>CM025972.1:13135844-13613344 GCA_014839755.1 Sylvia borin
GAAAATGCAGAGAGACAATACAAAAAGTAAAAAGAAAAAAACACTGATTTGTATAATTCATCTATAAAATCCCATATAACCCATCTGTAAATTCATGTATAATTCTTATTTTATCCACATATATGTGATTTCTCTCTCTTTTCTTGACCAAAGAGTGGGGAAAATGATTGTCCATTCCCTTAACATTCAAAAAGAAATGCTGGGAAAGCTGCACAATTTTTAATAAAGGCATTAATTGAGTTTGCAGTGCCTCCCTCTCCATCTGCCAACAGCTTGGTGCAGACAGAACAAACTCATCCCTGGCTGTGGGACACGGGAAGAGCAAGATAAAAACACTTTCAGAAACAAATGAACCACTCAGCCAACTGAAATGAAGTGGATTTTGTTTGCTGCTACAATAATTGAGTAAATGGTTTGATGTTGGAGAGAAATTACAACCTGCAGATGTTGGATCCCTGCTCAGGGCGTTTGGACACTTCAGAGATGCACTAAATCTCCTCAACACCTGCAATTAAAGGAGGGGTGGAAATTAGGTTCAATTTTATTTGGTTTTCTCATGAAGTCGGATGAATATGGATTTTTTTTTTTTTTAATGATGAAGATACTGAGCAGATTGTCAGGGATTTACTTAGTGATGCTCCAAGTTATTTTTCTTCAGGGTTAATTCAGCACCTGTTCCATGGCTTTGCTGTCAATATTCCAATGTCTGAAAGATCCTCAGCTAAAAAAAAAAAAAACCAAGTTCCAAAATATTTGGAATTTTAGAGGTATCCCTCAGGACATAAAACTCCCATATTTTCACCAGAAATGCACCAAAAGGAGCCCAAAATTCAGCCCCGAACACATTGAATATCAAAACCTCTCTGGTGAAGAATTTATCTTCCATTGCTTGCAGCAATTTAAACCAGACACTGCTAATTGGTTCTGATCTTGATTAACAGTGTTACAGGAGGAAGCACGGCCAGGGCTGCTCCAGGAGGATTATCCAGCACAACAAGGAACCCAAATGGATAAAGCTAATTTCATGTCACAGCCGAAAAAAAAGCAGAAAAAAGAGGAATTTTTGCTTTTGCAAAAGCATAAACTCATCACTGTTTGTGTTTCAGCTGTTAATTAATGAGAAGATGTTAATTAGAGAGTCCAGCTCTGAGATGAGAATCACAATCCTGGGCTAAAAAAAAACCCTCATTTCCACAGTTTTTACTTCAAATGCTCATTTCTTGGCTGCTAGTTTTAGTTCTTTGCCACGTTTTATTGCTGCTAGCACAAATTTCGATTAATTAAAAGAAGAAAAGGGAAGGGTTTTTTTCTGTTGGAGGAAATTTGTAAAACCTTGGTGCAGCCAAGTGTGGAGGACAGAAAACCAATTAACGCCCCAGCCACGGCTGGGAAGAAGGGCTGGAAAAATGAATGGAGTGTTCGTTGTCCCAGCCATTCCTGCAGATTTTCACGCTGGAAATTAGGGCTGAATATGCATCTTTTCCCTCTGAGTAAACGGGGAGATGCTTGGATTCCCCACTTGGCTGGGAGCTGATGAATAAATGCTCTTTTGGAGGCCTCGTTAAGGCAGGGAAATAACGAGTGAGTCTCCAGTCAGCGGGAGAAATACAATTTTCTACAGGAATGTGAGAGGGAATTTCTCCCAACACCTCCATAGCATCCAGGAGGATTTTTTATTTATCCTGACAATGAGAACTGTGCTCCTCAGACAACAAAAGCCATGAAAATGCTTCCATTAGATCAAATTTTATCCAGTACTACGTGAAACATTTTCCCTCAGTTCTCCCTTAGATTATTTAAACCCTGTTTTCCCTTCCCTATAAACATCCAGCTCTGGAAATACATTCATTGATCACGTCCCAATCTGAGTGCAAGCTAAAACTCATAAAATAGAATTTTTAAAAAATCGTTTTTTCTCTCAGTGTTTGAATTATGAGCATATAAGGATTGTCTTTTTGTCATTTTCCACTATCTCAGGTTGCTCCAAGCCCCTGTCCAACCTGGCCTTGGACACTGCCAGGGATCCAGAACAGCCACAGCTCCTCTGGGAATTCCATCCCAGCTCCTCCTCACCCTCAGAGTGAAGAATTCCTTCCCAAAATCCCACCCAGCCCTGCCCTCTGGCAGTGGGATCCACTCCCTGTGTCCTGTCCTTCCAGCCTTTGGAAATCCTCTCTCTGTCCATCTTTTTCAGCTCCTTCAGGCGCTCATTAAACAAGGTCAAAGCTTGGGAAATGTGTTTTATTCCTCAGTCCTGGTGTGTTGATTCCAGCCTCCACCTCCTCCCATGTTCTCTCCTCACCCCCAGCACTCCCAGAGCCACAAAAAGAACCTCCAATTTAAATTTACTCCTTTAAATTGACCCTTTTCTCACTCCACTGAACACAGGGATCCTGAAAAAACCTGATTTTTTTTTCTTTTTTCAACACCTCACATAATTCCATCTTCCAGCTCATTATTTCCCCTTACAACAACAACAGCAACAACAACAACAACAACAACAACAGCAGCAGCAGCAGCAGCTCTGCTGCCACAAACAAATGTCCAAAATCGTGTCCCGTGTGTTATCCCAGCACAAAATGGAACCAGGAGAGTTCTGTTCGTTTCCAAACCTCTGAAAAGGCTCCTGGGTTTGTTTTGTTGGGCCCTGACAGCTCAGCAAAGGAGGAGAAAATCACCCAGGTTGTTGCCACAACTCGAGTCTTTAAGGGAAGCATCACCTCACAGATGATTGTGGATTGTGGGAGCTCCAAAGGCTTTTTAATTTAGGAAAAACACCCAATTTTCTACAACTTGCCCAGAAATGATCCCCCAGCTCCGTGGCAGGAGTGCAAATCAGTTCTAGGGTGGGTGGGGAGAGCTGAGCTGCTCAGACAAAGGAAAGGTGTTGAAATGAGAGCTTTATTTTATATATTTTCCATCCAACTCCATAAATTCCCTTATTTTTCTTTTTTTCCCCTTTTTTTCTTTTTTTTCTAATTTCTAAGTTCGATGTTAAAAAGGTTTTACGCATCCAATTTAGTCTCGAACTAAATAAACTGGAACTAAATTTAGTCTTGAGCTAAATAAATTCCATCAGCTACTCAAGTCTGTTTGTCAAATGTTCATCAAAATTTCATCAAATCACATCAAATACGTTCATACAAAAAAAAAAACTCATTTCTGTATTTCTCGCTCCTTGAGTGCAAGAGAATTCTCCCAAAATACCACTGAAAAATGAACTGAGAAGAATTCTGGTTTTTAGGGGCTGCCACTGCATCAAGCCAGGAATGAAGAAATAAATCACGCTGAGATTTTGAAGGTATTTAATTTTGATTTCCACGTCTCACAGGGAATAAAGCCCTGCCCCTCTCCCTGCTCACTGTAAACTGCCAGGTTTCCGTATTTATTTCTCCTCCTTCTGTCTGGTACCTTTTACATAAAAGACAGGAAAAAACACTCGATCAAGTTTTTAAAAGCCTCAAATTCCCACATTGATGGGAGCAGTTCCTTATCAATTCCCAAACCCTCCTCTAAAATTCACTCTCTCAAATTGATAATTTCACCGTTTAGGAAGTATTTATTCATTTTTTTTTACCTCTTATCATCTTTTTTCCCCATACAGAAATCAGTCAGGAAATTGACTGTCACACTTATTTAGATTCATTTTATGCCTGCTGTGGAAGGAATTTTAGCATTTATCTGGGTTTTGGTATGAGAATTCTTTTATAGCCAATTGTGGAACATTCAGGGAGAAAGAACAACCCAAAAAGTTCAGCTAAATCACTCTCTGTGTATTCTATATATTAATCATAGAAATAGATATTAACAGCAGAAATTGATATGTTTGAAATAGTTTTTGGACTTAATTCTAATGCAAATGTTAAAAATTTTACGGTAAATTAACTAAAAGCATCTTCCACTCTGTTCTGCTGAACTCTTCCTTAAGAAAAGGACTTTCAAATCCAAGATATTTTTATGACATCTTTTCTATCATCAGCACATTTCAAAATGCCAAACAGGGTTATTAATGACTATTTACACGCTGATCCAGTAATCTACAGAGAGAAAAAAAATTAAAACCATCTTAATCCTCTCAAAATTTGGCTTTTTTTGTGCAAATCAGTGTTGACAACTGAAAAACAACATTAAGAACTGTATTGATTTAATTCTTCTGATTTACTTTAGATGGGACAAGTGTCAGATGCGACCTCAGACCTTAATTTAGCCAATCAATCAATAGACCTTAATTTAGCCAATTAATCATGTGTTTGACCTTCTTCCCATGGATGCTTTGCTCCTTCCCTCCAAAAAATTCCTCCCAAAAAACCAAGTTTTCCTGGAGACACAACACCCAACCCCTGGAATCCTTTCTGATGATTTTTCTTTTACCTCTACAGCCCGTAGAGAATCCTGATTTTAAACCCCTGGATATTACAATAAACTCCCATGAGAGGGGATTTCCTCAGGTGTCTGGAGGCTGTGGAAGTTTTCCCTGAATTGACATTAAAATAAGTGAATTTTGGGGTATTTCAGCAACGCACCTGAATGAACTGAGCATCCCAGATTTCCATGAATTCCATTTTCCTCACGTTTCCAAAGGCTGCAGGACACATCTGCCTCTGCTAATGAAAGTCCAAGTGATTTCAGCAGCGAGGTCAGATTTTAATTAATTCTCCTTGTTCACTGCCTGAACCTCACTCACTTACAAGCCTCGATAGAAACAGATTCAATTCTAAAATTATTTAAACACTAAATTTACTGAATTATTAAAGATCCCCCCCCCCTCCCAAAGACAAATCCACCGAACGAGCTCAGGTATTTTGGGCTACATTTTGGGCTGGATTCTAATTCAAAGAGGGATGGCCCCAAGTGTTGGGGACAAAGTGAGGTGGGGACAAAGTGCCTTTGCAGGTGCCACATCAACCTCAAACATGGGATTTTTTACTAATTCCCTTGTGTTTTCCCCCCCAAAAAACAAGGCTTTTAGAGTTGAGAGCTGGAGGAATTTGACACTTTTTTTTTTTTTTTTTTTTTTTCCCTTGTAATAAGTGATTTGTGTAACAAAGCTGTGGGGAAATGGGACTTGTCAGCGTGTTAAATGCATTTGTCTGCAGGAATAAAATAAACTCCACGTGTGCAATTGATGGGATTGGAGGCTGAAATTCCCCGTGATTCAAACTCTAATTTATCACTAGTCTTTCTTTAATCCACTCAAGCTTTACCAGTTAACTCTGCTTAATGATTTCATTTGAAATGGAAATGAAACAGAGGGCTTTCAAAACAAACACTGAACATTATTTAAATCAGCCCATTCCAGCTTCACAGCAACAATTCCGAGTGATTTACTGACACAGCCCAAAACTGCCAAGAATTTGGAAAAAAAATTAATATATATATGTGTGTGTATATATATATATATATATATAAAATACTTGCCATTTAAATATTGGTGGGCAGAATGCACTCAGCACTTCAAATATATATTTTAGGAGATGTATTAATTTAAAATAACTCCACAGAGCAGTGTGATGTTTGTTCTCTTGGGGTTTTTCTTCTCTCCAACCAGCCTTGAAAACACCTGCAGAGTGGGAGGGAAAATGGATTTACGAGCTGGTAAACAAAGCAGGTTTTATTTTATTTTATTTTATTTTATTTTATTTTATTTTATTTTATTTGGACCTTGTCTGCCAATGAGGAAATTCCTCTGAGGTTTACAGGCACAGGTTTGATTGTACCTCAGCGTACACTAAAAGGAGAAAAGGAAAACATTGCAAGAGATTATGGATCTAAGAATATATTTTTTTCCAATTAATTAAGGGTTTATATAAAATCCCTTCATTCCGTTTTGGGACCACATCTTAATATTTACCACGATGGCATTTCCAATTTACTCAAATAATTTGCTTTTTTCATCTGTTTTTACACAAAACTTTGCAGCCTCTTTGCCTGTGTATGTCATTGAAGACATGGAACAATCTGTATTTTCAAATTCCGAGGGCTGGGGTTCCAAAATCATCTAAAGCCATTTTTAATTTACAAACACAGAGATGGAAATACAGAATATTCCTTCCATGCAAGCACTTTGGGGAAGGTGAATTTATCACAGATTATGTTCAGTGCAAACCCAGTGAATATTTTATGATCTTTGGAGGATTATGATTCTTGCAGGACACTCCAAAATTACCCAACCTTCCTCCTCCTTGTTGAACAAAGTTCCTGAAATGAATAATTTGGAAGAATTTCCTGGTGTTTAAAAAGCAACTTTCTGCTGGCAGACAACCAGTGGTTACTGAAATTTGAGCTGAAAGCTTTTAAAGCTGTTTATTGCAATACTTAATTTAAATTATTTTCCCTCCTAACGATGCCCTTAATTTAGCTGATTAATAAACACCTTAATCACAGTAGCCACATTCCATTTCAGCTTTATTGCTGAGATTTGATTTGAAATTCATAAATGAACAACCTGCAGTTAAAAGTGACAGCTTGACAGCACTATAAATTCTTGTTCACCCAGTTAAAAAAAAAAAATATTTATAAACAAGAGATCTCTGCCCCAGAATCACATCACTGTGCTTTAATCTCATCCTGAAGCCTGGCAATAAGAACAGGAATTTAATTGAAATTAATCTTTTTTTTTTTTTTTTTTTTTTTTTTTTTTTTTTTTTTTTTTTTTTTTTTTTGAGACTCTGGCTTGCATTTGTGAAGATGCTTTTGAATAAATTCTGTGGTTCTTGTCGAATTTGCTTCAGTGGCTCAGAGCAGATTTGGGTGTCTGAGCTGGAGGAGAACCTATCACAGTTTCTGACCAGGTGAAAAGATTTTCCCCTCTGTAAAACTCTGAACTCCTTTTTTGGGGGGCCATTCCTTGTTACCAGCAGATTTTCCCTCACTTTTACAATATTGAGTCGCTCTCAGGGTGATCGATTAGCCCAGGGCATGCAGAGCTCTTTGCCAAAGCCTCTCAAAAAATCATCCCGTGGAGGTCCTGCCCTCTGGAAATCCCTTCCTTTTCTGAGCATTCTTGCACACAGATTATTTCACACCGAGCCAAACACGAGCAGCAATTGATGATGAAGCTGGCAACCCCCTGAGCTCATTAAAGATTTACACAGACCTCATTAAGGAAAAAAAAAAAAAAAGAACTAAAATCAACAAGTGCAGAAGGTCCCAGTGTTCCCTTCCCAGGTTACACGGCAGCTGCAGCGCTGATCATCCTGCTTATCACGAGTGAAAGTCAGAAATAATCCTGGATTTTATTAATAATTGACATTTCCATGACACCCTGGCAAACGGCTCACCAGATTTAGCCACGTTCAGCCCCGTCCTCAAGTGCTAAATTAACATTTGCCAGGCTCTCCCTGGGGCGGGGTGTTCGGGAAAAGGAAGAATTTCTGCACCTGGCTGGGCACTGAGGGCACATCAGGCACAGAGTCCTTGAAGGGGCAGGGTGGGATCCTTGCTGGTGTTGGAATTAATCTGGGAATTGCTCAGTGATGGGAAAAAGGACTCCACAACCAGCTCAGGGCTCATCTCTGCTCTTTTTTCTTAAAAAAAAATAAATCCACAGCCCAGGCAGAGAAGCACAGGCAGGATCAGAGAGGTGAACAGACACTGATAAAGGGGCAGAGGGAGTGATAAAATCTCAGTCAGGATGAGTTTCCACCCTGGGCATCACCAACAGGAGGCTCTGATGGACACAACCTCA
Source organism: Sylvia borin (assembly GCA_014839755.1). Taxonomy (NCBI): domain Eukaryota; kingdom Metazoa; phylum Chordata; class Aves; order Passeriformes; family Sylviidae; genus Sylvia; species Sylvia borin. The sequence goes on from CM025972.1 coordinate 13,143,532, forward strand.
CGGGTTTTTCTGCCTCCTGTCCTTTTGGTGAGCAAATTCCCAAATTTCCAAGTGTTTGAGCACATTCCCCAGCCCCTGGGCCATGGGTGTGACAGCCCAGCAGCTCCAGCTCCAGCTCTTCCTGCAGGAAATTTGTTTCATAAATAACTTGGGAGCATAAGGACATTAAAATCATTGGTGTTTACATGAAAAGTAATTGAATATCAATCAAAAACACACTGGCAACCTCCTGACAGCTCCAGTTCTGCTGTAATTCATTGAATTAATCAAGGCTTGACACCGTGAGATGTTACTGCAAAGGCTGAGGAAGGAGCAGGAAATTACAAAGTTAAGGGGAAAAAACCCAAGATACTTTTTTTTTTTTTTCTTTAATTCACTGTGTGTGAAATTTTCCAGTGGAGGAGAATAAGGCCATGAAAATGCTGCCATAGTTCAGACTCAGTTAATTTATGTTTCAGCCAAAAAAACCCCACTAAAGTTATGCTGAAAGGATTGCAACAGGCATGTCTTGACTAAAATCACAACCAGAGTGACATTATGGCCCCTGCACACCCTCAGAGCACACCTGAATCACCTCCTCTGATTCTTAAATGTGACTCCCAGTCCTTAATGAGGGGAAAGACCCAATTAACTGAATTACAGGAATATTCCTCTCTTTCTGAAAGGAAAATTATCCAGGGAATCCAGTGCTGCAGACTGAAATCATCTCCTCTCACTGGCCACAGGAAAACTTCGAAAGGCACAACCAGGACAAGATTTACAAAAATTCTAACAAACACCACTCGCTTTTGATCAGCCACCACGGCTTCCTTGAAGTCTTTCAGCCACAGAACAGCCTTAAATTGAGAAATGTAAATTTAAAGTGGGAATTTTAAGACCTCCACTGTGGGCAGCACAAGGTGGAGGTGATCAGTGAGTTTCTGCTTTATTCCTGAACCGTAGTGGTGCCTTGGGAAGGCTGACCCGGAACAGAGACTGAACAGAGCCAGAGAATAAAGTAGATATTATTGAAAGTACGGGATCAGGGAGCAAATATTCACCTCTGTGCAGGGATTCACAGGATTTCTCCTGCTCAATAAAGCAAAAATAGCTAAAACTGATTTTTTCATATCAGCAAGATAACACCCTGACTTCTGTCTCATCTCTAATCCCCCAGGAGATCTCCCAGCATCATCTGCTGGAGCTGCTCCAGGAATTCTTGCTGCAGAATCCGGGTGCAGTGCTCAGGAAGATCTGCAGCCCCCAGGAAACCTCTGGCAGCACAAGGACACGTTCCATCATGCCAATGAGTGTTCAGTGCATGCCCTAACCCGGCCTTAAAACAATGGGTCACTCAGGAGCACAAACAGGCGCCTGAATAATCGGAATAATTCTCATTCCCCTCGTGCACCCAGCAAACACCCCAGAGGAGGTTTTCCCTTTTCCCTCCGAGGTTGTTCATGCTCTGCAGATGAAGTGCTGAGGGGAAGCTCTGCTGTGGTCAACGCTGGCAAAGAGCCACAGGATTTTCTTCCCTGCTCCATCCCCCCTCTGCTTTAGGAACAGGAGCAGATAAAGGGGGAGCTGAGATGCCACAAAACAAAGAGCAGAGAAAGGCTGAGGGGCAGCAGGGCTGGGGCAGCTGTAAAGGGCAGAGGAGAGGGCACAGGAGGAGTTCTCAGGAATTTGTTCTCATCTCCAGCTCACACACAGGCAGGGCAATGATATTTAACGCCTCAAACCTCAATAATATGTTTCAGCAGCAATTCCTAAAAGAAGAAATGGGCGGGGTTTTTTTCTGCAGCAACAATAAAGCCAGATCTCTTGGCAAAGAGGAAATAAAGTGGTTTTTTTGTTTGTCTAAAATATGAGCTGTGAAAATGAATAGCTGCTCCATACAGAAAATGCCATTCAAATAAACCCCTGCACATTCCCTTTGATAGGATATTAAAGGGAAATATCCTTTTATATCTATATTTACATAGATATGATGTTTATATATATATATTTTTATATGTATTTTATATATTTATATGCATAATATATAAATATATATTTATATATTTATTTTTATTATTTATTTATTTTATATTTATATATAATATTTATATATATTTTATATCTATATTTATATAGATATAATGTATATATATTATATATTATATTTATATATATAAATATACATAATATTTATTTATATTTATAGATTGACACTGTATGAGATCCCCACCCAGCTCCCATTTTTTCCCATTCGGTTACACACATTTTTTATTTCATATTTTTTTAGTTTTACACGGGTTTTATTAGTCCTCACATGCAAAATGAGGCCATTCCTGCCCTGTAATTAATTACCGTCTCACATTTGCACAGCTCCAGAGTCTCCTCAGGGGAAAGGCTCCACTACATATTTAAGAAGTAGATTTATGTGTCCTTATGTGGATGGGCCCTTGGAATAATTCATATTTTTTGGGGGGGATTGATCAGTCAAACACATCAGAGAGGCTTTTGTTTCTTCCAGTGAGAGAACAACACCACACACAAAGTCAGAGGCATGGAAATAAAGGCAAAATGGGAAATAAAATAGGAAATAAAATGGGAAATAAAATAGGAAATAAAGGCAAAATCAAGTGGCCCTCCCTGGGAGCTCAAGGAACAATGCAGTGAAGGTATTCAGCACTAAAACAGGAATCAATCAGATCAGGTTATTTCAATCCACTGCCCAAAAACTGGAGCAGATTGTGGGTTGGCCTGCTTTGAGCTGCTCCAGCATCTTCACCCCTTTCCTTTCCTCTCTCCCTGCTCTAACCCTGCAGCTGGAATTCCCCCAGACGCCTGACCCAAAGCTCACTGAAGCCAGCACAGCCTTGTCCTCTGGCTGCTGCACTGGCCCATCTCCCCACAGTGGCTGCCTCAGGAGTGGAACTAATGCACTTTGAGGGTGCATAATTCCCATTCATGGCAGAAAGGAGAGGATTTCTGTGGAGATCAGCATCTCCTGATTGAAGGGTTAATCATTGCCTCCCCACTCCTCAGCCCAGGGAAATAAACGTTTTTTTCCTGGGAGTGAATAAATCCCAACGTGACAGCTGCAGTGATGGAAGTTAATGGGGAGAGCAGCATTTCAGTGGGAGGGGTGAGAAATAAATCCTGAGCTCTCAGGACAACCCACCAAACCAGGGGAATGAGGCTCTGCCCCACCCAGAGCATCCCCACACAGACAGGAACAGGAAACCAACCAAACTGAGAGGGAAAAGGGGGAAAATCCAGCTTGGAATGAGAAAGATCTCTGTGATGAGCAGGGCTCTGGCTCAGCCCCGTCCTCTCTGCAGTCCTCGGGCTCCCAGAACCCTGAACAGAAGAATCAGCACCTCGTGCCCTGCTCTGAGGGGTTACAGGGAATCTCACCATCTGCCAGGATCCTTTGGAGCTCACAGGAAAGGGAGCAGCAACAGGGAGAATATGTGGGCAGGCGGTTCTGCACTTTGCATATCAGGAAAACCAAGGTGTGTGCACTGGCAGGACAGCCTGGGGTTTGTTCTTCTGATTAAGGAGGGCATTGCCCGCCAAATTTCCCTTCCCAGCAGCATCTGAATGGTTCCATCGTGGAAAACAAGTGGAGGGTGGATGGTGAGAACTGTGCCAACATCATCCCTGAAGAGCCCCGGCAGGTGCCAGCCCCACCAGAGAGCAGCCAGTTACCAAACTCCGAAATCAGCTCTCAACAGTTGTCTCACCTTGCTTAATCAATCAGAATCAGCTGCTTTTATTTTTCTGTCCCAGCATGTTATGGTTTTTTTTTTTTTTTTTAATTTCTCATTTCCTGTTTACAGCCACAAATTAACATCTATTTTAACCACAGCTCCATCTCCCTGCCAGGAATAACTGAAGCAGCAGCTGATTTTAGGTCCTCAGCAATTTGCTGGCTCTCAGCACACCTTCTGCTCGCATCTCCTGGTTTCACTGCAGAGCAAAGAGTCGGGAATGTTTGATGTAGCAGGCACAGGTGTGACTGAATTATTGGCACTCTGCAGATTGTTATTTTTTGTGGCTTACATTGCTTTTCATCCCTTTTTGGCTAAATGGCCTCATTCCATGTTTCACCATGGGCAAAACCAAAGCGCACGGCAGAGACCAGGAGAGTTTAATTCATGTATAATCAATTCCCTGTGCGGTATTTATAAATCTTTATTCCACCTCTTTTCTCCAGGATGAGCCCCCCCTCATCTCCCTCAGCGGCTCCTCAGAGGACTTACAAATTATTCATTTAAAATAACGAGCAAAAAGCCACAAGGCAGATATCTGCCCAGGAAAGAAGGAAAATGCAGGATATTCCTGCCTGCCCTGGACCGTGGAATGATGAAAGGCTCTTGGCAGGAATGGCACAAACACTTGTAGAGGCAGAGATGGTTCATACCCAGCACTGCTGGGGCTGCCAGCCCAGAATTCCCTCCCTGATGGAAGGAATCCTATCCCCAACCTCTGCTGGGATATTTATTTATCAGCGTGTTCTGCTGGACGTTCACAGTCACTGGGAGTAAAAATAACATCTGTGCCTGGAAATGGCAGGACTCGCAGTGCAGGGTTCTCCTGGGGCATTCCCTTTGGGAGGATGGGGGAAATTTAATATTATTTATTTATCCTGGAATGGTTTGGGTGGGAAGGGACCCCAAAGCCCACCCAGTGCCACCCCAGCCATGGGCAGGGACACCTCCCACAGAGCAGAGATAACCCAACCCCAGGGTGACACTTTTTGGGGCTTTTGTGTCCTTTGTGTCCGAGCCGCGGTGCCGGGTGCGGATCCCATGGCCAGGACAAGGCTGGCATCCCGCGGCAGCCGCCGGCATCGCGCCTGAAGGATGCCTGGAGTTTTAACTTCTGTGCTTTTGGGATCCTGTGGAAACGGCATAAATGCTTTAGAGATGTTAAAATTAAAAGATTTTGCACGTTGGTCGTTTTCTCACCCTGTTTCCCCTAAAATTGCAATTAATTTGTCAAGGATTCGTGGTCCCCTGATGCCTCAAGTTTGATCTCCCATGTGTTTCATGTTCTGTGGTGCCCAGGAGCAGCTCTGAGCTCACAGGCAGTGTCACTCAGCTCTGCACACAGCAGGGACACAAAACAAATCCTTCTCCTGCTGCACACCAAGGACAACTTTCAGCCCAAAGCACAAACAAGGGTGGGCTGGAGGGAGGGACAAGGATGGGACCTCACAGCCTGGGGCTGGGATGGGACAATTCAACCCCAATAATGGACCAAAACTTATAAAAGTGTGAGACCTGGTGACCATTTGTCCATTTTGTGACCATTTTGTGTCCATTTTGTGACCATTTTGGGTCCACCTTGGGCACAGCCCTGGCCAGGCTCTTGCCCTGCCCAAGGTGTACCCTAAAGGCTTCTCAATAAATCTCTCCTTTATTCTCTGGCTCTGTCCACTCTCTGTTCCAGCTCAGCCTGCCCAAGGCATCACAATCAGAGAGAACCACACCCAGCTACTCCTGCTTATTCCTTTAAACCTGTGGCTGAAAAAACAAAAGTTCATTTCACCAGCATGAAAAAAATAAGGTTTTTTACGGCTTAGAGCAGATGAACCACTCCCTCCTTTTATCTGCAGGATTCCCAGAGTGTTTAAAAGCTGGGAAAACACTCATGGACAAACCAACCATCTCGAATGCCTCAGCACCTAATTCCAATCCCTTTTTGTTTTGTTTTTTTTTTTTGTTGTCAAAACCCAGAACCCACAGGCAACACAAAAGAGCAGCAAACCACAACAAACTTTTCCCTGGCATTTGTAAACCCACGCCAGGAGTGTGGGGCAATCAATCAATAGAGCCGAGGCCTGGCTTCTAATTAGAGCCTTCTGTTTGAAACCAGCTTTTCTTCCAACACTACAGGGCCGGTGGTGGGGGCAGAATATTCCCTAAAAATCACAGAACGCTTCATTAGCGCTCGTGGAAAGCGAGGATCAATCTGCCCTTGTGAGAGTTAATGAGTGCACCGAGGTTTCACGTCCTGCCCTGGTGCCAGAGCCTGAGGCTGCGGGGTTGTTCTGCACTGCCCACAGCAGGGCTCACACACACCTCTGATGGAGCTCATTTCATCTGTGTCACTGTTTAAATTAATGCCAATCGGGCTGCGAGTCACAGACTTCAAGAGCTGCTCGTCGACTCAAGTGTTAATGGTGGTTTTCTGCTCCGAGGTGGAAGGGGAAAGGAAAACTAAATACAGTTGTAAGAATAAGCATTGGCAGCAGTGAAAGCTGGGAAAAGAAAAGGTGTTTCGCTCAGACAAGCCAACCCACTTCAATCACTGCCTTCCCTCAAGGAGGCAAAAATTGCTCTATTAAATCTTAGTCAGGCAAAAAAAAAAAAAAAAAAAAAAAAAAAAAAAAAAAAAAAAAAGAAGAAGAAGAAGATCTCTTTTATTTAAGAAAAAAAAAAAGAGGTTTGAAGTGTGATAAAAATAACTTGAGGTTTTGAGCGACTTTGAGCAAGTCCTGGTGCAAATCCATGTCCCTTCATCCCCTTAAATGGGAACGGAGATGATGTGACCCATCCCATTTCTCCCAGCAGCACCAGGATTTATTTCCAGCAGTTGTGTTGCCCTCTGTGCTATTTAAATCATCCTGCTTGCATTTGGTTACAATAAAAACATCTACCAAGAAGAAATGCAATAAAATAAACATCTGCAATAAAAACATCTACAAAGAAGAAATGAAATGGGAAATCCTGATACTAGATTTATGAGGTTTTTTCCTAATGCATTTGATTCCAAGATTGATTTTAGGATCATTACCTGCTGTGCTCTGGACCCTGTCCCTCTATCCACGGTGCTGTTATTACAGTTTGTTGGTTCAAAACCTGGAATAACTTCCCAGCATGGGTCTGAAAAGTGGGGAGAGCAGCTCTACACTTCCCCCTTGCTCCTTTTTCCCCTTTCCCCAAAATAAAGATCCTTCCTCCTCCACTATTCTGGGCTGCAGGTGGATTTTGTGGGAAGAAAGAGTTCAGAGGTCAGGCATTTCCATGAGGCTGAGGGATATAAAAAGGGCCACGCTGGAATTAGGAGGGCATTGAAACCAACCTGTAAATTGGGTTTTTATTCTTCTATTCACACAGAGCTGCTCCAAACCCCTTTGTGAGGGGCTGTTATTGGGGAGGGTCCACGTTCAGGGCAGACCCTGGAGATGAGGAATCCTCAAGGATGTGGCACCACTGAGCCCTGAGCCCCACCAAGGCTTTGAGGAATCCCCAAGGATGTGGCACCACTGAGCCCTGAGCCCCACCAAGGCTTTGAGGAATCCCCAAGGATGTGGCACCACTGAGCCCTGAGCCCCACCAAGGCTTTGCAGCACGCTCCCTGGAGTCCATCTCCTCAGACAGAAATTCCTGAAGGATCCAGCCCAGTTCCTTCCCAGGTGTGCCTGAGCACCCAGCTCCAAACAGAGAGCCCTTTTCATTGCCACAAAAAGCCATTCCCCCCAGGAGCAGCAGATTCCCTCCTTCCCTCAGCTCTGTGAGCCAGCAGCAGTGCAAGGATAACTCCATGTGCTGGTACCAAAACCCAAACCAAAGCAGCTTCTGGATCCTGTGTCATCCACACCCAGTGATCACAAACAAAGTGAATTCCAGGCTGTTTTCCCAACCTTCCCAGGCAAGAATAATCCCAGAGCTGGTTGATTTATTGACCCTTCACTTACAGGCCAAGGTTAGAGTGGCTTTTTTTGTCTTTTTTTTTGTCTCCTTTGTAACTGGAGTGTTCAGGCACAGATAGCTGTGCTCTACCCATCACTGTGTGGGGGAAAGGTGAGTGGAAGCGTTTACTGAACTGTCATATCCACCATGAAACAACGGCTGCTGCCAGGGAGGGAATGCACTAGCAGAAGGAAACCTGGAAAATAAAGATTTATTAGTCACAACGTGCCTTTCACTGCCTGGTTTGTGTGAGCAGCTCAGCTCTGAGATGAACATAATCCTTATTTACAGTAAGTTAAGCTCATCTTTGCACTGTGGGGTACTTTCCACGATGGCAGATTGATTTCACTTCCTGCAGAATCACATTTGCCTGCACCACTCCCAGGGTTTGGCTTCCCTGAGTTCTGCTCCTACAACACTCCTGCACGTGGAAATCCAACATTTACCTTTTGTTTATTTCTACCTCAAAGCCCCAGACCATGATTCTGTCCTAGGGAAAAAAAAATTAAAATAATAAATAGATAAAATAATTTTAAAAATTAAAAATTTTGCTGATTGAGTGACAAAAGACACCGCACCACAAATTGCGTGGGACCTTTTTTGTTGTTGTTGTTGTTGTTAGTTTATTTTCAGTGTTTACAGAGCTGGAAATAAATACAGGAAAAAGAGGAGATTCTTTTAAAAGAAATCAATCAAGTCCTCAAACAGGAAAAATTGTGTCCCAGAGCTGCTTCAAACTGGCCACCATTCCAGAGGTCGGGAGGAGGGTAACAACCACGGGAATAACTGAAGATCAGCATCGCCACAAACCAGGGTGACAAAATAACCACACCACAGCAGAGGTCTCACATATTTACAACAGACCTATCATACAAAATCAGTGGGAAGTGTTTAGGGAGGGATTTCTTCTCTGTCCAGCTGTGAGATATAAAAGATACACCCGAGGGTTTGGTGGTTTGGTTCCTCTCCGCAGTATCCACACAAGAGTTTCTGCTTTTTAAAAAACATCCCTTCGTATTGCAAGAATTTTTTTTTTTTTTTTTTTTTTTTTTTGTCCAAGCTGAACTTCTCTGCACGTCCATCCTTGGTTGTGATCAGCACTGTCATCCCCTGGGGCAGTGGGCTCAGAGGACAAAGAGTTTGTAAAGTTCTTCCCGGATTTTTATCGGTGCTCTGACCTGTAGCTTGGGAAAGTGTCCGTGCGATGGAGCTTCACCGGGCTGGAAACATCTTCACAGGGCCACATGGAAAAAACAGAACGAGCCCAGTTAAACACAGGCAGCCCAGTCAGTGATTAACACACAGATTCATTAATTAACCCTAACCCTGCTTCACCTGCTGCTCCAGATCAGAAATATCTTCTTTACTGCTTCCTTCAGAACAGGAACTTGTCCAAAGCAAATTAATTTTTTTTCAAAGTTCTGATTTGCATTTAAAATCAAAAAAATGCTCTTCCAGATATTTTTTTTTCCCCCAGTCTAAAAAGCAAGATATTTTTCTAAATATAAAACAAGTGGTTTGGACCCATGCAGTGGTTTGTACCCGGGTCAGCTCCGTGCTGAATTACTGATTTATTATTATTTATGATTTATGATTATTACTGTGGTGGAAAGGCACAGTAAAGGGAAAAGGAAGGGGCCAAGGCACGGACTGTGCAGCAGCAGCTCCTCTTCCCATCCCTCATCACGGAACAACTCTGACCAGGTGAGGAATTGCTGTTTTCACCTCCCATCCCTGCTCTGGATGGAGCTTTCCTCGTGCTGCCTGCCCCCTCTAGTGTCGGAAAGAAAGAACCAGGGAAAATATTTCCTTTAAGGCTTTTTTCAAATTTTTTTCCCCCTTTTTCGGTTGGTTTTAATTCTTGAGACAAACACAACTCCACGGCGCTGACTTTAGCCCAGCCCCTCCGAGCTCTGAGCATCTCCTGCTCCAGGAGGGGAAGCACAAAGGCGTCAGTGCTGCACACCAGGTGCTGCAGTTTCCCCTCTCTCTCAGGAGCCCGGAGTTCAGATCTGAACCCTCTGAGATGCCCGAGGGCAGAGCTGCTCCCCGCAGAGCCCTGCTGCCTCCCGGTGTGCCGGGATCCCTCCACACACACCCAAGGGACCGCTGGGTGTCCCCTGGAGAGCACAGAGGGACCGCTGGGAGCAGCTCCTGGAGCATCCCTCCTTCTCTGTATCCTATCCTGGAGCAGCTCCTGGAGCATCGCTCCCTCCCTGTCTGCATCCCGGAGCAGCTCCTGGAGCATCCCTCCTTCCCTCTGTGCATCCTGGAGCATCGCTCCCTCCCTGTCTGCATCCCAGAGCTGCTCCTGGAGCATCCCTCTGTCTCTATCCTATCCTGGAGCATCCCTCCCTCCCTGTCTGCATCCTGGAGCATCCCTCCTTCCCTCTCTGCATCCTGGAGCAGCTCCTGGAGCATCGCTCCCTCCCTGTCTGCATCCCAGAGCTGCTCCTGGGGCATCCCCGTGTCTCTATCCTATCCTGGAGCATCCCTCCCTCCCTCTCTGCATCCTGGAGCTGGGCAGGTGACAGGCTGTGACACACCCTTGTCCCCAGCAAACAGAGCAGCAGTTCAGGCTCAGTGCCACCCCGGGCAGGTGACAGGGTGTGACACACTGTGCAGAGCAGAGGTTTGGGCTCAGTGCCACCCCAGGCAGGTGACAGGGCGTGTCAGGGTGGTGTTTCAGACCCAGTGCCACCCCGGGCAGGTGACAGGGTGTGACACTGTGCAGAGCAGAGGTTTGGGCTCAGTGCCACCCTGGGCAGGTGACAGGGCGTGTCAGGGTGGTGTTTCAGGCTCAGTGCCACCCCAGGCAGGTGACAGGGTGTGACACACTGTGCAGAGCAGAGGTTTGGGCTCAGTGCCACCCCAGGCAGGTGACAGGGCGGGTCAGGGCAGTGTTTCAGGCTCAGTGCCACCCCGGGCAGGTGACAGGGCGGGTCAGGGCGTGTCCCTTACCTGGCAGGCCCAGCAGCTGCCCCGTGCTGTGCTGGCGGGTGATGTGGTGCCAGTAGGCGCTGCGGGGCAGGGGCACCACGGTGCCCAGGGACACGGCCCGCTCGCTCCGCTTCAGCTGCAGCTGCAAAGAGGACACAGCGTCAGCTCTTGGGTCTGCCCCCCAAAATACAGGAGGGGGCTGCTGGGAGACGTTCCTCGAGCTTTTATGGCCCCATCAGCCTCGTAACAGGGTAGGACAGTTGAAAGCTCACTTCTGCCAGCAGCAGCCGGGGTTACAGGGTTCTTAAAAACTTTCTAGGCAATAGCAAATTGTTAAGAGCTTACAGATATCTCCATAAACCAATCATTAAAAGTACACTTATGTCGGGTTATGCCTCTTTCTGACCCAGAGGTGGGGCTCCTGAGAGGTGTTTTAAAAGATTTTATTCCATTTTCAGTCTCACGAGAAGGGTGAGACAGTGCAGATGTTACAATTCACACCGTCACAATCAGAAGCCAAACCATTCCCTAATTCCAATTCATTATAAGAGTTGCTTGGCCTATCAGCTTTTGCCACACAATGCTGTTAATGCCTTAAAGCAAATCACCTAAAATAACCTCTCGTAGGTCCTATGACAATAAATCTTTCATATGTTCTATTTTCATATTTAAATGTTCCATAGATTCATCTCCCATCGTTCTGTTTCTCCAAAGCATCCAGTCCATTTGCAAGGCCGTCATTTGAAACTTGTTTCTAGTTCCATTTCTCTTTTAACAATGTCTGTCCTATTCCATGGAAGTTTTATATTTCTTGCTATTCAGAAACTTTTTTATAACTTCCATAAACAAAGCACGGAGCCTCATTATTAAACTTTTCCATTATCTTGCTTGACATATTTTTCTGCTGTAGCTACTCCTACAGAGCACAGAAACACAGTTTTATTACTGCGTGTCCTTGTTCCTGTATCTTTCTGTCTCTAGCTCTGCATCTCACACAGCTCTGGGAGTTTGCTGCTGTTTCTGTTTCCCACAGCCAGGGACAGCCTGCAGCAGTGGGACAGCACCAGCACAGCAAGGGGCTGCTGCTGCAGGGTCTAAAAAATTACCCCATCTCAGTTCCCCCATCTCTGGATCCATAAAAATGGATTTAGGAGTTGTGGTGGGACACAGTGTTGGTGAAAAAGCTTTCTTTTAGAGGTTGTGCAGCTGCTGCCTGTTGAAATCTGCAGCAGCTCTGCCTCTGGGGGGTCTGCGGGCACTTGGAGGATGGAGATTTAAAGATGTTAAAGATGGTATTCCATAAATGCAAGGCAAACAAACTCAAACTCAAAACAAACTCCAAATTGCCTGTAAACCTATTCACTGTCCCCTCAGAACTGATCCCTGCTTTGTGAAAATGAAATTGTTCTCTCAACAGGTTCCTCCATCACTTGTGACCCTGCTGGGCTGCAAATGTTACTGAAGTTATGCTGACCCAGCCTAAGTTAATTTTAATCTGCTTAATTTAGGCACTGTTGAGTACTCGTCTCATCTATCCATCTGTCTCCACTGAAGATAAATTTAGATATTTTTGAAGAAGAACTCTCTTCATTAACCAGAACTGAGAGGCTTTTGGTTTTAAAGGAAGAAGTCAAACCCAGTAAAGATGGTGTCAGATGATATTTTACTGGGAAAAGGCCCAGCAGCAGCACTGCTGGTGAGCTCAGGTGAGCTCCTCTCACCTTTCTGAAAGGATCAAAGTGTCCAACTCTTCCCAGGGAACCTGCCTGACCCTTCCCAAACCTTCCCCGGGCCACAGACACCACTCAGCCAACGGAAAATGGAGCAGGAGCCACGTTTCTAATATAGATCGATGAGAAATGATTGCTAACAAACTCATGGTGCTGATTAATCACGGGAAATTAGTGAGACTGCGCTGACAGGAGCTGATGTTCTCTGTATTCATTCACACTTATTAACCGCAAACATCAAGGACTGTGTGTGTCCTCGTTGTTTTATCAGCAGGAATTCCAGTTATACATATTGCAATAAATTGTATAATCAAGCAGAATATAATATAATAATAGTAGTAGTAGCAGTAATAATAATAATAATAATAATAATAATAATAATAATAATAATAATCACTTCTAAGAACTATCATTATAATAATAATAATTAAATTATCATAAATCACAACAATTATCCTCATAATAAAGATAATTATATTAATAAGAGTAGTTATAATAATAAATTATAATGACAATTTATTTGATAATTGTGATAATGATGATGATAATAATAATAAGTAAAGATAATTAGACTGGTGATTATGCTAATAATAAAAATGATAAATATAATTATACTGGTAATGGTGATTATGCTAATAATAATAATGATGATTAAACTGATAACGGTGTTGATGATAATAATCAAAAAGATAATTATACTGATAATGATAATAATAAAAAATAAAGATAATTATACTGATAATGGTGATGATGATAATAAAGAAAATTATGCCAATAATGATTACGACAATAAAAAATAAATTATAATTAAATGATATTGATGATAATAATAACGAAAATTATATTGCTATTGATGATTATGACAATAAAAATTATAATTATACTAATATTGACGATCATGATGATAATAATAATAAAGAAAACTATACTGAATGATGATCACGACAATAAAAAATAAACTACAATTATACTGATATTGATCATCACCATCATCATAATCATAAAGAAAACTATACTGACAATGATGATTACGACAATAAAAAATAAACTATAATTATACTGATATTCATGATTATAATAATGATAACAATAATAATGATAATGATAATTATGACAATAATGATGATAATAACAACAACAATCATCCCCCTGAAACAGCACAAATTTGGTTGATTCCCAGTGTGAAACCACAAGCCCAACTCCAATCCCATCCCCATCCCAACCCCAATCCCAACCCCAATCCCAGCCCAGCAGTGCCCCTACCATGGAATTCCTGACGCTCTGCAGCAGCCGCTCGTGCTGCTCGGCGATGGCCAGGGCGGCCGAGTGCACCTTCTGGTAGATGGCCTCCCCATCCCTGGTCTGGAAGATGAACAGCCCCTCTCCCGTGTCACACATCCTGCCAAGGCAAGGGCACAGACAGCTGGCGGAGCGTGTTGCCTCAAGTTTGCTCAAGTGTGCCTGCTTTTCACTGTTTGCATTTTGTTCTCACGCAGCTTCAAGGAAACTAGGTGCATTTTTAGAATTTATCTATTTGTTTACATATTTCTCCTCTGGGAGGAGAACGATGATTGATGGTGATGTTCACCAATGAGGTCGAAGAGGTGGCGACCTGTGCAGCCAATCTTTGATATACTATAAATCTCAAAGTGTACATATATATAGAGTCAGAGAAATAAAGTGAAGAACTTTCCTGCTGACCTTTCTACTGCTTGCCTCGTTCTTTTGTGTCCCTAACAGTGAGAGAAGCTTCCAGAAAAACCTCCCTCGTGCTGCTCTAAAAGTGCTCTTGCACGAGGGGTGAGCAGCAAAGGGCTGAAGGGGGGACAGAGTCATTGTTCCCACCTCTCTGCTGCCTTTCCCCAGCCTGGAAATGGAACTTGAAATCATTTCAGTGAGGTGGGAATATAAAACGGGGTCTTTATCTGAAGGCCTCCAGGGGCAGTCATGCCCACAAAGCCCACCCCCTCAAGGGTGAGTACATTTTATAGGTTTCAGAAAATTAATATAATTAATAAAAAGTCCCAATTAGGAGGACAAGTGCTGATGCAATCCCCTCCAGGTCAAGCCTCCTTCTCTGGAGTCCTCCCCTTGGCACTGGATGTACTTTGTCCATGAAATGTATCTTAAATAATTGTTCTTTGGTTCCCAGGAAGAACCAAGACAACCTTGTACCCCCGGGGCTTGGAGCTCTGGAATCTGTTCTGTCTTTCTGCCCAGGGAAAGGCCATGGAAAATTACTGGGAAAAGTAGCCACTAATACAATAGGCTACAGAGGCACAAATAAATATAAATAGTTACAAATGCCAAGAATACAGGGAACACAGAACAGAGAAAAAGGTAAAAAGGTAAAAAGGAAAAGGCATCATCTCTGCCTGTGCCTCTTGGCAGCCCCAGTGCCTTTTGCTGTCCCAGGCCATGTTTGGGTTACTCTCTCCAAACAGGCTCAGCTGCTTCCTCCACAAGTGCAAAAGCTCTGGAGAGTTCCTGCACAAGACCCAGATTTTTTTTATATTTAGGCTCTATGTGGAATCTGTGTCAGGCAGGATTAATTTGTCTTCCTCCTTTGGACTTTTAATGAGTTCTGCAGAAGTTTTGTCTTCCCCTTGAAATAATAAATACAAATTTTATCTGGGTTTTTTTGTGGGGTGTATACTTGTTTCAGCGTTTTAACTGGGGTTTATATTTGTTTTAGTGTTTTAATTGGGTTTTGGGGGGGGGGTTGTAGTTGTCTCAGTATTTTAATTGTTTGGGGTTTTTTTTGAAGCAGTGGGACCAGACTGGCCTCTGGCTGAAGATCAAGCTCCCTTATTGTCACCTCAGAAGAGTTTTAAAAGATTTTATTCCATTTTCAGTCTCACGAGAAGGGTGAGACAGTGCAGATGTTACAACTCACGCCATCACAATCAGAAGCCAAACTATTCCCTAATTCCAATCCATTTTAGCTGTTTTTCTGGCCTATCAGCTTTTGCTGCACAATGCTGTTAATGCTTCTAAGTCAATCATCTAAAATTACCCCTCATGTGTCCTGCTACAATATATCTTTCATAGTTCTATTTTCATATTTAAGTGTTCCATAGATCCGTCTTTCATAGTTCTATTTCTCCAAAGCGTCCAGTCTATTTGCAAGGTCATCATTTAAACCTTGTTTCCAGTTCCATTTCTCTCTCAGCAATGTCTGTCCCATCCCATGGCATTTCTAAATCAGCATTTCTTATCTCAGAGTTTGCACACAGGTGCACAAGGCCATGTGAGCCTTCTGCCAGCCTTTGGGAATTCCCTACAAATCCATTTCCCACACTGTTGGAACCCTGGGCACTGAGAATTTCAGCCTTTCTGTGCTAAAAGGCACTGACCCCCAGGAAAACACTGCATTTGACCTGAGGCCTTGGAGAAGGCTCCCAAAATTGAATGATAGAACTGGGAATGTGGGTGTGTGGTTTGAATAGAAGTGTGTGATGTCACAGGGTGGAAAACTCAGAGTTTAGGAGTTTAGAATACAGTAATATAGATATAAAACAAGATGAAGGTTTTAGGGTAGAGGCCAGTCCTCCTTTTTCACCTTCTCCTCCATGGCTCTGAGTGGGGTTTTGTAATTGGGTAGAAAAATCTGCACTGCAGCCACGGGTGGTTGGTTATTGGGTTAAAAGTAAAAACAATTTAGCTGTCATTTCATAATTGGACAATTTGTACTTAAAAGACCTTGGAAAGAGTTAGAGACAGAGCCATTTTCTACTCTGTTAGCCAGAACTCACAGCCTGTGAGACTGTAACATGGATAAGAATTAACCTGAGTTCAAACACGAAAAGTGCGTCTCCCGAGCAATTAACCCCGGCTCTAATAACAGAAGATAAACCCCCCACGATTTCCCACACCTTATCCCTGGAAAAGAACTCTTTGGAAGTGGTTCAGGAGCAAATCCTCCCACCTACCTGCCTGCCTCGAAGGTGAACCAGGCCGGGTCCCGCCCGTAGCGCCGGAGGGCACTTAATGGCCAAGAGACGAGTTTGACTCTGGGATTGTGGATGTCCCAAAGACAGATATTCTCAAATGTTATCTGCAAGGTACATTCCCCATGCACATCTAAATTAGGGGATGGCATCAAATACACATTGAATCTCTCTGGGAGAAAAACAAAAGGTTAGTCTAAAATCCCTGCCCCGCACATCGTGCAAGTCAATCAAGGAATTTCCTATTTTCCACCTCTATTAATTACCACTTAGAGCTATTCATTCCCACACAAAGAATTCCTTCCTATAACTCCGTGAGCTCCACGTTTGGGGCAGTCAAATGCTGCACCCAAAGGGCACCAAATATTTGTGTGTGCACTCAGAGCCTGAGGAGAAGTGCATCAGCATAATCCTGGTATTTGCAAACAGCTCATGGAGTCGTGTGTGCGAATAAATCCATTGCTCGTGCAGGTAATGAGCTCATTTGCACAGGAAAGTGGAGTAGCCACAGGCTCAGGTTCTGCATGTAATTACTGTTATTCATTATTCTCTTAACAAAGCCTTAGTCACTGACATCTCACCAAAAAAACCCCACACAACAAATAGTTCCCATCTCCAAGAGCAGCTAACTCGTCTGAGAAAGGGAAGTGCTACTCCAAAATAATTCTAGATAACTTATTTATTATCTCAGGCAGCAACCAAAACCAAAAGCCAAAAACAAACCCTCAAACAACCCAAAAACCAACCCCCTGCCCAAAAAGTGCAAAGAAGGCTTGGAAAAACAGTTTTGCTCCTCTTTATTTCCAATATCCGGTTTAAAAGGCTTGAAAACACGACCAAAAATTCAGAAGGTCAATATTTCTGTACCTACCACTCTGCTCCCTCTCTACTCCAGATGCCAACAGGTCAGGCTCTCCAAGGCTAATGTCATTAATTCGTGTTCCCAGGCACTCCATCTGCAGCACCTTGCACCACTCGTCTGCCTCAAGTTCTGTATAAATGCCCAGAAAATCCGCGTGTAGGTACATAATATTGATAATTCCACAAGGAATGCTCTGAGGTTTTCTGAGGAGCGTGGCCGTTTCACCCACCTGAGTCACAAGCAAAGGTTTTGGAGGTGTCATCACTGAAATAAATGCCCACCGCGTGTTTCTTTGTGCTTTTTGGCAACCTCGAGATATTCTTCACGTTATTGAGCTCCGTGACCTGGAAAAGCACAATTGGGGATTTTAACGAGGAGCTTGGGAAGAGATCTGTCCATTCATGGCTTGGGCAAGGGGAGGAGAGGAGAAAAGAGGGAGGAGAAGGTGAGGCAGCATCTGAATCTCTGTGATGGCTCTTGAGGAGACACAACCTTGTCAGGAATCACCTCGGGAATTCCATGGAAAATTCCATCTTCCAGCCACGCCCTGCGGGACATCAGTGTGACACCATCCTCAAGGAATTTCAGCCAGAAGAGAGGATGAACCAAAGCTCCCTCCAGCCTGAGCAATATTCACACGAGGGCCACGAGCAAGACCAACCTGGTGCAGCAGAACCAGAGCCAGGTGGAGATGGAAATCTAAAGGATTCACCCACCTGGAGTTCCAGCACTGCCAGGCCCAGCACAGCTTTCAGCACAGAGGAAAAAAAACAGTTATTTTATACTTTTTGGGGATTTTTTTGAGGGGAAGTTGAGGATTTGTTAGAATGCTCCGCTTAAAAAAATAGAAAGTAAAAATAAAATCACACTTTTCATTATCACAAAGTGTGTTAGTGTTAAAGATTTAGAAACGCAGATTTCTGTTGTTTGGCTGCTAAACAATGACTGAAAAATGTTTTTATTTTATATTTAATTTTCTAGTTTTTATATTTTATATCATTTCCATTTATATATAAAAATTAAAAAAAAATACTTGCAGACCTGTGCAGGGAGAGAGTTCTGAACCAGGACCAGGGATTAATCAATCAGTCATTTCCCAGCTGACAGAACAAGCAGAGCTTCAGCCTGACACATCCACTCAGCCAAAAATTTTTCCATCCCTCCCATTCCCATCAAAAACACGCCAAAAAAGCAGTTCCCTAAAAAAAAAATGGTCCTCAGCATTCCAAGTATTATTTGAATTAATGCAAAATTCTCAAATATGGGGAGCATTTCAGAGCAAAACACCAGGGATTATATTTATTGCCCACTCAATGGTTCCCAAGCACTTCAGCTTTTAATCTCAATTAAGGATTCATGGCTCTTGTCTTGGCTTACTGAAAATTGCCCCCATGATGAGGAGAGATAAAACATTTCCCAGGAAAGTCCAGGGGGACATCTAATGGAAAATGTTATTGCTCACTCCTGCTTGTAAGATCTGCCTGCACACCTCGAACCTGCTGAGGATAAAAAACAGAGTAAACTTTATAGAAAACCATGGAAGGGTTTGGATTGGAGGGACCCAAAAGCCCAAGTTCAATCTTCCTCTTCTTTTCTCCCTTCTTTCTTCTCCTCTCTCTCCACTCCTTTCTCTCTCTTCTTCTCTTTTCTCTTCTCTCTTCTTTTCTTTTCCTTTTCCACTGTTCTCTTTTTTTCTTCTTCTCTCCGCTCTTCTCTTTCCTCCTCTTTCCTCTCTTCTCCTCTTTTCTCTCTTCTCTTTTCCCTTCTCCTCCCTTCTCTCATCCCCTTTTCTCTCCTCTCCTCCTCACAAGCGTTCCTCAAGCCCCACTGGGTGGAATTTTAGTGGAATTTAGTTTTAAAGCCCCCTGAAAAGTTCCTTTAATTCTCTTAAAGCCCTGCCCATGATTCCTCACCCCAGCTAAGCTGCATGATTTAATTGCAGTATTAGCTAAGCGATAGCAATCATGAACAGAAACGTCCAGCAGAGAGCTCAGACCTGAAACATTTCATTTGCTCCCGATCTGGCTTTGCCTGGAAAACAATTACAAGTCCCACAATCCAATTTTCCGAAGGGATTATTCCATAACCAGACAGAAAAGAGTGTCTCAATGACTTCTGCAGTTTCAAGGCAAGATTAATGCAAGGGGATTAAAACTCAGCAGCCCTCGAGGGCTCGGTGTGTTCCTGTCAGCAGGACACAGTTAGTTCAGTTTTTATGGCAATATTAAGGAGTCTTCTGGCACGCCACAAAGCCAAAAGAAATCAGAATTTCTTCCTTCCTTCCTCCAGTCTTCTTTTGTTGAAGAATGTGGCGATTTGTGGTTGCTTATTTACATTTGACAAGTGAGAATCAGACCTGGAAAAGCAACTCTCTGTGCAGGTTTTTTGTAGCCTAATTATTTTCCCTCCCTCGTGAGACCACAGGAATTAAGTGGGCAATTTGCTTTGTGTATGCAAATTCCCAGTTCACTCCACGAGCTGCAGATGACTCTTCTCACGTGACCTTTATTTTAGGGCACTGTGACCTTTCCGCTTTTAAAAAATAGAGCAAGATTATGTTAGAAAGGATTTAAAGGCTCATATTAGACAAAAAACAAAGTGCTTATTTCTGTTCTGCACCTCCAGTGGTGAGGATGCCCCAGCTCAGAGCTGCAGACAAGGACAAATGTCTTGAACGTCGACAATTGTTCAAATGCAAACAAATGGAGACTCTCCAAAAGAACAGAAGCATCACCCAAGACAGGGCTGGGGACCCAAAATTCTTGTGGGCAAAGGAAGGAGCTGCATTCTCAGCCCCAGGGACTGGTGCCACCACGTCCCTCTGCACCAATAAATCCAAGAACTCTTGAATCCATCCCAGAAAAACAAAACAAAACAAAAATGAAAAGGGAAGGCTCAGAAGGAAAAACCCTGGAGTGAAGGAGGCAGGTGCTGGTGAGAAATGAGCTCCATTTATCATCCTCCTTTCCACCCTCCACGGCTCTGTGACGGATGGAACCTCTCCCGAGGCTGCTGGGCTCAGTGGGGGCTCCTCAGGTGGTTTTTTAGACACAATTCAGCTTTCAGCAGCATTCCAGAGTCACTCCAGAGCCCAGGCAGGAGTTAATTTTAAGGAGAAAAAAAAAATAAAATTCTTATTTCATTTGACTTTGTGACGTGCCAGTAGAATCCTGAATATTCCAATAAAAATCTGCATCCTGCTGAATTCCTGAAGCCCTGGGGATGTGCAGGTGAGGTTTTGTTCTCACCTGAGCCTTGGATTTATTAGCACAGGCTCATGGCACACGTGACACCTGCACAGGGTCTGCCTGGGTTTGGTTTTGGGGGTAGTTTTGGGGTTTTTTTTGCAGGATTTATTTCTCCTGCCCACGAGTGACAGCACCAGGATTGTCACAGCACGGAGCTGAGATTGCACAGGGGCTTGAGCACCAAAATCCCAACATTTCCATGAATTATAGCACCGAAATTTTCATAAATAAAAAGCAGGTGGAAAGCAGTGAGTGTTGAAGACGCTGCCATATTTTGTGTCGGGTGTTTTTATCAAGAATTAACTATGATTTTCAGAAGAATCATTCAACTACAGCCTAATACAGAGCAGCAGCTCATATTTAACACTTCTTTTTTTTTTCCCCCAGCAGCTCATATTTAATACTCTCAGAAGCTCCATCATCCACCACATTTAAATTTCACACATTTACAAGGCTTATTAAAAAAAATTTTTAAAAAAGTCTGATTTTTATCCACCTGTGCTTTTTATAAACGAGCACATTTTGCCCAGAAATGCCATTTAATATTCATTAGCTCCCTCTCAGAGAGGTTTGTTCAAAATAAAAGGCGACCTGTCAGTTTGGAGAGCTGATGACTCTAAACCGGAGAACAGCCTCACTCTCAGTTCCCTCTCTGCCTGAGGATGTTCTCAAAATCCAAATAAATCCCAGAAAATCAATTTTTCTTCCCCACTTTTCATCAGCCAGAGGCATCCCTGGCAGTGTCCAAGGCCTGGCTTGGAGCAGCAGGGACAGGGGAACGTGTCCCCAAGGTGGAACTGGGGGATATTCGGGGTCCTGTCCTTAGGACTGGCAAAGTTCTGGTCGAAACCACCCAGAATTTGTGTGTTAATCCTCAGTGACTGACTCCTGGCTTTGATCATCGTTCATTCCTGTCAAATCAGCTCCCAGGGAAATCCCAGAAATCCAATTTCTAGGAGAAGCAGTGGCTGGAAATGACGTGACTGTTTAGCAGAGACTAAACTTGGCTGAAATCCCTCTGAGGCTTTTAGTGAGATCTTCCCTGTGCAGATCCAGGCTGCTGCTGGGGGAAACTCCTGCAAAAACCTCTGGAATTTCATCCGAGAATAAATGAAATTCCAGCCTCATTTAGATCCCTCTTGGATTTCATCTCCATCACCCAAAGTGCTGCTCATATATTGCACTGACACGATGGAAAAAACACAGCATTGAATCAATAACTGGCAGAGTTACAATAAAATAAATGCAATAAAATAAATGCTTCAACAAGAAAATAATTTTTCACTTGCTTAGCAAGATGTTTGCTTAAAAAAAAAAACATTGATTTTTCAATCTACTTCACTGAATGAAAGCACACACAAAGGTTTAGAACCTTAAGAGTTTAAAAAAATTCAATTTTCAGGCTAACTAATGCACAAAAAGTTTATTGTTTATATTTCTTTTTATATCTTATTTATATCTTATTTATATTATTTAAATATATAACAATAGATATAATATGAATATACAAATAATTTCATACACCATATATTATATATAGGATATATATTATATCTCTAATATATAAATAGTATAAATAATATAGCAAATAAATATTATTATTTAAATAAGACATACTATTTTAAAGAAATAAATAATATAAATCTTCTGAATAATTAAATATTTTAAAGAAATAAATAATATAAAGAGATAGGAATTTTTTTAAAAAATAAATAATTATTTAAATAAATAAATCATATTGATTTAAGTATTAATAATATAAATACACTGTTTATAGTATTTATAAGATAAGATTTTATTCTTGATAATAATCAGGCGACAGAAGTTGGAGGAAACCTGCTGCCTTACCTTGTGGTAGCACCTGAAATAAGCAGCTCGTTCATCTGAGAACTTCTCCAGCCTCTTGGGCCCTTTGCTGGAGGCCTTTTTGAACACCAACCAGCACCTCTGGTAAATCTGGAGACACAAAGGGATAACATTTGGGATCTCCCCTGGCCTGAGAATCCCCAAAAACCCTGGAGAAATTAAACCTCAGCCCAGCTTTGGGCTCTCAGGGGTTTAGACACAACTCAACCCAGGCTGCTGGCGAGTTCATCCCTTTGCTCTGGATGCAGCCAGGAATTATTTCTGGGCCCAAAATTGCAAATAGCTGCTGGGTTAAACTCCTGGAAATAGGGGCTGACCCATGGAATTTCATCCAAGAATAAAAGAAATTCCAGCCTCATTGGATCTCATCTCCATCAGCCAAGGCACTGCTCATATATTGAATTGACACGATGGAAAAAACACAGATTTGCATCAATAATTGGTAGAGTTATAAGAAAATAAATATATTAAAATAAATATAATAAAATAAATGCAGTGTTTCACACGGAGCTGGAAGTTCTCACACACAAAAAAAAAAAACAAACCCAAACCCCTCATTACTTTTGAAAGTTTCCTAATAGAAACTTGAATTATTTCTGGCCTGACTTATTAGAAATAGCTGCTGGGTTAAAGTCCTGGAAATAGGGGCTAACCTATGGAATTTCACCAAAGAAGAGACAAAATTCCAGCCTCATTTAGATCCCTCTTGGATTTCATCTCCATCAGCCAAGGCACTGCTCATATATTGCATTGACACAATGGAAAAAACACAGCATTGAATCAGTAACTGGCAGAGTTACAATAAAATAAATATAATGAAATAAACATAATGAAATAAATGCAGTGTTTCCCACGGAGCTGGAAGTTCCTACACACATTCTTCACCCAGGAATTCTTTGGATGCAGCCAGGAATTCTGGTGTGTTTTGTGAACACAAGGGAGCAGGAACTGAATTACTGACCACGAAAAAAAAAGCAGATTATTTCACCTGCACAACCCAGGACCCTCCCAGGGTTAAAGTGAACTTCAATCCGAGTCATTGGGGGTGGATTCCGTGGTTTTAAAGCCACTTTCCCAACTTTCCAGCGTTCCCTGCAATCCTCCCTGAGTTTTCTGCTGCTCCTGCTGCAAAGAGCATCCCCAGCCTTTGCCAACTGCTCACAGCCCACACTCCTCCAGCAACTCCAAACTAACACCTGGTAACTCCGAAACAAATCCAAACCTGCCACCAAAATCAGCGTGATTTCAAAAGCAAAATAACAACAACAACAAAATATAATCAGGCAGCCCATGAGCAAATCCCCAAATCCGGTGATCACAACATCTCACTGCCCCAACAAAAACAACACCATCCTCTGACCCCTGAGGGGCCAAAAAAGTCCTTATGTCCATGAAAAGCAGCTGTAATTCCTTTGTTGAATACAAAAAAAGTTGTTTACTGACTGGTTGGGCTTTTTTTCACCAGTTTGTAGCTTTCCTCCCGGATTTATCATTTTTTCCACCTCACACATGGACCCTCTGACTGATGTGCTGCAGGAGCATTCAGGTCATGGCCAGGGGGCTGAAAAATCCGGCTGAAACTGGATTTTTTTCCCCTTTTTTTAAATTTATTTTTCCAGGATTTTTCCCCCCCCTATTTTCCAGCCTTTTGGCTGCTCAGTCTGGCTTTCAGGGAAAGTGGAGAAAAAAAATTGTTCTGATTTTCTCAGCTTTGAAAGGGAAATTGAAAGCAGGGGATGCTGTTGGATGCTTTGCCCCAACACTCATGATTTTTGTTCAGGAATCAATCTAAAAAAAACCCCAAAAAACCCCAAACAAACAAAAAAAAACCTTCTGAAAACAGCCAAATATTGAGAAATTGGAGAGGGGAAGGTTATTTTTCAGATCTTGAGGCAGGAGGAGGGTCCAAATGGCTGATTTAAAAACTGAGATAAATGGTCTCCATCGCACTGCAGGAGAGCAGAGAGATTTTACTGCTGGAACAGAGGATCCCAGCCCTGTTTGTTATTTCACAGGAGCCCAGAGGTCACAAACAGCAGCAGAAATTTGTCTGGTCTGGCAAATTTCTCCTCTGAGCACCAGTGACCCTTCAGGGGAAGCTGCCCTGGTTTGTTCCTCCGCCGTGTTTTTCTGCACTTTGCCCTAAACCAAAGAATCCCAAAAGCTGCACTTAGAGGGACACTGAACCTGCTGTCAAATAAACACAAACTTTGCCTTTTTTTTTTTTTTTTTCCCCCTTCTTTCCAAGCAGAAGCTGCAAGTTCCCTCCTGCAGCTTGGGATTCCTTCCAGGACCTCTGGGATATTGGCAGGAATTTGCTTTTTGTGACTCTGACAACCTCCAGAAACAGATAAAGCAGCAAAGGCACAGCACAATGAGAAATTCCTCAGTCTCTTCTGAGATTCGTCTCTTTTTTTATTTGTCTTTGACAGGAGAACCATGTAACACTGCCCCTTTACCCAAGGCTGGCAGGAAGCTCACACCCTGAAGGGTGCAGATGGAAAATCATTGGAGTGTTTTGCTGGACTTTGGCTGGGCTGGAATTCCAGGTGCAAGGTCCTTCCAGCAGGGAGCTGTTTACACAACCAGGGCTTGGGCCTTCATTCTTCTATTTAAGGAAAAAAAAAATGATTTAATTTGTCATTCAGAGTCCAAAGGTGGGAAATGA
Organism: Sylvia borin; assembly: GCA_014839755.1. Classification (NCBI taxonomy): domain Eukaryota; kingdom Metazoa; phylum Chordata; class Aves; order Passeriformes; family Sylviidae; genus Sylvia; species Sylvia borin. Next base: position 13,168,466 of record CM025972.1, read on the forward strand.
GCCCTGAGATCATTTTCAGTTCAAAGGGAATTGGTGAGGGGACAGGATCTAGAATGTTGCTGTGCTTGTAGAAGAAGGAAGCCATGCCAAGAGAGACAGATTGCAGCTCCTTCCTCCCCTCCCCAGCCCCGTCTGAGGCAGCACATCCCAGCAGGAATCTGTTCCCATGGAAAGCTGCAGAGCTGCTCCTCAGCCAGGAGCTCCGGGCACCAAAACCTCACCTGGACAGAACTGGGTGACCCTGGAGAGCACCCCACAACCTTCCCAAGAGCTCCCAGACTGTTCCATTGGAATGATTTCCTCCGTAAAACCTCGGCTTGCCTCCCCTTTTCCGACCCATGCCCACACTGGCACCTTGCTCAGTCCCAACCTGTGGACCCGATATTTTCTGAGCCTGAGAATTGATATTTTCTGAGCTCTTCCCAAACTCACACAGACAGAGGTTTGAAACAGAGTTCAATTTTAGGCCTTGAAATATTTGGAGTGTAGAAAGCTGCAAAAAATATAAACCAAGTAACTCTTGTGTGCTGTAAGGTGCACGTGTGGGGTTTAATGATTGGCTTAATTGACCCCTGTAAGCTTTTAGCATTGCCCCATTGGCTAAAAAACGTTTAAAAGCCAAGAAGCACTTAGAGCAGAAACCCTCCCTTGCCAGTGACAGCTGGAAAAACCCAGCCAGGCTGGAGCTTTGTACACAAACACAGTTAACTGGAAACTGGAGAGGACAGGATCAGCCTGGGACTGACTGGGGAGAAACAGGAGAGGCTCCAGTGGTGGCTAAAGCTGGGCTCTGTGCGGGCACAGCTGGATTTGCAGCTGGATTTGAGCTGCCCTGCCATGGCACAGTCCCAGGAATCAGCAGGGTTTAGGGATTGGGGAGTTGCAGAGCATTTACCCAGGGTCTGGGATGATTCCTGGGTGCCACAGAGCAGCTGACTGGGTCACTCCCATTCCACGGGCTGCAGGGGCATCGCTACAGCTCGTTAACGCAGCTCACTAATTAGGACAGAGGCTGCTCTGGGTGAGTCACCCCCAGCGCTGACAAGGACACTAAAGCCAGGGCACAGCTGGGACCTGCTCCACGCTTGGACTGGCTCAAAACTCAGGTTTTCAGCCTCTCACAGCACACAGCAGGAGCCGCATTTCACAGCTGGACTTGTGTTTCACAGCTGGACTCGTTGTATTTCAGAGCTGGAGTTGTAATTTTAAGATTACACACATACAAAAAAAAGGACAGGGGTTGCACTCGAGTGAAGCTTTTCTGTCAGCAAAGCGATTTTTCCAGCATCCAAAGCCCCAAAGCCAGCCACGGGAGAGGGGCTGCAACTCCTCCACCCTTGAGCAGCTCAGCTGCGCCCGAGAACAGGACAAAATCCCTGCAAAACTCGGGTAGTGACGCTGGTTAGGAGCTGCTCGGGACCGAGGTGACAAATGCCCTGCAAGCATCCCACTAACAACGGGATAACGGGAATAACTCCCCGTTCCCGGCCGCTGCCGCCCTTTGCCATTCACCTGCGAGCTCCAGGCAGCGGCAGAGGTTTTTCTGTGACAATAATAATAATAATAATAATAATAATAAAACAGCTGGGGCCATCCCTGCAGACAGCCCCAGATGTGGTGGTCAGTCCAGCACCAGTTTATGCCGTTCCCTCCACATTTCCCCTCCAGGGCTGGCACAAAGGCCGCCCAGGTCACTGCTGCTGGGGAGCAGCTTCAAATCCAAGGGGAGCCGCCGGAGAGGGCAAATCCTGCTCCAAGGAGCCCCTGCGGGCGGGGCTGCAGCACCGCGGGGCCCGGGCAGGAGGGAGAGGGTTCTGTCCCTCTGACAGCACATCTGGAGGGATCCTGTCCCTCTCACAGCACATCTGGAGTGGTCTTGTCCCTCTGACAGCGCATCTGGACAGATCCTGTCCCTCTGACAGCACATCTGGAGGGATCTTATCCCTCTTCTCAGCACATCTGGAGGGATCTTGTCCCTCTGACCAGCACATCCGGAGGGATCTTGTCCCTCTGACCAGCACATCTGGACTCATCCTGTCCATCTCCCCAGCACATCTGGAGTGCTTTGTCCAGCTCTGGGCCCCCTCAGGACACAAAGCTCCCTTTCATTTGTTTTTGGGGAGGTTTTTTGTTATTTTGTTTGCTTTGGTGGGTTTGGAGGGGGGGGGTTGGTTGGTTTTTGGTTTTTTGGTATTTTTTTTCTTTTGAGCTAGAGGAACGGACCAATCCTGACCTAAAGAAACTCTGAATGAAACAAGGATTCCAGGGCCAATATCTCCCTGGCAGAACTCCCTTTTCCAGCAGCTCCTGCAGCCCTCCTGCCCTTTTCCAGGCTGCTTTCCACATCAGCTCCAATGGGCAAACCCAGCTGCTATGGGCGTCTCACGTCCCAGCTGTGTAATTAAAGAACTCAGGAGTTCATTCCCAGTTAGGAAGATCCAAACTCGAGAAAGCTGCACTAAAAATGCTCCATTGAGCAGGGGATAGGCACTCGTGTTTTAGCACAAGCGCCGTGCCAGGAGTCTGCCACTCAGTGGGATGAGTTAATTCAGAACACCAGCAAACATCCCCCCCCCTTCACCTTCCCAGGGACATCACAGGGAATTTTCCTTTGCCAAACACAGAGAATTCACGGATGGCCCCCCAGACAAACATCACTTGGCCAGTAAAGGGATTTTAACCCAATTTAACCTCCTACATCGACATTACTGAGGGGAAACACCACTCATTTTACCCCATCGATCTTCTGAATTGAAACGAGTGACATTATTATCAAGAAAACAAAAATAAAAATTAAAAAAAACCAAACAACCCAAACCCTACGAATATTCATTTCAACAGCCTGAACTCTCAGTGGTGTTTCTGACAGCGCTTGATGAATTCAGACAAAAAGATAATGGAACAGTCCATCATCTTCCACGGCATTCCTGCAGCTACACAAACACCACATTAAGATGTCAGGCTCAAATGAAGATGTCAGTCTCGGGAGCAGCCCTTGCATCTGTTACTTTCTTTCAAGTGTTTCCACCGGCGCTGTGAAATGTTATTTATCCCTGATCTCACTCCGGGGCAATGCCCGGGCGCAGCACTGAGAGGATTTCACACCGGGAAAGGAACTGCTGATGAAAAGGCATCAGAATCACCCAAGAGTCGATTTCACCTGTTCATAATTCGGTTTCTTTTCTCTTTCACTGCCTGTAGGATCATCCCTGGCACACCCTTGCAGGGCTGCTGCTGTCACCGCTGGGAATCTCAGCTTTTTCTACCAAAGGAAGAGCAAAGAGGGGGAAAAGAGCCAGGATCAGGGCAGGGAAGTGTTGGAATAAAGGGAAAAGGGTCGGATTTGCTTTAAATTGGTCACAATAAAACACCTTTAGAACAAGACAGCAAAAGGGTAAAAGGCACTTGTTCAGGAGTCAGTTCAGTCCATGAGAACATTTGGAATTGATTGTTTTACTTCACAAACTGAGCTCATCTTCCAAAGGAGAGCACAGAAGGTAATTTATCTGAAAACAGGCTGGAAAGCACCAAAAAAAGCCATTCCTCCTCCTAAAATGGGCCAGCATCAAAACAAAAGTTCCATACACCAAATCATGATTGGTAGAATTTTTTTGGAGAAAAACAGGAATAATAAAGAAAAAAACAAACCAGGAATAAAATAAAACCAGTTCTGAGCTTTGTCCTCTTTGGATTTGGGAACAAATTAAGACCCTTACCCCTCCACACTGTTCCCACAAGTCAAACACTAAAAGGAACAAAATGCAATTCCCCCATGGGAGCTGCAAAACTTCCTTTTCCTTCCTCCAGAGCCAGGCTGAGCACCTCGACTGCCCAGCCCAGGGGTGACAGGAGGTGACAGCACCCAGATGGCAAATCCTTCTCCAGCCCCAGTGCCAGGGCTGACCCCATAAAGGCACTGACCCCATAAAGACACTGACCTGGACTCTCACCCCATGAACTCTGTGCCACACAAATCCCACAGGGCTCTCGTCCCAGTGCCCAAAGGGAGCTGCCTGAGGCTTGCCTGGCATTTTTTGGGATCCCTCCCCTCCTCAGCTCAGGGAAAACTCTCCAACTCTCCCAAGGAATGTTCTGGATCCCATCCCTGCTGCCACTGACAAGCTCCAAGCAATAAGAAATCTTTAATATCTGTGAATATATTCTAACACCTTATCTAGCAGCTCGCCAGAACTCTGAATTTCCAGTGGGTTTAATATCCTGCAGGTTGAAGTTGGTGCCTGAGAAATCTGTTCAGTGTTTTTTTTTCCCCCCGGCTCCAACTTCCAGACTGAAAGGAGCTGCATAGGTGAACGGAGTTTTATTAATAAAGCTGCTTCAAGTGGAGATACAGACAACTTTTCCCTTCTCCTCCCCCCTTCCCCCAGCCTTACATCATCCTTCTTCCCAGTTTTCACAGCTCAGGCTCTCAGATCCCCACGTTAACTTGCTGGCACATGTATCCAAGCACCAAACCTCTCCCACCATATGGTTCCAGTCCCGCAGATTGTCTCTCCCCCACCCCACCTCTCCTCCCACAGGGTTTCACAGAAGCAGAGCTGTGCAGAACTTGTCAAAGTACATGTCACTGGCAACGTGCAGCACCAGTCTCCTCAATGAAGCTGCCACAGGACTCAGTTTAATTAAAACCAAACCCTGAGAGCTCCAATCTCTCTGCGGCTTCTTCCCGCAATCAAAACGTTCCTGCTGAAGTGGACAAGCCCTGAGCTTTAGGCAGGAGTTTCTCCAAGTTTCTAATTAGTTTTCCCATCTGAAATGAGGGTGTGCAGCCAGCACTGATGCTCTGCTCCCTGAGGAACAGCCCACAGGACAAAGCTGCTGGATTTTTCCCAGCTCAATCTTGCACGTGGCCACCGTGCAACAGGGAACTCCTCACCCAACACTCAAACAAACACAGCAAGGCTTTTCATCCTCCTCCTTTTAGGTGAAAGTTTAATGTTGCCAGCAAATCACTCAGCACAGCAAAGCAGGCAACCCAGAAAACTAACAACTATTTTTTTCCCGGAGTTTTTTAATCAATCCAGAAATCTTTGAGCGCTGCTGACACCACTCCAGCATTTCCTAGGAAGGAACAGCTGGCTGCAAAGCTGTGGCGGGCTCAGCTCCCTCCTGTCACAAGCTGAAGACTGAGTTCCTACAGATCCCTCCCAGGGGCTGGCCAGGAGTGCCCTGATTCAGTGTTTGACACCCCTGAGCCCACATTCCTTCCCCCTGATGCCATGAAGATGTTTTGGGCCAGTCAGGCCCAGCAAGCACAGAAACCTGACCCTCACAGATCCCGTTTCTGTCCTCAAGGAGGGTCACACTAAAGAGGGAACAATTCCACTGCTCAGTCCCAGCAGGGACATCTCCCAGAGGAGTTCAGGGGTGGATGCAGGTTCAGGAAGGGGAAGCTCAGCCTCAACAGGGAGTGAGACCCAAGTGTGAGATGTGGTTTGCAAATGCAAGGTGCATTTTATTCCCGGCTGTTGAAACCAATTGAAGAGGTGTTTTTCTTTATCTCATAACTCCATAGGGGAGGCCCAGGTGTCTCTTTGTCAATGGTCCAGCTGTTAAACATGGCAGAGCCATGTTCTTTCTCCCTTCCAGGACCCAGCCTCCCTGCAGGGGTATCTGCTGTTCATGGGCCAGCCAGGCTCACTGCAGGGCTCAGACAGTTACATCATCCCATTGGGAGAGGCTCCGCCCAGGGGGAGGAGCCCAGCATTCCCCCCTGGATCACCCCTGGGGTTCAGAACCCCAGCACAGCCTCTGCACTGGATTCCCAGAGGAGACCAGACCCAGCTCAGCACCACTGGAGCTTCTCCAGGATCATCTCTGCTCCACCAGAACCCCAGCTGGCACTGCAGGAGGGCTGGACTGGGCTGACACCGACAGCCTGACAACAGGGGGTCAGCTCTGTTCTGACTCTTGTCAGGGTTTCTAGGATTTTCTAGGATTTTGTTGTTTCCTTGTTTTGGTGGTTTTTTTTTTTTTTTGTTTGTTTTTTTTTGTTTTTTTGTTTTTTTTGTTTTTACTAGTACATTTTATTTTTTTTTTTTAATATTCCTCCTAAAGAACTGTTATTCCAATTCCCATATTTTTGCCTGAAAGCTCCTTAATTTCAAAATTATAATAATTCAGAGGGAGGGAAGCTCCGGCTTTTCCCTGGCAGACACGTGTCTTTCCAAACCAGGACAGACTGGAACAGCTCCCACACCTCTGGGAGCCTCCCACCTTCCACAAAGCCTCAGCTGCCTTTTCCCTTGCACAGCTCTTTGTGCTCATCAGTGCTACAAACCCCTTCACTCCAAAGGTTTGCTCTTGTTTTCATTTTAATTGTGTTGTTTTTTTGGGTTTTGTTTTTTTAATTGAGCCAGCCTAACCTAAAAAGAAAGCTCAGGTGTGTTCACATGCACCCACCCCAAAAATGGCAAGACCAGAAGAGGGTTTTCCATCAGGGAAACATCTTTGTGACGCACTCCCCCTCAGAAAGGTCACACCTGCACCACAGAATGAGGCACGATTTGAAAATCAGGAGCACAAAAATGACTTTTTAGACAGAGAGAGGCCATAAAGCAACAGCTTCACCCATAGATAAAAATCTCTCAATCAGCTGAGAGGTGGCTGCAGAAGCGCTGAGCGTCCTCCTCCCCAAAACACAGGTCCTGGCGCTCTGGGCCACAATCCCTCCTCCCAAAGCCAAGCTGGTTTTTATTTTTTTCCTGGTTTCAAGAACTCCAGGGAGGTTGTGCCTGTGCCCCGTCAGCAGTTTTGCAGCACACTGTGTGTCACTGCTAATGACATGCCAGACCCACACCATTGGCTGAGGGAATCCTTTTCCTCCCCTAAAAGGACGGCAAGAGTGGGGAAGGGTGAGCTTTCTCCTGAATATATCTGGCTCTGCAGAAGACACACTCGATACAAATGTTGCCATGGGAACTATTCTATTAAATAATATTCAATTAAAGCCGCACGTTCTGAGAGCACAGGATGAGTTCAGGTGCAAAACTAATTAGCCCAAATTCAATTTTGGAATGACGAAGTCGAGCCTTCCAGAACTGTCACGTTCCTTTTGAAGGAGGTTTGGGTTTGAGCAAGCTGCTTCTCTGCACCCCTCTCATTCCAAATGTGGCAGCTGCACCCCAGTTACTCAGGAAAGTCATTTCTTGAGGTAATTTGTGGCTCCAAGCTCTGCTCCCAGTTCCCTTGGAGATGGAATTGCCACAGCACTGACATGAGAGAGTCAAAGGCAGGAGCTGCATTCAGCCTGGGGAGACAATGCTCTGATTACAGCTGTGCCACCAGAATATGGGAATGGATTTCAGCGACTCCCACTCACATCCTGCCACACAGGGAGCCTGAGATCCCTCTCAATTAAACTGCAATCCTGCACGGGGCTGGAGCAGCCCTTCCTGATGTGTGCACAGCATGGGAAAGTTGTCTGAAAGTTACTGGTTTATACTTTAAAGTATTTTTTTCCCTTCCCACCTGCAGCTCCTGGGTGTCCCACAGCCCTCCCCAGCACAAAAACAACCTGTTGGTACAAATCCTTCACCCTCTGAAGGAGCCAAGCTCTCACCAGCCACGGAGTGGGACTGAATTCAGGCTCCTGCTCCAGCCAGGAGCTCAGCCAGCTCCAGGTGTCACATCACACCTGCAGCCAGGAGGAAGGTGCACCAAGGAACAGAGACTCGCTCCAGCCCTGCCTTTGGAGAGCTCAGGCTGATCAGAATTACCCATTTCTGCTGCAAATCAGGGCTCTGGGCCATGAGCAGCATACAGAAAATGCCACAGGAAGAATCTGCAGCCACATCTGCTCTCGAGTCGTGGGCCAAGACTTCCCAAGCTGGAAAGGACCAGGAGAGAAAAGCTTTGCTGCTGGTCGGGTTGGGCATTCCCAACAACAGGAGCAGGGTTTGACCAGGTCACAGCTGCAGCACCAGATGCCAGCACCTCCCAGGGTCCCTCCACAGCTGGGGAAGGCTGGAGAAGGACAGAAAATTCAGATTCAGAGCTGGGGGCACCTCAGGGCTCATCCTCAGCCACAGCATCTCTCTGGGACCCAGCCTGGGCTTCTTCTCAAAAGCACTTATTTATTTTTTTTTTTTTTTTGCATCAGCCCTTCTGCACTTCGCAGCCACTGACAATGATACAAACCTTTGGAACTGGGACAAAACCCAAACTGTCTTTTCCAAGGAAACATTTCACATTTGTTCCATTTCCACGGACTCGGTGTCATTCTCCATTTCTCTGGTTTTGCACTCAGCTGTCACATACACATCTCTTAAGAGGGCACCCAACATTTCCTCACCAGCAGCACCCTCAGAGTGGTCTGGAAGGCTTTAACAAAGGCAAGGCACCAGCACTGACAGCATTTACACCTATTGTGGACTCAGAGAAACCTTATTCATCGAGCTTCACTGTTACAGCATGGAAAAATGTATCATAGCTTAATCTTATTCATCCTTTATGCCAGAGCAAACTGAACGCTGATTTATATTCAGTAATCAGACTGAATCACGACACACCAATTATGCCAAGTTTACTACAAGTGCTCTCCGGGTGACATCCCCTCAAAATGTCACAGAATGTCCTGGTTTTACACAATGAACTGTGCCTGCGAGCGCAGGGATGAGAAATCCAGCCTGCTGGAAGGCTTTTCAATGCTTCCCTGTTCCCAAAGCAGCCAGGGAGGCTCAAGTTCCCAAAACTGTGGAGAAGTCATTGCCCATGGGTGCAGCAAGAGAAGGAAACTGTAATTGCAGTGAGGCAGCAAAAGCTGTCAGAGGACCACAGACGCTCCCCCGAAACGAACAAATTCGGAATTGCCACCCATCAGTTCTTAATAAACACAAACCATCAGCTCGTTTCCACTCCTGAGAGGCAGACACATCAAGGAGAAGGTTTTATTCACACAAAGCCTCTCTCCGGGTGCATGCCCTGAGCCGGGCTCCCTCAGGGACACGGAGCTCTCCAGTCCCATCCCCTGGGCGCTCCGGGGAGCCCCAGCACTGGAGGCACAGCCCTGGAATTCCAGAGCTCATTCCAGCCCAGGTACTGCGGGAACTGCCCTGCCACTCCCGGCACATCCAGCGCCCACAGCCGGCACCGGGAACGCGCCACGGCAGCCAAACAACCCGAAAATAACCTTTATAATAAACCAGCAGCTAAAAGGGAACCGCGTGGATTTTTCATTTGGTTCAACTCGAGCCACTCCAAAAACCCCGGCGACACCTCAAAGCTTCACCTGTCCCACGCAGGAGCCCAAAGGCTGACTGGCAGCAGCACCTGCGGCTCCGGAGAGCTGTGAGGGCTCAGCTCAGCGCTGCCCGGAGCCCTCCCGACCCCCAGCCCCGGGGCACAGCCCCCGCCAGCCGCGGGTCCCGCCCGGAGCAGCGCTGGGTGCAGGCAGCGCAGCATCCCCCGCTCCCCACGGGAGAGACAGGACGAAATAAACATATAAACACACCGATATGTAATACACATACAGGTGCGTTCGTTCCTCTCTCCCCATCCTTTTGTTTCCAGCGGAAAAACCCACCGAGCTCAGTTTGCGAAAAGGAGACAAAGGAGTGGCAGGGGAAAAAAAATAAATAAATAGCAAAATGCCCAGCTTTGCATTTTCACTCACCCCCAGCCGCCGGCTCCGGATGCGCACGTAGCCCTGCTTCACGATGTCGTTGAAATTGGAAGCCATCCCTGCCCGGGACAGGCGGCGGAGGCGCCGCTCAGCCCGTCCGCATGGCCGAGCAGCGCCGGAGCCGCGCCCCGGGACCGACAGCACCGCCCCGGTAAGAACAGCACCGCCCCGGCACCGACAGCACCGCCCCGGTATCGACAGCACCGCCCCGGTAAGGAGAGCACCGCCCCGAGACCGACAGCACCGCCCCGGGACCGACAGCATCGCCCCGGGACCGACAGCACCGCCCCGGTAAGAACAGCACCGCCCCGAGACCGACAGCACCGCCCCGGTAAGAACAGCACCGCCCCGGGACCGACAGCACCGCCCCGGTACGGACAGCACCGCCCCGGGACCGACAGCATCGCCCCGGGACCGACAGCACCGCCCCGGGACCGACAGCACCGCCCCGGTATCGACAGCACCGCCCCGAGACCGACAGCACCGCCCCGGTACGGACAGCACCGCCCTGGGACCGACAGCACCGCCCCGGTAAGAACAGCACCGCCCCGGGACCGACAGCACCGCCCCGGTAAGAACAGCACCGCCCCGAGACCGACAGCACCGCCCCGGGACGGACAGCACCGCCCCGGGACCGACAGCACCGCCCTGGTACCGACAGCACCGCCCCGGCACCGACAGCACCGCCCCGGGACCGACAGCACCGCCCCGGTAAGAACAGCACCGCCCCGAGACCGACAGCACCGCCCCGGTATCGACAGCACCGCCCCGGTACCGACAGCACCGCCCCGGTACCGACAGCACCGCCCCGGTAAGAACAGCACCGCCCCGGGACCGACAGCACCGCCCCGGGACCGACAGCATCGCCCCGGGACCGACAGCATCGCCTCGGTAAGAACAGCACCGCCCGGGACCGACAGCACCGCCCCGGGACTGACAGCACCGCCCCGGTAAGAACAGCACCGCCCCGGTACGGACAGCACCGCCCCGGGACCGACAGCACCGCCCCAGTATCGACAGCACCGCCCCGGTAAGAACAGCACCGCCCCGGGACCGACAGCACCGCCCTGGCACCGACAGCACCGCCCCGGGACCGACAGCACCGCCCCGGGACCGACAGCACCGCCCCGGCACCGACAGCACCGCCCCGGTATCGACAGCACCGCCCCGGTAAGGACCGACAGCACCGCCCTGGTCAGGATCGCACCGCCCCGGGACCGACAGCATCGCCCGTCGCACCGGCCCCGGAGCGACCCCGGGGGGATCCGCGCTGCTCCGCACCGCCCTGTGCAGCGACCCGGAGCACTCCGAGCTCCTCCTCTGAGCGATCCGAACTCCTCCTCTGAGCGATCCGAACTCCTCCTCTGAGCGATCCGAACCTCCCCTGGAGCGATCCGCACCGCCCCTGAGGCATCCGCCCCACTCCGAGCCCTCTCTCTGGGCGATCCGCACAGCCCCGGCCCGTCCCCGCAGCAAGCCCCGAGCGGCCCGGGCCGGGCACGGAGCTGTCACAGCCCCCGGCCGCACTGCCCGTGCCCCCGCCGCCTGCTCCATCCCGCATCCTCACCCCGCTCCGCACACCCCTCGCTCTGCGCTCCAGCCGCGCCCCGAGCAGCCACACCGTGCTGGGGTCTTCCCCAGCCAAGCGGCTTTCCCAGAGAGTCTTTGGGATGGCCGAAACTGAGGCAGGATTCTCCGGAATCTCCTCCGAGGGACCGGAGACGGTGACTCGAGCTGCCGGCCGCGGCCGTGCCTCACGCCGGGGGAATGTCACCGCAGCCCGAGCTGTGGTTTTTAGGGACAATAAGTGGTTGCAGTAAGGACAGGCCTCGCCTGGCACCGGGCCCTGGGGTTGCCCTCTGCGGCTCCTTTTCCAAGAATGTGCAAACGCTGCCAAGTACTCCAGAGATGCAGGAGAGAGGAGCTCCGCACTGTTACCTGCCAGTGCCGCGCTATAAATGCCGTGTCCTGGAAAAGGGGGCTGCTCATCCCTGCAGAACAGCTTTTAATAGAGTCACACACTCGGGCAGCTCAAGGACTTTGACTTGAGGAATTATCCCGTTGTGGAAATTACAAACGGGACAGCAAAAATGGCAGAGCGGGGGAAAGCACCGGGGAGAGCAGCAGCCAGCTGTGGGGAAGAGATGCCCACGTTTATTCAGATCAGAGAACCAAAGAAGCATTTAAGTTGGGAAAAATGATCGAGGCTAAACCCGCCTCTGATAAAAGTGGCCCCTGTGTGGTTTGGATGAGCGGCTCCTTCATTCTGGGCAGCCAGGAGTGACTGCTGGCAGCTCTTCCTTCAAGAGGTGATCACGCTTTTGCGAGGTGTTAATTGATGGAGTGGGTTTCGGAGGGCTCTCCAGCTGAAGGGCTGATTCACTGAGGATAGAGGAGGCAAGGCTGCACTCCTCACTTTGGGATTTTACACTTCCCGCTCCTTTTTCCTGGAGCTTACTTTAACGAATTCATTAAATAAAACAGTTTCAGCCAGGAACAGCAGAACCTTCCAGCCCCATGCACCAAAACACACCAGAAATTAGAGGAATATTCTGAGATAAGTCTGGAGTGTGACCTTGAGGCCACCAGGTTGACCAGAGAAGTGTTTTCTATGCATTTTCTATCCTGGAATTTGCATACTGATGCACACTTTGTGAGCCTTCTGTGAGGCTTTGAGAATTCTCAGTCCCATAAAGGGCTGGAGCATCTCTCCTATGAAGGAAGGCTGAGAGAATTAGGATTGTTCACCTGGAGAGGAGAAGCTTTGGGGTGAGCTCAGTGTGGCCTTGCAGGGCCTGAAGGAGCTGCAGGAAAAGTGGAGAGAGAGTTTGGACAAGGGATGGATGGGGGACAAGGGGGAATGGCTTCAAGCTGCCGGAGAGGAGGTTTGGGTGGGATATGGGCAGGAATTGTTCTCTGGGAGGGTGGGCAGACCTCGGCACAGATTCCCAGGGAAGCTGTGGCTGCCCCTGGATCCCTGGCAGTGCCCAAGGCCAGGCTGGAGCAGTGGGGGGTGTCCCTGCCCCTGCAGGGACGGAACAGGATGAGCTTTAGGATCCCTCCCAGCCCAAACCCATGAAGTCCACACACAGCAGCTGCACATGGCAAAGCCCAGGCTGCACAGCTACCAAGAAATGCACTTTTCTTTCCCTACTAATGCTGGAAGCATCAAGTCAGTTCTAAACCCAAGATTAAAAAATAACAATAACCAACAAACCCAGCCAGGCTTGGTTAGGTTTCAAAGGCATTTGGAGCAGGGAATAAACGACAGAGCCACTTTAGAGGGCTTTTCAACAACTTGAGATGTTTCTTCTAATCCCTGTAAACACTCACTGCTGGTTTCATCAGTCACTGGCATATTCCTGCAGGTAAACACATTCCTGAGTGCTCGGCTCAGTCAAGGTGGATTTAAGCCTGTGCTTATTCTTTGATGAATTAGGATATTAGAGGCCACTTACATCTTCCCTTTGAACAGCACAAATCCCTTACACACGCCACAGTTCAAAGAGAAAATGCACTTTAATTCCCGTGTGGGCAATACATCCCAGGAATGTGCCAGGAAAAAAAATCTCATTCTTCGGGTTTTCCTCTTGGTGCTATCTCCAGAAAATAAACCTTGTTTCCCACTTTTTAATCTGTAAACGTGGGCTCTGGTTGGTGTGACAGGAATCCTTTCCTCTCCCTGGGGTCTGCTGACCATTAGCCCTGAATGCAGCACTGAATTTATCTTCCTCCACATTCCAAACTGTCAAAAGCCTCTTTAATAAGCTGCCACTGAAATTCTTTTCCTCTTAATGCCAACATTATTGCTGTTATTTCTCGGGAAGATAAGAGCCAAGGGTCACTTTGAAGCACCAGCCTGTTGTTAATAATTTGAGTGGATTATTGTTGTGTTTTTATCTCATCAGAACTTGTGCTGCTCTATGATGAGCTCGTTGCTTTTAGCCCCCAGCAAACACAAATGGCAAATTTTAACTCACTTTTCCCCCAAACTGCCATCCTGACATTTGAAAAGGAGGTTACATTCATCTTATTTATCTGCAGCACGAGACCCTTGGCTCTTCCTAAGAAATGATTATTTCTAATAATAATATTGGCACGAATCTTGGCGTCAAAAGGAAAAGAATTTCAGGATATTTTTTCATCACAGCTGAAATCTGCCAAACATCTCTAGGGCTTCCCAAATTAAAGGATAAGAACTGCTTATTTGCAGGAAGCAATATTTACCATGGAAGTTATTTCCTGGGACTAGTCAAGCATTTCCTGATTAAACAAAAAAAAAAGAGGAAAAAAAAAAAGGAAAAAAAAAGAAGTTTCTCATTTGATTTCACCCTGAAATAATTTTCTGGAGATCTATAACCTGCATCAATATTTTCTGATGAAATGCTTCCCTACCATTTTGCCTCCATAAGGTCAAGATTCTGACATTTTTCTGCTTTTGTTTTGATTTTCCAGAGGAGTTTGGAGATGACAACATCCCCGTGGAGTGGGCTGACTGCTTCCAGTGCTCGGAGGTTACTGGAATGCAATATTTCATCTCCAGGATCCCCATGGAAAGCTTTTGGCCATTCCAGTGTCTGATTCTGTTGTGGTGTGAGGTACATTTTTGACATTTCCTCCTGATTTTTGCTCTGGGAATTGTGATTTTGGATGAGTTTTATCCGTGAGGAGATCCAACAGATAATAAGTGAAGTAAGAGACTCTAATTCTTTATAAAAATTGGTGGGTTTTCTCATGTTACTGCAGACTTAGAAATCTCTTATTCTCCTTTTGCAAAGTGCTGCCTTGAATCATTTAATTTTGGAGGAAAAAAAAAAAAGTAAAGATAAGTTTAAGATAAGTTTATCCTGAATATATTACTTTTAGAATTCAGAGATTTGATTAATTTTGCCTCATAACTGTGGCTTGTTCTCCTCTGGTGCAAATGCTGGATCTGCAGCATAAAACTGCTCAGAAATTCCTTCCCCACTTACGTGTCATGGTGCTAATTAATTGTGAGTGAATGAATTCTGCTGAAATGAAGATTTCTCAGGTACTTTTCCATCTCCTGCTGTACAGATTTCCTTGCACATCACCCACAGTCTGTTTCTAGGGCTGAGGAAATGTCCAGGTCTGTCAGGCTTCAGGCTGAACAGTTGTTGGGTCACAGAATTCAGGAAACATCCCTAAATCTGGGCATAAATTCCAGTATTCCCTGGTGAAGTGGGGGCAGGACCCTCGGTTAAAACATCTTTATTCCCTCCAGGGATTTTTAAATACATCAGGTAGAAAATTCCATTAGGGAAATGCACACACAGAAATTACTATGCAGATGTCAGTCAGTGCCAAAACATGAAAATTCATGAGACTGAACATTTAACTTATTTAAAAAAAAAAAACCCCATCTTTGCATCAGGAAGGCGCAGAGCTCGTGGTGCAGCCAGCAGGGAGGCACCTGCCAGCAGGAACCGCTGATAATCAATATTTAATGACAATAAATAATCGATTAACCTGGCTGCCATGTCAGTGTGCACAGTGCTGCCATGGCAGGACTCACCCCAACATCTCTGCTTTGTGTAGAGCAAGCTGGAGAGAGGCAGAGAGAGGGAAAAGGAGTGTGGGGAGGAGCATCATTCCACTGGAAACTCTGCTCTGCTCGGAATATTTTGTCCCTCACAGAATTCCTGCCAGCACAGGGAATGCTAAGGTGGGGATAAATATGTGCTGGGTGGATGTGCCAGCCACGGGGAGCAGTGAGAAACCCAACATTTATTTCTTTCTCTTGGGTTTTTGGTGACAGTTACAAGCATTTGAGCACATTTTTGTTGGGCTTCTTATCTTCTTTTCTTTGTGTTTGAGCCAGGATTAATACATGGGAGTCACAGTTCCGTGTTCTGATTCGGTGTTTATTAATTCTTATCTAACTGCAGCCTCACGAGCTGTGAGCTCTAACTAGCAGGTCAGAAAATGAAGGTAAAACGGAGCACCTCTCTACCTCTGCAAGGTCTTTTCAAGGACAATCCGTCCAATTGTGAAATGCCACCTAAATTATTTTTACTTTAAACCAAATAACTAGTCACTTGAAGTCTGCAATGTGGACTTTACTCACCGATTACAGAAAACCTCCCCAACCCATGAAGAAGAAGGTGAAAAAAAAAAAAAAAAAAGAACAACTAACCTGCACCCTAAAGTCTCCATCTTGCCCCACATTTTTTACTATCTATCAAAAATCAAAGTTCCCAGAATTCCAATGCTTTTTCGCCCCTGCTGCCCTGCAGACACACCCAGGGAGCTCCCTGCAGATCGGGCTGGGGGATGTCCCAGGGTGTCTTAGGCTGCAGTGCAGGATGTAACCAGCCGTTTGTATTTTGTTACCAGCTGTTAAACCACGTGGGGCCCTGTTTCTTTATCCCTTCCAGGACCCATCCTCCCTGCAGGGGTATCTGCTGTTCATGGGCCACCGAGGCTCACTGCAGGGCTGTGGCCCTGATATTTCTGGGGCTGAGAGATTTCAGCTGCTGGCAGCTGCTGACTATTTCCCAAGGAAAAAATTCTCAAGGAAGCTTCTCCTCAAAACAATCCTGGCAAACGACTCTCCTTTCTCAGAACACTCTCTCTCCAGGTGGTGTTTTGCTGTTTCTCTGGTTTAACCCATGGGATCAGAGAGGTGTCGTTCCCATTCCCCAGCCATGGTCAGTCTGGATGGGAACACCTTATAAAAGGCACTGAAAATTAGACAATAAAAGCCTTTTTTCTGTGCTCTTTGCCTGCTGAAATGTTTGGAGTGTCTCATTTCTTTTTCATGTCCTACAGCGACACATGACTGATAAAATTCCATCATCCCATTGGGAGATGCTCCACCCAGGGGGAGGAGCCAAGAGTTCCCACCTGGATAACCCCGAGCTGTTTCTAAATCAGACTTCAATGCACACATTTATAGATTTCCCAATACCACTTGATTCCAGTGGAACTTCTTACCTATTGTTTTGCCCTAAACACTCATTCCTGAGCTGACATCGAGCTAATTTGATGTCTGTGTTAACCAAATAGCTGCGAGGCAAATCCTTCTCCTGCCTCAGTGCAGCTCTAAGCATTTATTGCTGCACGACTGCCACAGAAAATTTATGCTTGGAATTTTGGGTTTTTTCGATCTTTTTATTGCTGCTAAACGAGTTGAGGAAAAGGAGATATTCTAATTATAATCCTTGCAGATGGCATTTGGAAAAGACACCAAAGAGTGTCAATTTACAGGCAGTTTGTAATTTTGTGCTGCCTCAGGAGCAGGAGATTTGGGGGCCAGATTTTGCTGTTTCCTTGGGCAGGGTTAAATTTGCACGAGGCACCTGAATGAAAGGAATGAATTGGAGAACAAAAAGCATTGCCCAGGCAGGAAAAGCCAAAGCTGTCCCAATGGGAAGGTGGGAAAGGTGGATTTTTTTTGGAAGAGGAGGCCTTCCTACCCTCACAGAAGGTGCAGGAAACAGAAATTTTGCCAGAGTTTATTTTAATTTGGTGCCAGGTCATCCAAAAGCAATGCATGAACTCAGGGGCTCTGACTGGAGAACATCTCAATCGCATTATTTTTTTATTATCACCCAGAGTTTAGCAAGTTTTCCCACAAAACTGCCATGAATTGAACGTTCTCCTGGAGTGGATGGGATTTGCAGCCCTTTTTCCTTTCCCCTTCCTTTCCAGGAGAACCACTCGGCGCCCAATTATCCTTGATTTCCCTGCAGCTGACACAAAATATTGCAAATTGCGTGTCTCCTGTAAATTATTTCAAACGAGGGTTCATTAACACAGGTGACTTTGCTCACGTGGCTCTGGGGACTCATCATTGTCCTGCCTGGAGGAACACACACAGCAGCAGAGAGACACACAGCTATAGATATACAAAAGAAGTGTACAAAAAATCCAAAATATGCACTCATAAATTCCTGAATTAAACCAACGAAGCCAGCCTGAGAAACCTGCCCTGCCCAACATTAATGAGTCCTGTCAGCAGTGCCTCTTTCCTCACTGATATTTAAATGTTACATTAATTCAAATTGCACTCTGTCATTTTTTGTGGCCAGACGCATCTATCTCACTTCATGCTCACATTTTTTCCAATCAGTAGTTTACAAAGCAGTTTAAATGTTATATGAATATTAATAACAAGTGAATTTGGGTGGCAAAAAGCACTGAGGCAAAAAAGGTTAGAAATGGTTATGAAATGCAGTGCTGAGGAATTACTGAACCTGTGTTCTCCATAACCCACAACAAATTGTGCTGAAACTCAAATATTGTGTTAAAACCACATAATATCATTATGATAGGACACTTAAGGATTACTTCAGTGTATTGAAATTCAAATTTTGATCATTCAGGGTGAGTCCTTGTGAATTTATACACTCAGAGCCTTCTCTCTCAAAACAAGCCGTGACCAAAAAGAAGATGAGAATGGGAGAAGTAATTTTAAATGGCAGCTGTAGCAATATTATCTGCCCCTTTAGATATTCCAGGGCTGGGAAATCTGGCAGCAATCCTGCTCCTGGCACTGTTGCAGGGTGTGTGGGCGGGGCTGTGCTGCTCCAGAAATCACCTGTGTGCTTTGGGGTTTTCAGAAGGAAACCCAGCTCTAAATGAACTTTCACTGGGGCTTGGCCGCCTCCTTCTGCAGGGTTTGGGGGAGTTTGGTTATTACATTTGGATGTACATTTGCCAAAGGCAGGATTTTCCCGTTTTGTAGAGGATTTGGGGAGGTTTTGGGCACAGGTATAAAGCACAGAGTGTGTTGGAGGTTTTTGCACGAACAGGACAGAGATGTTCCTCGTGCCTTTATTGCACCATCAGCCTCATCACAGGGCGAGACAAGTGAGAGATGGCAACAGCTCACTGCAGCAGCCAAAGATTTCTTTGTTACGGGATATTTTAAAAGTTTTCCAGCCAATAATATATTGTTAAAGCTCACAGACAATTGTTCCAGCCAGTCCCTGAAAGCACACACACACCTGCTTCAAACAATCCTTGCTTGGATGCTTTCTATTAACAATACACAATATTCCAAGCTTAAAACCTTCTACTGTCTTGCTTAGCAGATTTTTCTGCAGTCTTAAGGTCTGTTCTAGCCAAGCCTAAAACTCAAACTATGGTTTCATGTCCTTGCTTGCTGTACTTATTGTATCTTCTGTTTCCAAGCTTTGCAGCTGCAGCTAATTCCAAATTCTTCTGCTCTCTGTTTCTGGGGCCTGCTTTCACAGCTTTCTGAAAGTCTTCTTACATTTAATATTTCCCAGGGCAAGGAGAGCAGATTCCAGGGGGAGGATGAGGGCAGGGATTTGTTCCTCTCCTGGAGCTTTTGGGAATTTCTGACCATGAGCACTGGAAGGTGACTCATCAGGAGTGAACTTCAATTAAGGCACTCCCGTGGTGACGTTACAAATTAATGGCTTTACTCATGGAATGATGCCTGAGCAGTGGCTGCTCCACGCCTCGTTCCCTGAGTGATGGATGAGTCATTCCAAAGCCCTGGTTTCACTCCCCATCAATAACAGCAGTTATGAGGGTTTTGGGTTTATTTTTTCTGGAGGAATTATTGTCTGCTTGTTGTGACCCTTGGTTGGAGGCTCAGTAAATCCAAACTGGCAGAATTTCCTTCCCTTCAGCCCAACCTGCACTCACGGAGACCTCGGTCTGTGCTTTGTCTTGGGAGTTTTCCTTGTGTTCTCCAAACAGAGAACAATTCCTGCCCAAGATCCCATCCAGCCCTGCCCTCTGGCAGTTTGAAGCCATTCCCTGTGTCCTGTCCCTCCATCCCTGTCCAAAGCTTCTCCATCTTTCCTCTTGGCTCCTCCAGGCCACACTGAGCTCACCCCAAATCTTCTCCTCTCCAGGGGAACAACCCCAGCTCTCCCAGCCTTTCCTCCCAGAAGAGCTGCTCCATCCTCTGCTCATCCTGGAGCCTCCTCTGGGCTCTCTCCAGCAGCTCCAGCTCCTCCCTGTGCTGGGAGCCCCAAGCTGGGTGCAGGAATCCAGGTGGGTTCTCACCATGTGAAGTTCTCCACAATTAATCTTCCGCTGCAGGAATTCACACAGGATGGGAAACTATTGTAATAATTCAGCTGAGACTCTGTTATCTTCCTGTAGGAAAAGTGAATTCTTTACTATTATAACTTATTTTGTACAGTTTTTACAGACTTTGTGTGTAACTTTAATTGGAGGTTCTTTCCTGGACTATTTGGGGAGGAGAAACTGTTTGGGTTTGCTTCCTGTAGGGACCTTATTGGGGGGTTTCTCCCAAATTTGCCCTGAACCAGGACACTTGGTTAATTGGGAGGGTTAATTGGGAGGGTGACGC
Organism: Sylvia borin; assembly: GCA_014839755.1. Classification (NCBI taxonomy): domain Eukaryota; kingdom Metazoa; phylum Chordata; class Aves; order Passeriformes; family Sylviidae; genus Sylvia; species Sylvia borin. The sequence continues at coordinate 13,188,424 of CM025972.1, forward strand.
TGTTGTACACAACACCAACTCAGACTTCAGAAGGCTGAAAATTACTCTTTTATTTTTGGGATGTGTCTGCCTTTTATACTGTTTCACACAGACCAATCTGATTGGTGACACTAAGACAAACCTCTTCACTCCCATTGGTCAGAGCAGAGGGACATCAAGGAGAAATCCCTCCTAGGAAAAGAATAAAAACATTGGTACAACTACAAAACCACTTCTCCTGTTTACAGAAAATTCCCTGGGACAAGAATTTCCAAAAACCAAAACACCTCAGGCACGAACGAGGGCTGCAGGAGGGTTGATCTCACCCTGGCAGGATGGACGGGGCACTGGATGGATCAGCTCTGGTGAAAAACAACTCCAATTCCCAGCTGTGGTTCAGCTCAGGGCACAGAAGTGATGCCTGGATGGAGGCACGGCAATAAATCATGGATGAGTGTTTGTTTCCATGGCACTGGAGCAGCGCTGGGCTCTGCTGTCACCTCTCCTCACTCCCTGGGACACTTCATTTCCCTAACATTTGCAATGAGGCTTTGCCACGGGCAGGATTTTTCCCATTTTGCAGTGGATTTGGGAGGTTTAACCAGGTTTAACCAAACTCTAACAAATGCTCTTTCCTCTGATGAGAATCAGCCCTTTCTCTCAGCCCTCCTTTGGGCAGCTTTGCTAAAAAGGCATTTCTGGGTAACATTTCATGTCGCCATCACATTTTCTGCCTTGTTTCCCACTGTTTGCCACCAAACAGAATGGATAATTGCAAATCTAATTACACAGATTGTCTTTATAAATGTGCTTAGCAACCGGGTGTTTTAGTGAGCAAAACACAAACCTATTATTGCTATTATTAAAGGGTTTGTGACACCTCTTGCTTTAAAAGTGTAAGCAGTTGATGATTTGGGTGAATAAAGTTCTTTAGTGGCTTTCCTTCTGGAGCTTTTTTCCCTGTATCCAAATTAAATTAAGGAATTTGACTCCACTGCATTGTAACAAACCCTTGTTTCCTCACTGAGAGGAAAGAATGAAATTTATATCCAGTGGAATCTCGAAGTCCATTTGAGATACATTCAGGTGTTGTTGCCACCTCTCAAAGCTGGATTGAAAAGGTGAAAAAAAATCTGACTTTTTTAAAGCCCCAGCCCCTTTTTAACATCACCAGTTGGTTTTTATTAATTTTATAAATTACATTTCTGGGAATTTTAATTTCAGAATAACAACAGCACACTGAAGGACAGCTTGGTTTAAAGCAGCTTTTAGTTACCAGAATCAGAATATGTGAGTGGAGGTTTGATTTAGTCCTTAATATTCCTTAAAGGACATCTCAGCCCAGAGCACCTCAGCAATCCCTGAAAACATTTTGCAACTGATTCACTTTTTTGCTTGTACCTTCATTTCTGGAAGAAAGGCAGAAAGCCTTTTTTTTTTCTATAAAATTCTGTTGATTTTACTTTCCTGACTCTTTTGGGGGAGTTAATACTTTGGGGCTGAGCAGGATGAAAACCTGATCTGTTCTCAGCAACTCCCCTGGACTTCAGCAGAAGCAGCAATAAACTCCTCTCACATGGACACTTCTTGCTCTAAAATTCCCAACTTAATCCAAAAGGAAGATTATCCTTTCACTCAACAAGTGGCAGTGCAGAAGATAAGCAATGCTGCCAGCAGATTAGAGAGACTCCAACATATCCTTGTAAAATAAACTATTAAGGCTTTGATGTGTCCTTATCTGGCAGGGAGAGATTTCTCAAACATTCCAGAAGAGAAACAATTACACCGAAGGACTGGAAGGCAAAGCAATAAACTCTGGGTGCACTTTTGGAGCTGAGTCAGAAAAAAAAGAACAACAAAAAAAACCCCACAAAAACCCCACAAAACCCTCCCAAAAACCCCAACAGCCCAGGATTTAAGGAAGCACAAACTATACATTAAAAAAAAAACCCAAATATAAAATAAAATATACCTTGCACATATGGAAACTAAATAGCTCCTTGTAGCTTAATGCAGAGGATTCATTGAGTCGGGAAATATTTTTAGTAATAAATATAGGAAAGGGGGAAAACGATCTCCTAATGGTTCAATAATGTAATTTAACAGACCCATCTCAGGGAGCAGTGAGAACGATGTAGGAATGCTGAATTTCTGTAACTGTAACGCTGCAGCTCGGCCACATTCCTGAGCTCCTTGAGGATCATCCATTTTTGTTTTCCAGGACATTTAAAGGAATTCTTCGCAAGCCAAATGCGTTTATTCTCCTCCCAGTGTCTGATTCTCAGTCCAGCACACGTTACAAAGATCACAGCCAAGTGAACCACAATAATCTGAAACCTCAACGTGCTGCCACCTCCTTTGGATGGATTTGTTCATGAATATGTACCAGAAACCTGGGATCTGCCTGTTGGGCCCCAGCTGATCCTCCCGTGGCTGTCACCCAGCAGCATCCCAGAGCAGCATCTCACTGAGAGCTGCTCCAGCAGCTCCTCCTGAGCGGCTCCGGAGAACACAGAGGCTGCACAAAGAACAAGTCAGAGCCCTGCAACCACCCCGAGGCAAAGGGAGAGCTAAAAAAGGCTGGAGAAACTGCGAGGAGCGGCAGAAGGACTGGTTCTGCTCGTTCAAAGAATGAATTGGCTTCAAAGAATCCAGTGGAGCTGTTGTCTTAGTAACCCAGTGAGAGAGAGAGGAAAATCTTCCTGGAAGTTGGCAAGCAGAGCCTGGAACATCTGCACACCCAGGCAGGCTGGCAGGTCCGGGTTCTCTGGCAACACCTGGCAGGAATTATGTTGGAATTCAGCAAACGCAGAATTAAACAGAACAAAAGGGGTTGCTTTTGCCGCCCCTATGGCACTCATTTCCCAAAAAATAACCCTACAGAACAAATAAAAGTGGCAGTCAGCTCAGGGCACGCCTCATTGGGATGTGTTTGGGGGTTATGAATAAGTGCAAGACCCTCCTCATGCCCAAAATGCCTCTCAGTCAATAAAACTCACCAGGGAGCAAAGTTGTGTGGGGGAGAGGATAACAAATAATGAAGGATAATTTCCTCTTTGAAAGGATTTTCAGTGCTGTGCGTTTGGAGCTGCAAAAGAGAGTTACCAAAAGATGAACTAAAATCAGGAAGTGTCTTCAGGCACTGAGCTGTGCCTGAGCTCCCTGCCATGGAAATGGGTGCTGCAATTACAATTTGTTTAAAATGCAGAATTCCTTCGGGGGAAAACCATCTGCAGGGACTGAACTCACCTTTGAGGACAAGCCAGGATGCCATGGGCCTAAAAAATAAAAAAAATTATCTAAACTAAAAAGGAATAAATAAATAAAAAATATAAAACTATCAGAAATGGTGTGGTGATGCTGTTTTACACCACAACACAGACTTTAAGTTTCAGAAGGTTGAAAATGATTCCTATTTTTTTGGGATATCAAACTGCAAAATATCCCTTTTATACTATTTTACAGAGACCAATTTGATTGGTGAAACAAAGGCAAAACCTCTTCACTCCCATTGGTCAGAGCAGAGGGACATGAAGGACAAGTCCCTCCTAGGAAAAGGAATGAAAAACAAAGTTACAGCTACAAAAACATTTCTCCTGTTTACAGAAAATTCCCTGGGAAAAGAATTTCAGATAACCAAAACACCTCAGGCACAAACCAGGGCCACAGGGTGGGCAGCAGGAGCAGGGCAGGGATTGTCCCTCTGTGCTGGGCACTGGGGAGGTCACAGGGTCCAGTTCTGGCCCCTCACGAGAGGGACATGAAGGGACATGGAACTTGTCCAGGGCAGGGAACGGGGCTGGGGAAGGGTCTGGAGCCCAGGAGAGGCTGAGGGAGCTGGGGAAGGGTCTGGAGCCCAGGAGAGGCTGAGGGAGCTGGGGAAGGGGCTGGAGCCCCAGGAGAGGCTGAGGGAGCTGGAAAGGGGCTCAGCCTGGAGAAAAGGAGCTCAGGGGGGACCTGGTGGCTCTGCACAAGTCCCTGCCAGGAGGGGACAGCCGGGGGGATTTGGGATCTGCTCCCAGGGAACAGGGACAGGAGCAGAGGGAACAGCCTCAGGCTGGGCCAGGGGAGGCTCAGGGGGGACAGCAGCAGGAATTTCCCCATGGAAAGGGTGGGCAGGAATTGGAACTGCCCAGGGAGGTTTGATCCACATCTCTGGAGGTGTCCCAGGAACTCCTGGAGGTGGCCCTCAGAGCTCTGGGCTGGGGACAAGGTGGGGATCAGGCAAAAGTCACGAGATTCTGTGATTTACAGAGGAAAAAAACTCCAACCCAAAACTCAATCTGCAGAAACCAAACTGCTCTTTTTCCAACCCCCCACTGTTATTGTAAAAGAACAATTACCGTGGGAAATAGAGAGGTTTAACTGGAGAGTCTGAAATGATCTCTCCTGAACAACATTTCACAAGCACGTCTGTATTTCATCGGTTTGCTCTGCAAACAGCAGAGAACTCTGCAAGTCACTCAGCAATCAATCTTCTGCGGCATCACTTTGATTTCTGAGCGATCTGAAGTGAGGGTCTAAGAGCCAATAAAGCATCTCAGATCATCTGGGATCCCTTGCTGGAATTCTAAATGTGCTCCCCAAAGGAGAGAGCAGCGCTTGTGAGCCCGGAGTTCAATTGGCTTTAGTGGTTTAAATGCGAAAGAAAGTTAATTAGTCATTAAAAAAAAAAACGCTCCACGATAAACATGGCAGCCCAATTTGTATTCAAATATGACTTTTCTGGTCTAAAATAGAAAGCAAAGCAATTAGCCTCCAAAGGCATTAACTGCTGGGGTTATTCAGTGGATAATGAGCAAATGCAACCACCCGCCACTTTCCTCTGAAATGTTGTTTTTTTCATTGCCTTTAATGCATTCCCAGCATTAGGGTTTGTTTACCATCATGGTGATTAACAACAGGCTCAAACCCCGCGCTCAGCTGCCTTACAAGGCCAGGAAATTTATTGCAGGAGCAGCACTTGGCCTTCTGCAATCCCCGAATTTCAACCCCAGCTCAGCAGAGAAGCGGTTTGGGCACCGAAAAGCCTCTTCAAAGCGTGCAGAAAGTGCTGTGAGTTGGACTTGGGGGCGTTTAAAACGAAAATAAGGAATGATCAGAGATCTTCAGCTCACGGAATGCATGGAAATCCCGGATGAGGGAAAGGCAGGAGTGATGGAAGCAGCAGTGCAGGACTGGGAAAGGAGCACTGGGCATCCAGGGCAGAGCTGGGCAGTGCCAGGGATGCTGCAAAGAAACCCCTGAACCTGCTCCCGGAGGCAAAAACAGGCAGAGTCTCACTGGAGCTGGACACCCCACGTGCACAATGACACCCTCACGAGGCACCTGAGAGATTCAGAGGGAGGAATCCCAAATCTTCACTCGAGCGATTTAACCTGATTTGAATGGCATCACTTTTCTCCTCCCCCTCGGAATATTAACTGGCATTTTTGACAGATCAGTTTTGCTGTCAGGGAGATGGAAGATACACCTGTCAGCTGATGTTTATGAGGCACTCTTCAAGCTGAGAGAGAGAATTAAAACCATTACCCTGCCACCACTCTGAAGCCAAACTTAACATCACGCCAAATATTTTGCCATTAAGTTGAATTAGAAGAAACGAAGGGAAGAATCCTTTGCCTGAATTTCCCCTCCAACTCTGGCAGAAGCACTGGACAATTTGATTCTTAAAAGAAATGAATCTTAAAAAGAAGAGAGAAACGACAGAAGCACAGACATCCCTCAGCTTCCTCCCTCTCTGCCTCTTCCACAGCCAGGGAGTGGGATCAGGGGCAGCAGGATGGGACCGAACCCTAACCCATCCCAGCAGTGCCCAGGGACAGGGTCCTGCTGTGTCTCAGCAGATTCCCAGGATAAACCCAAATTCCCAGTCACCCCCAGGATAAAGGCCAGATTTTCAGCCAGCTTTCACCCCCAGGATAAAGGCCAGATTCCCAATCATACCCAGGATAAGGCCAAGATTCCCAGTTACCTCCAGCACAAAGCCCAAATTCCCAGCCAGCTTTCACTCCCAGGACAAACCCCAAATCCACAGTCATCCCCAAGATAAAACCCAAATTCCCAACCAGCCCCAAGATAAAACCCAAATTCCCAGTCACCTCCAGGAAAAACCCAGATTCCCAATCAGCTCCAGAATAAAACCCAGATTCCCAGTCAGCTTTCACTCCCAGGATAAAGCCCAGATTCCCAGTCACCTCCAGGACACAATTCAAATTCCCAATCACCCCAGCACAAAGCCCAGCTCCAGCTGCCAGCTCAGCTCACCCCACAGTGAGGAATTTACTTGGAGACAACATTCCCAGTGCTGGGGAATAACGGGATGAGGCAGAAGGAGCCTGGGGCACTTCCCCGGGCCCATCTGAAGTGCTGAGGCAAAATAAAAAGGGATTTTCAGCCCAGGTTTGTGTTTCCAGCAGAGCACATCAGCCCCGGGGTCTGGCATGTAGAAAGGTCGATTTATTCTCCTTTCTGAGCGCAGGAAACTGAAGCTGCTGACTCAAAAATCACATTTCCAGTCACTGGCTTGGCTGGTTAATCATCAGCTTTGTCTCAGCTTTAGCACGAGAAGCTGGAGCTGTTTGGGAGGAGTGAATTGGGGTTTGAATGCTCTCAAAAATTAATATTTGGTGTCTGTTTAAAAGCCTGCGGAGGAAATGGGGAGGGCAGGTTGGGAAGGAGGGAAGGAGGAGCAGGAAGAGGATTCTGGTGGAGTTTTAGCCTAGGAAAAAATCCTCAAATAATAGAATTTGAGTTGGAAGGGGCCTCAAAGACCATCCAGTTCCAGCCCCCTGCCATGGGCAGGGACGCCTTCTGCCAGAATATCTTACATTTGATTATTGCTTGGAATTGCATCCCAATTTAACCAGCTCCAGCCACTTTTTTGTCCCACAGAGAACAGCCTTGCTGACACTTCCCAGGCTGTGTTGCCAGAGATTTCAGCAGATCCACGTTTTGATTGCCACAAGACTCCCCAAACTAAACAAAACAAAGATAAAAGAAGCTCTTTTAAGAACTCGAAGCATTTAAAGTCTGTGTTGCAGCACTGAATACTGATATAGAAAAATCCTTTGAAGCACTTTGGAAATAGGGGAGCAGAAAACAGTCGGTATCTTTTTACCTCGATCTTGGCCATTTTGTGACAGGAGCAGGGGGATATTTTGTGGGTTTTTAAGAGCTCCTTCAGGAACTTCAATTTAAAAAGGCTTAGCTACCACTACCCCAAATGGTGTTTTAGAGGGAGGAATTCAAGGGTTTAAGCACCTTTATGCCCCTTTCTGGTGTTTCAGACCTGAATCAAAGACAAACTGAGCTGAAAAAAGTGATTTTTGCATTTGTCCAGTGTGTGACCTGACCAGAAGGGAGCCCCCAGCCCAGGCTGGCACAGGGCAGGATTTTCCTCATCCTTTACCCCTGCTGGGATTTTAAACAGCCCAGGACACCACACTCCTGCTCTCGTGCCTATAAACCTTTTTTTTTTGGAGCATTCTGGGTGAATCAGGAGTTCAAAACCAGGCCAGGCAATGCCAGTACTGTAACAGGTGTTAATTAATTTTCTTCTCCAACCTGTTCATTTTGAACTATTCCAGCCTGGATTTTTTTTTTTTTTTCTGTGGGCTTGCAGGAAGAAAAAGAGAGAATCCAAGTTGCTCGTGCCAGTGGCTCATGCATTTTCAGCAGCCAGCACAGGAACGAGTTCATTTGGAATTGAAATTAGCTCATTATAATTTCCTTTATTACTGGCTCCTGACCAAGCAAGGAAATGCTTTCTAATATTCAGAACAAACTGTACAATTCACTGCTTTACAAACAATTGGAGAGAAAAAAAAACCATACATCCCTGAAGGATAATGTATTATATGTCGTCAATTTTTGACAAAAAATCAGGTTTTTTCCAAAAAAAGTTCTTTTTTTTTTTTTTCTGAGTGAAGTCAGACTCCTTTTTCCTGCTCCTGTGCACAGCAGGAGTGGGGAATGGACAGAGGGATGATAAATGCCTTGGTTGGGGATACCACCTTGTGCAGGAGTGCAGACAGCTTTGATTGTGGTCAGAAAAGCAGAGCAGGGCAAAGCCCACCCCACGTCCCACAGTAAATCCTCTCTCGTTCTGAGCCCTCCACTTGGGCTTGGCTGGAGGAATAAATGTTCTCCTTCAGCACTGGGATTCCTTAGTGATGAGAAAAGTCTGACAGGAGCCACAGGAGCAATCCTGGGGCCCGGGCAGCCTGGCCTGCTGAAATTAAAAAGTTCCTTCTTTCTGCCAAGGGTCACCAAAGCAGCGAGAAAGAGCCTGAAAGGAGAATTTAGCTGACAATTCAACTGCATGAGCCTTTTCTCCTGCCCCCAGCAGCTCCACTCTGGGTCCCAGCCGTGTTTACTGCCGTGGCAGAAAGCATTCTTTGGCTTGTAAGCTGATTAAATTTGACCCAGAAGTTAGAGGAAAAAAAATGGATGTAGCATTCTGTTAATCCAATTTTGTTTTTTTTTTGCTAACCAACCAGCATCTCACACTCAGCGAGCTGAGGAAGTGGGAGCAGTTTAATCAAATGTTACAGTTTGCATTTAGCCCGGGCTAAACCGAGAGGAATGTTCTCAGAGCTGCTGCTCCAAAGGCACAATGGGATCAAACCCAGAGCACAGAATTGCCCTCCCAGGATGGACAGGCAGCAGCAGAGAGCAAGAGGCTGAGGTGCAGAACGAGCTGGTTGTGGTGGATGTGCCACTGATCCTCCCCCAGCCCCACAAACAGCCCTTTCTCGCATGGATTTTAGATATTTTCGATGTTTGAGTGGAAATGTTGCCTTGTGTGCTGCCCTTCGGGGATGGGGCAGGGTTTAAATCTGGTCAGGGACACCCTGAACAAAAACCAGGAGGATTTGTGGGGCTGCAAAGGAGTTTCTCACACTAAGGGGGGCACTGAGGCTAAAAATTGCCTTTTTGACAGCAAATCCCTGGACCTGGAGGGCTGGAGAAGGCCAGCCCTTTATTAATTTATCTCCTGTATTAATTAATTAGCTGTTTAACCAACAGCAGGATTTTCAATGCACAAGGAAATGGGAAGAAGGGAATTTATGGGGACAACAGGCTCCAGGGTTAGTTTTGGAAATAACATCTGAGCCTCAAGTTCTTGCTGCAAACCCAAGTTCCCAACACCTCTGCTCTGTCTTTTCATTGCTTCCCTCACCTCATTTTGAAGACCCAGCTCCATAACATCCCAGCACTCGAGGCTGTGAGCACTCCAGCCTGGGAGAAAAATCCCTTCCTTGAGGCTGGAATCGCCCTGTGGAATTCTGAATAACACCTATTTCAATCCCCACCCCTGATTTTGCATTTATTCATCAGCAGCTGGCTCAGGGACTTCAACCAGCTGTTCTCTGGGAAATGAGAGCTGCTGAAAAGTAGCTCAGCCCTGGCAGTAAATTCATTCAGACTGCACCTTGTCTTTGCTTTGCTGCTTCTCCTCATCAGCTTACAACTCGAATATTCCACGTGTCAAAGAGCTTTTCCTAGTGGCTTTTAAAAGCGAGGCACAGCTCAGATCCAAACTGGGAGCCAGCTGAGCAACTCCTGTGCTCACTTCTGCAAGGGTCTGAAAGTGATTTCCTTGTCAGGCAGGCAGTAGGCAGAGAGGTTCATTAGTTTAATTATTGCTTTTGGAGGTAAATGCAGGAGAATGGGAAACAGAAGGGCAGAGCAGGGAATAAAGCAACCCTCAGCATCCCCCGTGTTCTGTGTTCAGCACACACCAACCTTGAACCTCAGCCCCTGTGGAAGCTGCTCAGGGGATTGTTACTCAGCGCTGTAAATCATTGTTGCTGTCCTCTGTAAGTCAGATGGAATTTGGAGACTGTCACTATTTCTTTACCTTTCAGGCCTGTGACCTGGACAGTTTCACCTGGTTCCAACTTTAAAGACTTCAGTTGCACACCTGATTTTCATGACCCCCAAGCTGCAAAATCAGTCACAGCACCTGCTTCACGGCCTATTTATTTCCTTTGGCTGAAATATCTGACATATTATCGGGATAATTTAAAAATATCCCATCGCTCCCCATATAAAAATACTTGAGATGATGATTATCTGTTAGAAACGAGATTGATACCACTTGATTGCTGGGTAACTTCAGATATTTAAAATTTCCCCGGATTTGTCTCATGCAAGTGCTCAGCCCTGCAGCTCTATTAGGAGCAAACAGGATTTGTTATGTGAGCTGTCAGCTCCTTTGATCTGTGCATTCACTCAAACCGAGTGCAATTACACGTGTAAAGTGCAGGGGAAAATGGATTAAACAGGTTTGCAACCTCTCAGAAAAAAAGAAAAAAAAATTACCCCGTGCACATTTTAAAGCCACCCTTTTTCAGAGCAGCTGAAATAAACTCCATTTATTTTAGAAGTGTATTACAGTTGCCAAAAATCCTCTCCAAAACGATCAGGGATTATGGTTTACACGTGATTTTGGGAGCTGAGTTCAAGGACAACACAACCAGGACCAGCCTCTAGAAAGTGTCAGAGCACTCGGCAGCTCCTCGATGAAAAATGAAACGCTCGTTGCCGGATTCTTTTTTGCCTTACAGACATTTGGAGCGTTTCCTGTCCACCTGCAGCAAAGTTAATTGAAAGTCAGGCTGGAAAATCATCATTAAACCCAACGCGCAGCAGCGTGAGGAGTGAAGGAAGACACTCAGAGTGTTCTCAATCTCTGCTCCAGCCTTGAGCTGTTCATGGGAAGGATCTCAGAGGTTTTTTCCCCGATCCAAACCAACCCCAAACTCATCAGTGCCACGGGAGGATAATTAATGATCAGCTCGCACAGGTAGTTATGCAGTTAATGACCCGGAGACGGGGTAATTAAAGCCTTCGCTCAGTGGCTTCATGAACTGCCATCCACTGCCCTGTCTCTTCACTGGTGGCCTGTTCATTAAACCGCAGCGATCATTAACTCATTAACAGCTGCAGGATGCAAATGAGGGCAGCCAGAGGCGAGTTCGTGTCGTGTTTGGGAAGTGTGCTCGGAGCTGGGCTGATCATTCTTTACAGCTGCTGTTATTAGAGCGCTCCTGTCAATGAAAGCTGCTCAAAAAAATAATTTAAAACCCTAACAGGAATTAATATCCCCTGTTAAATAGCCAACAAATTGCTGTTCTGAAAGGTACAACTCACAACGCTGCTGGCTCTGATTTCCTGAACCAAAAAGTGCTTTTTTTTTTCCTGTTTTAATACAGGAAAAACGCCCGTGTCTCTTCAGGGAGGTTATAACACCCTGAAACACACGGACAGAGCTTGGGCAGAAAATCCTGTGGAAAATCTGGGATGATTTATACCCAATAACGAGTTACACACAGTGATGAGTGTCATTGTCCCCAGCTCTGCAACCTGCCAGGGCCAGAGGAGGAGCAGTAAAAGAGGAATCCTGACGGTATCAATCTCATTTTTGGGAGTAAATCATCATCTTAGATATTTTTACATAGGGAGCAATGGGATGTTTTTAGATGATCCTTACAGTATTTCAGACATTTCAGCCAAAGGAAATAAACAGGCCGTGAAGCAGGTGCTGTGACTGATTTTGCAGCTTTATATCTCTGCTGAGGTCTTGGAAATCACGTGTGCAACTGAGGGGAAGTGTTTTAAATCAGAAGCAGGTGAAATTCTCCAGGTAAAACCCCCACGTTCCTCCAGATCTGAGCAGTGCCCTTTTCTAGGGAGTTCAGCTACCTTTTAAAAAATTATTCCACTTTTACCAGCACCAGAGCAAAGGAGTTAATTAACAGGGCACTTAATCACGTTTCCTGGCGCCAATACATCAGCTACAGGTGTCATTTCCATTAACATCCTCCAATATTTATATTTTTCAGGACTCTGTAAAAGTGCCGTTAATGGAGTTGAGAAGAAGAGATAATTTTCTTGCTGCAGCGAGTGTGTGTGATTAAGTGCTCAGGCTCTGGTTACAAATGAATGCAACAACCTTTAAATCCTCTCCATACGGACAAATTAATGTATTTCTCATAATAATCTTGCCGGGAATCCAGACAGGCCAGTGCATCTTTGTGACTTTTCTCTGCATGAGTCAGATTTACACCGCTGCACTGGGGAGGGGAAAAAAAAAAAAAATAAGAGAAAAGGGCCGCGATGACAAGTTGATAAACAAGTTAAAAGGATATAATTTGCTCTGTGCCATTTGTGTGCTGTCAGCATGGACAAAATTCCAGAAATTACTGTGGATAAACCCATTCCAGGGCTGGGTCCAGGGGGCTCCTGATGCTTCTTCCCTGTGAGGAATTTGCATGGCAAGAGGAAAGTCACATTTGTGTCGCTGCACTGCTGCTCTTGGAGGTTGATGTCAGGGACAGCCTCATCCCTAATTTCCAAATCCCTCGTGCTAATAGTGCTTAAGCCTTAATTGCACATTTCATCAGCGCAATTACAGAGTGGCTCGGGGAAGTTGGATGGGGAAAATGCAGTGGGCAAAGACAGCAGAGCAACTCAAAGAGCAGAGGGAGAGGAAAGGAGCCGTTTCCTGGTTTGCAGAAAATGTTAAATGTGTTTGATGGCGAAATGAGATCCCTGGAAACACCAGCTTTGAGCTGCTGAATGCTCTGTGCTTACTGGAGCTGATTATCTACAAATTTATCTGTTTATCTGCAATGGACACGCTGACATCAACTGAACTCAAACACTAAAAAAGGAAAATAATTCAGCTCTGGATTCAGATTTTTCTGTAGCTGGCTGAGGTTTTTTTAAAGCCCTGCATACCAAACACAAGAAGTTCTGTGTTTGAAGGAAAAGACAGATTTTTAAACTTGATAATTAAAGCAGCAAACAGAAAATCCATCCTATCTGCAGGTTCTCTGAACACAGCATTTCAAGAGTGTCAATGAACTCGCTAAATCACTTCAGTCACCAAGGAAATAAAGGTGACACAGTTGGTGAAATAATGAACTGAAAGTGGGAGCTGGGAGAGTCAGGAGTGTTCTGGTGATGCTGAGGTGTCAGAACTGCCATTCCTGCCTCGGTGCCTGATCTCCTGCAGCACAATTATTTCCAGAAAAGTCAAAATCAGATTTTAAAACAGTCCACCGGCAATAGAATGATTCTTACTGCAGGGAACCATTTGTTACTGACACTTCTTCCTCCAGTGGAGATCTTTTGGTGGCCGTGTTACATCTGAAAAAATGAAACTCTGCCTTCATAACTGAGAACTGGGCAAAAAATACATCTCCCTTCTCCAGGAAAAGTCGGCATTTTCTCACTGGAAAGCAATTCGGTCAGCAAAACTTCCAGAGCTTTTTCTAAACAACGCAAAGGCATGGAGACTGCCCAAAAGGAGGATGAAGGGCACAACCCAACCCGTGTGTGACAGTGGGAATGGGTTTGCTTTTGTGTCCAGCAGAATTCTGCACCCAGAAAATCAATTCCTGCTCTGCTTTAACTGCCCCCAACCCCAACCTGAGTGTGCGGGGGAAACTGGAGTGATCAATGAAGGCGGGTTTGACCTTTTCGCTGTGGGATCAGTGGCATCGCAGGGATGAATCACCCCCAGGGTGTGTCCAGCTGGGAATGGCATTCCTTGTTTTCCACAGGAGTCCTGGAACCTCTGCCCCGGGGGTTGGCAGAGCCTTTGCTCTGGTCCCAGCAGGAATTCCTGTGAGGAATTGCTGTCAGGAATTCCCAGCTCTGCTGGCATCAGTGCCTCTGCCCTGCTGACATTTCCCTCTTCCAGTTCACCAAATGCCATTGGATTTGGAAATCTCAGCTCGTCCTGCGCTGCACATCCACCAGCCCAGGGAAGAGCTGGAATGATCCTGGTGCTTTCAGCTGCCTGGAATGCTGATGTGCTTTTTTACAATGATTTGAGGGAAAACTTCTTCTCCAATCCATGGCGTGATGAGCAGATGAAATCTCTCCAGAGCCCTAAGAGTTATCAGTAGCAAATCTGTTCCTTCTTGTACAGAAAATCAGATAAAGTATCTACTTTGCAACCTTTAATTTCATCTACAGACTGATGCCATATTGCTCCAAGCTCTGTATCTTAAAAAAACAAAAGCAAACCACAAAAGCTGGACAGGCTGTGCTAATGCTATTTGACAGCTCTTTGTGCAAGAGAACACCGTCCAATGATGTATTTCCAAACAGCAGAGATTTCCCCGAGTTCAAATGACTAATGCCAGCCTGGGGTACAAAATGCCAGGGATAAAGGCCTCGGTTTATCTCCAAGCCTCTCAAGTGGAGCTCAGCAACAGCCTCATGGTTTATTTTTTGTGAATGTTCTTGTTTTGGTGAGGCACTCCTCAGCAAATCAATGGGACAAACTGACAGGGAGGAGGTTAAATGGGATCTTGGGAAGAAATTCCTCCCTCTGAGGGTGAGGAGGTTGCCCAGAGGAGCCTGTGGTGGTTTTTCTTCGTTTATAAATATTTAACTGTTGGTTTGCCTTGGCTTAGGCGTGGAACAGGTTTGATTTGGGCGTGTGAGCAGCGCGGAGCTGCAGCCCTGATCGCAGCCCAGCCCTTTTCTCTCTCTCTCTATTGACACTTTGATCGATCTGGGCCCAGCTCTGACGCTCAGGAGCTGCAGATAAATCAGGCAGCCAAGGCTCAGTGTGCATTCAGCGCTCACACAGCCCTGGTGAGAGATAAAAACCCAGATAAAACCCCAGCCCAAGCTCCAGGGGCGGTGAGGATCCCACACTCTGCACCCTGTGTGTCGCCTTCGGGGTTTTCAGGCAGTAGATGAAAACACAGATTTCCATTTAGATATTTAGAAATATATTCTTCAACTGCAGACCTGTCAAATTAACAGATAAATGAGGAGTAAAATAAACTCTGCAGTTGATTTTCCTACCACTTGTCTCAAATTAAGCATCGTGACTGCAATAAAACCTGTCACTAGGACCAAAACTCTTCTCCAGCGAAGTCCATTTTGTTCCTTTAGACAAAAATAGTGATCTTTCATATTTCCATTGTTAAATAGTAATTGATAATATTTCTATTTGTCTGCACAGGTGTTGGAGCAGCGTTTTCTTCAGTTAACTCCTGTAAATGCCATCCTGAACATCTCCAACTCAGCCATGACTCTCCAAGAGCTGAAATGGCCTCAGTTATTTGTTTCAGGTAGCACACACATGAAAACCACCTGAACATCTACAAACTGAGACAAGCTTTAGTTTTAAAACCTCTCCCAGAGGCTCTTTGATCCCTGAGATGTTCAACATTGGTGCTGGGAGATGTTTTCAGAAGCAAACCAAAGCTCTGCTGGCTGAACTATTAACAGCAAGATTAAAAACTGGAGGGTGGGGGGAAAGTGCTTCCACAACAGCGATGGAACTGGAAGTTTTATTATTTTCCCCCCAAGTGTTAATAAAAAGCAGTGCTGGAGTTACCAGCAGTTCCTTGGCCATGTGTGTTGGGATTAATAATTTTCCTCTGAGTTGGTTGTAGCCAAAGGCAGCCAGGTTTTGTCTCATAAATAAATGTCTATTTGTGTGCTGGGGGTTGTTGGTCAAAGGCCAGGCCTTACACAGGAGCTTGGTTAAATTCAGATTTATCCCAGAAGCCCAAGAGGCAGCAGAAATTTAAACTGTAAAAAGATTTTTAAAAACCCCCAAAGCTGTGCATTGTAAGTCTGGTGTGCCACAGAAAAGGGAGGAAAAACACCCAAAAGTGATGATTTGATGGAATTCTGTCCTGTGCTTAAAGGGTAAAACTTGTCAGACTCTCAAACTCTGCTGAACCAGGTTTTTCCTCACTTTGCTGGGCTGTGCTGAGAAACCCAACAGGAATTTTTCCTTAAGGGAACAGCTGGGAGCAGTCCTGGCCTTGCCTGGAGTCAAACACTGAGAACATCCTTTTCTCCTCATGTTTATCATTTTTTATTCCATTTTTTAAATCCACCTTTTATCAACTGGATGAAATCCCCCTTAGTGCAAACCTGCTCCATATCTCCTGCTGGGGGAATCCTCCCTGGCCTGTGTTTGGTGTCTGTGCAGCCCCACCAGCAGCTAAAGTTAAATTACAAAATAATTGGGTTTTCTGCGTGACTCAGGCAATCTAAATAAAGACAAAGTTGGTTGTAAATAATTTCTGTCAGGCTTTATTATGCCCATATATATATTCATATTTCTTTTCCTCTCTCGTGAATCAGACTATTAGAATAACATTAGATAAATTATCTGAACCACTGACTCATGCAAACCAAACTGCTCAGTTCTGCTGCTCCTACAGAAAATGTGCCTTCAGTATTCAGATTTTAGTATCTTCCTGCCCTTGGATGTGATTTTACTACCACAAAATTATCAGTGCTTCAGCTACGCACCATTTCCTGTAATTACTGAATAATTACCCACCACATTGGTACTGTGGAGTGTAAAGGGATCCCAGATCTGCTCTACAAAACGGGGATTAATCAAGGTTCCACTTTATAATAAAGGTTATCATCCTGAGGGGAACATTTCTGTATCAGAGACACAGAATCACAAACAAACCTTAAATGCAGGAATTGAATCTCACCGTGTTTGCCAGAGGTTTTACCAAGATTTAAAAACCTGGCATCTCCTTGGGAGCAGGCCCCAAAATGAGCTGAATTCCACCTGTGTTTTACTGCTTCAATTGCTGCAGCCAAGTGAAAGACCAGCCATGGGTGACCCTGTGACTTGCACAACGAAAGTGAAATCGTGTATTTAAGACAAAAATACAGCTGAAGAGGTGATTCCATCAGTCAGGGATGCTCAGCCCAGCACCCTCAAAGCCCTGAGATTAAAGAGCAGCACTTTGGGACACATTTCACCTCAGCCAACACAGAGAATGACAACAAACTCTTGCCATTCTGACCAGGATATTTAAATATTTAAACATTTATATTGCCAAGTGCACCTAAATGATTCATGAGACGTGAACAGAGCAACCAAGGTTTGGTGCATTTCTCTTGTTCAGGTAAAAGAAACATTATTAGAGATAACAGATTCCAATCTACCAAAAATAAAAACTCCTTAGAACACGGGGTGCTGAACAGAGTAAGTGCCAACTCAAAAGCAAATTGCCAATCTTCCTGACAGAAAGGTTATTAAAAGGCAAAAGCAGGATGCTGTCAAATACTTCCAAGCAGCTGATGCACCATCTGCAAAGTCACTTCTACAATGACAACTCCAGAATAAAAAAAATAAAAAAAAGAAGTGTTTTCTGCACGTTCTGCTTTACACATATAAAAATACCAAATGATAGCTTGGCACAGGAGCTCTGCAAAGCACAGAAATTCAGGGGCTGAGCTGAAAAAACTCGGAGCTGTAGTGACTGTGCAAACACAATTGGCCAGAGCACAGGAGGAAAATTGGACATCCCAGGGGCAAAAATGCCCTGGGGTTTTTGTGGCAAGGATTAAGCCAACAGGAGAAATGCATCACACACATAAAAACCCTGAAGGGAGAGAAAAATGAGATTTGTGGCACTGAGTGACCTCCCCTGAACACCAGCACTGAATTTATGTGCTTATGATTTATTGGCCCATCCCAGTTTTAGGGTCAAAGAGCAGCAAACCCTCCACACCCTGCCGTGGCAGGAGGGTTGGAAATAAATCATCTTTAAGGTCCTTTCCAACCCAAAGCATTCCAAAAGCCTTTATTTTTCCCTCCCAGTGATGCCATATCCACACTGTGGCCTGGCTGGAGGTGACAATCATCTGAAACCCCTGCAGGGCTGTGAAATGCTCAGCACAGCAGTGACTTTGGAACCAATTAAATCACCATCCAATTAAAGCCCCCAGGATCCCTGCAGCCAAAGCTCCTTCACTCTGAGCAGCAGTGGCACTGCCAGCCTGTCCCGAATTTGGGATTCTCAGATCTTTGATGCCATCTGCTGGGTGCTTCACGTTCAGGGTCAAACTCCAGCAGTTTTCACCTGGAAAAAACAACCCTCTTTTTGTATTTTCTTTGGTTTTAAAGACAAATTTAGCCAATTAAGACATTTAAAAATTCAGCTCCTCCTAGTGATGGAGGCACAGATTACAGATTGATGCTGACACTGCAACAAAACCTATGAACAACTGTGGCATCAACTGGCTACATAAATATGGGTTTAGGAACTGTTCAGGGATTAAGACTCACCACTGTGACTTGCAGCATTTTTGGGATTCCCAAATATAAAGTAGTAAATGAATGAAGATGGGGCTTCCAAAAGCTTTTCCTCACTACCCAAGTGTGTTTTTAAGAGCCCTTGTTTGTCCCCTGGCAAATTCCTGACACCAGAGCTAAGGGTGAAACACAGAGGATGACTTTAGGAGCTCCAGGAGGGCTCTTAAAAACACCTGAGCAGCATCACTCCCTCATGTCCCCTGTGTCACACAGCTTTTATCCAAAATTCCTTCTTTCCATTTGCTTTAAACCTTTTCATGAGTGGAAAACAAAACCCAGGAAACTCCTAATACATGCCTGCCTTTATTGCCTTAATTAACAATGCAAATATTCCAATCTTGATGCTTTACCAACGGTGTGAAGTCAGAGTTTTCCTGAATAAATAAATAACTGCAATAACCAAAATAAGAAAGTTCTTATTAAATATACAGAACTTTACAGGAAAGTTAAAAAAAAAAAAAAAAAGAAAAGAAAAAAATCAAACCGACAAAAAGAAAGGGATGGATTTTCTTTTCTTGAACGTAACTGCAGCAATGTTATCAAAACATTTAATAACCTAAGGAAGAGTTGGATGTTGTGTTTAGAAAAGCTTTAACTGTCCTCAGCCTCCAGATTTATGTTATTTCCAAACTTTGCATAGAGCTGAACTTTGAGGTCAGACAAGACCCTCTGGATCGACTCCACTCGGGATTCCAACGCTTCGATTTCCTCTTGTAAACTCCTCTGAAAACGAGAAATAACAAATAAAAATCAACCAATTCTGTACAACAAACTGAGCCAGGTCTGTCAGCAACACAGAACCCACGAAGAGCTGCCTCTTTCCAACTTATTCCCAGGTCTGGCTGCAGGATTTATGGCTGAGTGATTTCGGAGCCACTCAAATCCTAAATCCAATGTGAATTTTAGGCTGTGGGAGCTCCAAAGGATGCCCAGATCACCCCCAGGCCAGTGCCCAGAGCACAGAGAGCAGCTCCAGACAAACCTTTGCCTCCTCCAGCATCTCCTGTGTCTCCTCCAGGGAGTGACTGATGAAGACATCCCCAATCTGGTAGGGAATCAGGTGGGAATCAGCATCATCCAGCAGCATGATGTCATCACAGGCATCCTCCAGGTTCTGGAGCTGTTTCTGTTTGCCAAGACAAAGAAGGAGGCTCCTTTGTAAAAGCTTTTCATTGGACTCAGTTGGAAAAGAAACTCAGAGAGAATGGATTTGGGGAGAAAAATCCCACCCACTACCAGGATATCCAAGAGATCTGGGATTCAGCAATTCAATCCAGTGGAAACTCCTAGTCAGCACTCATTATCTATCATTAACAGACTAATTAACTGTCCAGGCAAGGGCAATACAGCAGATTTAAATGTCACTAATATCTGATCTACTTTTAAAAGTCTCTATTTCCACAGCAGTAAGTTCAGAAACCTCATCTCAGGACCCAAGCAATACTTAAACTCACAGCAACTCACTCCTGCTCATTTTCTACCTTCCATCTGAAAATTAATTCAGGCCAACGAAAAGTTAATGAGCTCTGAAGCAAATATACCTTTTTCACTTCTATTTCTTCTTTCAGCTCTGTGATCCTGCTGGTATTTCTTGCAAACTTGTTAATTTTCTGCTGATCTTCAAAGGTGACATTGACATCTTCTGCAGCCTGCGAGGAGGAGAGGTCAAAACGATGATTTCAAGTTTCTTACATTCACTTGAGTCTCACTGCAAGGATACTCCTACAAAGTGTCTGGGAAAAAAATCTGACAGTCACCACATCCTGACTGCTCAACGTGCCTCTTCAAGGAGATCAGAAATACCCATGTTTAGGTGGGTAATACTCAATTAAAACATTGTCCAGCCTAAAGCCAAAGGGTCCTTGACACTGACGGCTGAACCCTGCTCTGAGTTTGCTCTGGAGAGAGGCTATTAACAGCAGCAGTTAGTGACATATAGAGCAAACACAGGCTTCAAACTGCCAGGAGGAGGGTTAGATGGATATTGGGCAGGGATGTTCCCTGGGAGGGTGTGAGGCTGGGGCACAGTTTCCCAGAGAAGCTGCGGCTGCCCCCGGAGCCCTGGGGCCAGGCTGGACAGGGCTTGGATCAGCCCGGGATACTGGAACGTGTCCCTGCCACGGCAAGGGCGGAATGATGAAACGAGAGGAATTTTAAATTCCTTTCCAACCCAAGCCGTGATGATGATTCCATAATTAACCACCCTCTGAGAGAACACATTGTTCCACACACCCACCGTGCCCCTGCCCTCCGCACGGCCGCGGGACCAGCGCCGGGCCAGACCCGAGCCCAGCGGCCACGGAGCTGCGGGTGGCGGCGGGCGCTGCGGCCCCGAGGGCTGGAACCTCCCCGGGAGGAACGATCCCCGCCCGGGAAGGGAGCAAATCCTCAGCAAAAGGAATAAATGTCCCCCTCAGGCCCGTTCCCGACTCACCGCCTTCTTCATGGTGGCCGCCATGTTGTCGCTGAAGCCTCCACGCGGGGCTGAACCATCCGCCGCCGCGCAGAGGAGGAGCAGCGGGCATCGCAAGAAGAAGAAGAAGAAGAAAGGTGAGGAGAAGCCGCAGGGAGCGGCCGTAACCCTGCGGAAATCGGGGATGAGCTGTAGTGGCCCCGCTCTGGGCGCGGCGGGATGCCCCGGCTCAGGGCACCGCTGAGGCCGCCCCCCCCCGCGGCCATTGGTACGGCCCGGAGAGAGGGCGGCGCTGCTCCGCCAGGGGGCGCCATGAGACGGGAGGGGACGGGACGGGATCGGGGGATCGGGGGGTAATGGGATCATGGGATAATGGGATCCGGGGGTAATGGGATAATGGGATCCGGGGGGTAATGGGATAATGGGATCCGGGGGTAAGGGGATCATGGGATCCGGGGGGTAATGGGGTAATGGGATCCGGGGGTAATGGGATCTGTGGGGTAATGGGATCATGGGATCCGGGGGGTAATGGGGTAATGGGATCCGGGGGGTAATGGGATCCGGGGAGTAATGGGATCATGGGGTCCGGGGGGTAATGGGATAATGGGATCCGGGGGGTAATGGGGTAATGGGATCCGGGGGTAATGGGATCATGGGATCCAGGGGGTAATGGGATCATGGGATCCGGGGGGTAATGGGATAATGGGATCCGGGGGGTAATGGGATCGTGGGGTCCGGGGGGTAATGGGATAATGGGATCCGGGAGGTAATGGGATCGTGGGGTCCGGGGGGTAATGGGATCATGGGATCCGGGGGGTAATGGGATCCGGGGGTAATGGGATAATGGGATCCGGGGGGTAATGGGATCATGGGATCCGGGGGTAATGGGATCCGGGGGTAATGGGATAATGGGATCCAGGGGGGTAATGGGATCCGTGGGATAATGGGATTCGTGGGACGGGATCGTGGGATCCGGGGGATAATGGGATCCGTGGGGTAATGGGATAATGGGATCCGTGGAGTAATGGGATCCGTGGGGTAATGGGATCCATGGGGTAATGGGATAATGGAATCCAGGGGATAATGGGATCCATGGGATAATGGGATCTATGGGATAATGGGATTCATGGGATGGGATAATGGGATGGGATAATGGGATGGGATGGGATAATGGGATCCATGGGAGAATGGGATGGGAAAGGATAATGGATGGGATGAAGTAGGATGAGATACTTAATTCTTCACTCTGAATTCTTAATATTGCCTGAAATAAAATTTTGGGGTTTTTTACTATTCTGAATGCCTGCTCATTTCAAAACTCCTGTTCCAAATCAGTAGGAAAGACAGAATAATAAAAGATACTTCAGGTGGCCCTCAGACTGATGTTACATTTTATTTTGGTGCATCATCATCATCATCGTGAATTGCTTCCCACGGAGGGAAGAAGTTAATCACCAGATTTCTCCTCAGAGAAGCACTTTGTTATTAATTTCTATAGAAACATAATCCCAGCTCTAAACCTCTCTCTTCCCCAGAAAAGAAGCTCTCATCTCTCTGGCCACTGTCCTGCCCTTCCCTGAGGATCCTGCTAGGAAAGGACACAGCCTGGTGATTTCCCTGGCTGGATTAACTGCATAATCCACGGAGCCAGTGCAATTTCCCTCAAGAGGAAAGGAGTGGATTTCACAAGAATTCGATGACTCGAAGGCTTTGAAAATAAATCTTTTTTTTTTTTTTTTTTTTTTCCCTCATGCTCAGGCAAGCTCTGTGTGGTGAGCACTGCCAAGAGCAACTCACTGCAGACCTTTCTTATGTAAATAAAAGTGAAAACAGCTCACGAGTGCAAACAGCCCGGCGTGGAGTAAGAGAAACCCACTGAACCCAGTGCCCTCGTTTCTCTCCCGGTTGCATAAAAGGAACTTGCTCCTTCTTGCTCTGGTCCCCGGTGTTGTTGTTGCTGGGGTTGGCTTCACCTCGCTGGGATCCCGTCCATGCCCTGCCCTCCATCTCACATTCACATTTCACATCTCACATTTCACATCTCACATTTCACGTCTCACATCTCACATCTCAAATCTCACATCTCACATCTTGCATCTCCTCTGGGACTTTTCACACGTTTTCTCCCTCCTTGCTGGAGCCTTTTGCAATCCAGCTCAATGGGGAAGAGCATTCCCGTGCTTTTGTTGCCTCAGTGAGGCCTCTGGAGTGCCCCAACTCTTCTCCCCTTTCCCTGAGGTCCCACGGACTTTTCTTGAAGCCCCACACACCAACAGGGTCTGTGAATTCCGGGTGTGCTGGAAATGGGGAGAACTTCATGGGGGTGACGTGGTTGGTTTTCCAGGTTCAGCCTGCATGAAGGGGGTCACTCTGAGCAAAAGTCACATGAATTTGTCCCGTTTCAGTTGTGCCAGTATGGTAAAGGAGGTGGCAGTGATGGACATTCCCAATATTTGATGATTTATTGTGGAATGCAGGTCCTCACATCTGCCCTTCTTGTACCAGCGCTGCAGGGGGAATGGAGGCTGAAGAAATAAAGATCCTTTTCTAAAGGTGTTGATCTTTTCCAAGAAAGATCCTAGTGGGACAGTTCCCAGTTATTTATATGGCGAATCCCCCGTGAGAATATTTTAATTCTTTTGTAATCTGAGGGAAGGCAGGCAGGTTTTCTCACCTTTCCACCCTCATTCTTTCAAAATACCTCGTGTTGGTCAAAAACAACCTCACCATTTCACCATCCCAGCCTCCTCTATACTCATACCAATACCTATTATTATTATCCTAATAATCATTAAATTATTATTAAATTCCTGTCGGTTCTTTCTGCAAGGCACCACAATAAACTTTATCCCTGGTGAGGGAAAGTTCTCCTTGTGCAGTGTCCTGAGGAGCCCAGGGGAGTTCCTGCTGCTCTTTGTGCCTCAGATGGGAGCTGGAGATTCCCCTCTGCTGGGAAATCCCTGGGGCTGAGCCCATCCAAAGACTCCTTGGCTCCACCTTGGTGAGCAAACACAGGGTTTATAATCCCATCATTCTCCTCTGGTGCCTTGTGCTGCTTTTGTTTCAAACAAAAGGGGAAAATCTGCCTCTGCCCTTCCTCACCAGCTCTTGGCTTCTCAGTATCAGCAGGGAATATTCCAGGCTCCAAAGTCTAATATTAACTTTAATATTAAATGTTATTTAATATTAATGTGAAACCTTTAATAAAGGTTTAATAAATATTAAATCTTTAAACCTGTTTAATATAAATATTACACCCTGTATTTCCCTTACTCCACAATTCACCTTGTTCAATCAATATTTCCAGTGCTGGAGCATCTCAGTTTTCCAGGAACATTTTTACTGGAGATGTCTCTATGGGGCCTGAAGCTGCAGCATCATTCTTTTAATATTTTTTTTTTTTAATTTTTGTGCTTCAACTTCAATGAAAACTGCTCCTCAGCCTCCTGAGTGGAAACTGAAAAACCCCTTCTCACTTCTCCACTGATTTCTACCTTGGTCACACCCGTGCAGGTAGAAATCATTTCCTTTCTAAGTGCAGCACTGGCAGCGCCAGTTTCAAAAATCAGTTTGTATTCCTTGAGAAACGCACCTGAGAAGGAGCGGTGCTCCCTGCACAGCCATCACCCTGCTGGGTTCCCTCGCCCTAAAACACAACAAATTTAGGGGTTTTTCCTACTGAATCTGAAGCTTCTAAACTTTCAGAGGTCTCTGATGAATGTGTCCTGCCCTTGGCGTTACTCAGCATTTTTTAACGTGCCCAAATCTGCTTTTTTCCTCTTTTACCTCTGTGTATTTTCTGTCCTTTGGATGGGGAAGGTGCTGGCAGACTCTGAAGGAAGATTTTTCCCTCGGGGACACATCAGAGCTGCTCATTTGCTGCTTCACCAGCCGGAGCAACAAACATACACCCCATTTTCCCATTTCCCATTTTCCCATTTTCCCATTTTCCCATTTTCCCATTTTCCCATTTTCCCATTTCCCATTTTCATTCATTCAGCCCTGGGGACCTGGAAGCAAACCCTGCCCACGGGAGGGCTGAGCTGAGATCCAGGGCAGGGGTTTTTACCTGCTGAAGCAGCTCTAATCTCTCCAGGAGCAGGAACAGGAGGAAGCAGGATGTGGCCCAGAGGGGATTGAGTTCAGCCAAGCACGGCCCTGCTGCCTCGGGCCTGACTCATGGCAAAGGCAGGCAGGGCTTCGATGGCTTTATTGTTATTTTTATTTTTATTTTATTTTTAATTTTAATTTTAATTTTTATTTTTATTTTTATTTTTATTATTATTTTAATTTTCTTTTTTATTTTTTATTTTTTATTTTTTATTTTTCTATTTCTATTTCTATTTCTATTCTTTTTAAATTTATTTGATCATTATTTTAATTTTTATTATCTTGTGGCTCTGGGGGGACACAGAGGGAGCCAAATGCACCCAGCTCACAGCAAATCCACTGCCTAAAGTCCAAATTCATGTCCTTGGAGTTTGACAGGATGGATCCACGGTATATTTTACATTTCTGTTACAATTTTCAGCAGAAAACACTCCAGAGCCACCGAGTTGAACAGCAGTGTTCCTTAATAGTGAGAAACATTAAAAACCCCCAGTTTATTTGCTATTTTTTTTGAAATTTAGAGACCAGGAATTCATAGCAAATAGTAACTGTGGGCAAGGTGATGATAATATTAATATCATATCATTTTATTTATAATATCACGTGAGATTTATTTAATATTATAACATCATAACACTATGACATCATAACATTACAGAATAATGCAATTATTGTCTTATCATTCTGTAATATTATGAAATTAGATTATATTTATTTATGACATTATATTAATATTACTACCAGCACTCCTCCTCTCTAAAGCCCTGCAGGGGTGAGTGATCCAGGAGGAATTCACTGCAACTGGCACAATCAGCAGCTGGGGCTTGTGTCACCTAAACCGCGTTTAGAGACAAGGAACTGTAACAGCCCAAAGGGTGATTACAATTTTTAGGGGAAAAAGATAATGCAAAACCTGCCAAGTTCTGAGTATTTCCAAGCTGAATGTCAGAGCATCTTGTCCTGAATCTCGATTTCTTTTAATTTTCTTTTCATTTTCTTTTAATTTTCTTTTCATTTTCTTTTAATTTTCTTTTCATTTTTTTTTAATTTTCCTTTCATTTTCTTTTCATTTTCTTTTCATTTTCTTTTCATTTTCCTTTCATTTTCTTTTCATTTTTTTTTTCATTTTCATTTTCTTTTCATTTTCTTTTCATTTTCTTTCCATTTTCTTTCCACTTTCTCCCTGTAAGCTCCTCTCTGGGGGATGCAGTGCACGAGGCATTGCTTGCTCCTCCAAAGCAGACCATAAACGTTTATTCACAATAAAAGATGGTCCAATTTTTATTATTTTAAGCAAGGTTTGCTCGATTTGAGTCAAGAAACCTCTTCATTGTCTCGAGCCGTGCACTGATGGAGGGGCTCCTTCAGCAGTGGGGCGTTGCAATGTTTGTGGCCAGCTGGAGGATTCCTGAGCCGGTGGAATTTGGGTTTTCATCTGCCCCTCTGTTCGTCTGGATCCCTCTCTCAGGGTTGCCTTGGGCTCAGTTTCCTCAGTTTCTTTACCTTCACCCTGCTGCTGTCAGCTCGGAGAGGAGCAATCATCCAGAGCGCGAGGTAAGAAGAGGAGTTTAGTGTTAAAAACCTGTATTTGAGTAAAAAATAAAGGTTTCTTTTGCTTTCATTTCACGGGCGAACGCGAATAATTTGGAGGTCTCAGTTTTCAGAGCCATTTCAGTTTCTCTTCTGGAGAGTGGGAATTATTGTGCTTTCCCATCAATATTTACGAAACTCAAAGATCCTCAGCTGGAAAGGGAATTAAGAGAATTAACACAGAATTAAAAGGGCATAAACAAACACGAGCCAACCCTGCAATAACAACCCGAGTTTGCAAGTTCAATTTGCCTTCCCCACATTGTGAAATATTTTCTCTGTTAATCCTCGTGTTCTCCTGGGGCACTTCAGCGTTTTGTACCGATTTAGAAAACTCAAGAGTTTTCACAAAAACAAAAAATTAAGGCCAAATTAGCAAAACTCTTTTCCCAGGCAGGAGAAGGAGCAGAGCTCAGGAGAGAAGAGTTGTATAATGTGACACAGAGCAAACCTCCTGGAGCTACAGGCGCTAAGGATGAAAATCCACTCCCAGCATAAAGCTGCTTCCCACCGAGGAGTTATTTCGGTGATATTTGAGCTATTTGAAGGGAACTACATGAAAACACTCAGGTCACTTTGCAGGAGCCCTGAGGTTTTGATCTGGAAGTTGAGATGCTGTTTTTAATGAGCTTCCCAGGAACACCTCAGTCCCTTAAATCCAGGGGAAGAGCTCTGAGTTTATTGGGATTTCCAGGCTTTATCCAAAAATATCTTACAACTGTTTCCCAAAAGGTGGGACTGGAAATTGAATCAGCTCAGAAAACACCTCTAAAACTTGAACTAATGGAATATTTAGTGGTGAAAACATCTGAGCCAGCTGCGTGTAGCTGCACAGCAGATCTTCCACAGAAGCATCCCACTGGCACCTGGTTTTCCAAGGAATATTCTGTCCTGACACCCAAGAGAGCAGAAATCAAGAGGAAAAGAGAAGCACAGAACAATCAGCTCTTTAATTCTGATCTTCAGCCATCTCCTGGTCTTTGACCTGAAAATCCTCCTTGCCACAGTGGAGAAGTGAGAAGGGGTTTTGCATTTTCCACTCACACCTGTCATTTGCTGTTACATTGGAAAATATTGGGAAGGCTTGTGGATGGACACTGGTGACACCTTCACAGTTCCAGGTGCCCCAGTGGAGGGATAGACCCAAAATTCAGCTCAAGAACACTGAACTGGTCTTGCTTTTCTCTTGGGATAACCTTTGATATGCTCTAAAGGTCCCAAATGCAAATTAAAACTTGGGTTTGGGATCTCTCAAGAAGGAGGGAAGAAGGGGAAGCTGCAGACTTGGATTTGCACTTGAGCAGGAATTGAGGAATGATTGGATTGAGTTGGAGCGGGAATTGAGGAAGGATTTGATTGACTTGGAGCAGGAATTGAGGAAGGATTTGATTGAGCTCCCAGCAAACTGCCCTGCCAGGGCTGTACATCACAGCCACGGGAGTGAAACACAACCTTTTCCATCCTGTCATTTGAAAACAGCTTCGGAGAGAGAAGATTTCACATTAACAGGGTGGTTTCCTCCCCAGAGCTGTGAAGAACATGGAAAAATTGACCTGTGCCCAGTTTAGCCTTGACTTGCCTGTTCCAGACTCTTCAAAGGCAGCGTTTCACAGGCACGAAGCTGTGACCCTTCAAATGAGTTCATTTTCCTTCCTTAAATAGGCAGAGTGCACAAATTGTCTCCTCCTGCCCGGTTTCTCAGAACTTTTCAGTGAATGGAGCCTGAGCTGCCTGCAAGGACAGCGAGGTGTGTTTCAGTAGCTTCAAAGCAAACAAATCACACACTGTCAACTTATGGTGTTCCCCCCTCCCAAAAAATACAAACCTTTGAAGGAACTTTAACTTTAAAGCCTGCCTGGGAGGTGCTCTGACCTTGTGGCCCACAGAAGGTGATCCCATTGCAGAAAATCCCTTTGGGAGGGATGGACAAAACCCCCAGAAAAATTCTGCAGTGTACATTTTCTTTTGTAAGTTTTCTCTCTGCTGATCACCGCTGCCTTGGTTTTTCAATTGTTGTTAGTTTGACTTTGAGACGTGTGCTTTATGTGTCAAACCCATCTCCTGATCATGCTCTGTCCAGCACACCCATTGTCTGCACACTCTGCTCCTGTCAAACCCTCAGATTCAAGGGATTAGAGCTGAGTCACAAAAGACACGTGGGAAAGAAGAGAAGAGGCAACGTGGGGTGCAAGAAAATCAAATCCCCATTGCAGCCAAACTGTATTTCCTGGAAATAAATCCTCTGGATTACAGGTAGCTCTGTCTTGCAGCAGGATCCAACTCTTCTCTTCTCTTCTCTTCTCTTCTCTTCTCTTCTCTTCTCTTCTCTTCTCTTCTCTTCTCTTCTCTTCTCTTCTCTTCTCTTCTCTTCTCTTCTCTTCTCTTCTCTTCTCTTCTCTTCTCTTCTCTTCTCTTCTCTTCCCCTTTCCCTGTTCTTGCTCCCTCCTGCCTTCTCTCAGCCTCACTCTCGGAGCATTTCAGTGCAGTTTCTCATTAATAGACTGGGATTCACTCATTTTTGTCAGGATTTAATAACAACACTCACAGGGAAAGGAATTTTGCCATCCCCGGTGATGCCCGCACGACCTTTTCTGGTTAAATCAGCCAGGGAGGGTAAGGGCAGTTCACACCCCACAACTTCTTGTTCCTCAGCTCCCTGCACTTTTTTGTTTTTTCTAATTCTGTCTTTTTAAAGTGTAAATGCTGTGGAAAACTGAACTGCTCTGCCACCTGCGCCCTGCAGGATGAGCACCAGAGCCCAGCACGCTCCTGCGGGCGCTGGGACTCTAAAACATGAATTAAAAAAAAAAAAAAAAAAAAAAAAAAAAAAAAAAAAAAAAAAAAAAAAAAAAAAAAAAGAGGGAGCTACGAGAGCGCTCGCACGAACGCCAGGCAAGGAGCGGAGCCGCTCCTGCGGCGGAGTCGCCGCGGAGTCCTTTCCTCCTGGGAACCGGAGCCGGGCATCCCCCGATCCCAGAGGGTCCGATCTCCCGGATCCCAGCGGGTCCGGTCCGCGCATTCCCCGGATCCCCGCTGGTCCCATCCCCCGGATCCCCGCTGGTCCCATCCCCCGGATCCCGGCGGGTCCTATCCCCGATCCCCGCGGGTCCGGTCCGCGCATCCCCCGGATCCCGGCGGGTCCCATCCCCCGGATCCCGGCGGGTCCAATCTCCCCGATCCCGGCGGGTCCTATCCCCCGATCCCGGCGGGTCCCATCCCCCGATCCCGGCAGGTGCCCCGATCCCCCCGGCTCCTCTCCGCGCATCCCCCGGATCCCGGCGGGTCCCATCCCCCGGATCCCCGCTGGTCCCATCCCCCGATCCCCGCGGGTCCAATCTCCCCGATCCCGGCGGGTCCCATCCCCCGGATCCCGGCGGGTCCCATCCCCCGGATCCCCGCGGGTCCCATCCCCCGATCCCCGCGGGTCCAATCTCCCCGATCCCGGCGGGTCCTATCCCCGGATCCCGGCGGGTCCCATCCCCCGGATCCCGGCGGGTCCCATCCCCCGGATCCCGGCGGGTGCCCCGGTCCCCCCGGCTACTCTCCGCGCATCCCCGGGTCCCGGCTGGTCCCGGCGGCCGGAGGCGCTGGCTCGGTGCCGCCCGTGCCCCGCCTGAAGCCTTTCATGCCCCGCCTGGCCCGCGGGCTCCGGGGCAGGGCCGGGGCAGCCGCCCCACCTCACCCCACCCAGCGCTGCCATTGGCGCCGATGAAAGTCCAGCACCTCGGGCTGCTATAAATGCACCTATCGCACGGCCGGGGGCCCGCACCTCGGCCATGGGCGGCTGCAGCATCCTCCTCCTCCTCCTCCGCCGGCTCCCCGCCCGCACCTGCGGCCGCGCCGCCTCCTCGCTGAGCGCCCTGCGGCCGGCCGAGAGCCTGCCCGGGCCGCCCTGCTGGCCGCTGATGGGCAGCCTGCCCGACGTGCTCTGGAAGGGAGGGCTCAAGAGGCAGCACGAAACGCTGGTGAGGCGCCGGGCATGAGGAGGAGGACGGTGATGGGATGAGGATGGTGATGGGATGAGGATGGTGATGGGATGAGGATGGTGATGGGATAAGGGTGAGGATGGTGATGGGATGATGAAGATGAGGATGGCGATGCGATGAGGAGGAGGATGGTGATGGGATGATGAGGATCAGGATGGTGATGGGATGAAGATGAGGATGGTGATGCGATGAGGACGGTGATGGGATGAGGATGGTGATGGAATGATGAGGATGGTAATGGGATGAGGATGAGGATGGTGATGGGATGAAGATGAGGATGGTGATGCTATGAGGATGAGGACGGTGATGGGATGAGGATAGTGATGGGATGAGGACGGTGATGAGATGAGGATGAGGACGGTGATGGGACGAGGATGCCGCGCCGCGGAGCGCCCCGCACTCACCGCGGGGTGTTTTTCCCCGCTCCCCAGGCTCAGTACCACCGCAGGTTCGGGAAGATTTTCCGCATGAAGCTGGGAGCCTTCGACTCGGTGCACATCGCGGCGCCGTGCCTGCTGGAGGCTCTGTACCGCCGCGAGAGCGCCTGCCCGCAGCGCCTCGAGATCAAGCCCTGGAAAGCCTATCGCGACTATCGCGACGAGGGCTACGGGCTGCTCATCCTGTGAGTGGCACCCGCAGCAGCCCGGGGAGGAGCGGGGCCGGGGGGTTTGCGGTGCCCGGGGGATGCTGCGGGCGGGACCGGGGGGGACCGGGGGGACCCGGGCTGTGTCCCCGAGGGCGGCTGGGGGACAACTGAGGCATCATCCCCCGGCCCCGGTGCTGGAGGATCCCCCGGTGGTGCCGTGGGTGCCGTGGAGCATCAATAGTGCACATGCTACCGGCTTTGGGTTGGGCTTTTTTGGTTTTTCTTTTTTCCTTTTTTTTCTTTTTTTTAGTTTTTTTTGAGGTTTTTTTTGGTGTGGGTTTTTTCCTTTTTTTTCTTTTTTTCTTTTCTGTTTTCATTTTTCTCTGAGCTTTTCGCTCTCCAACCTCGCTGCGGTTGTTTCCAACGCAGGGAGGGGAAGGACTGGCAGAGGGTGAGAAGCGCCTTTCAGAAGAAATTAATGAAGCCCAGGGAAGTTGTGAAACTGGACACGACCATCAACGAGGTACCGTGCTCTGAGGAATCCTTTCCCCTGGAGGTCTGCGAGGAATTAAAGCAGATCCGGTTTGTTTGGATAACTTTATTTACTCCACAGTGATAAAAACACGAGTTCGGACCCAGATCGGGGGAATAACAAATACAAACAGATTCTGCGGCTCTGGGACGGCACAGAAACCTGGAGCTGGGAGTGTGTCCACAGAAAAAACAGGATTATTCCATAAGGATTCGGGCTCCTGCAAACAGCTTCTCCTGCATTCAGTAGTGTTTGCCTTTAGCCCTCCATCCTTCTGCTCCTCCCCTGAGGGAACACCTCTGTCCTTAACCTCTGTGCTCCTGAGGGGCTTTGAGGAGCATCTCTGATAAACTCCTTAATCCCCGGTTGTGAAACCCCAGAGTGAAGGATTTCATCCCTGCCAGGGAAGCAGAGTTCATCGAAACACGAGAGCTCTGTCAAATCCAAACATTTCTTCAGGCAGGGGGAAGTTGAATCTTGTTCAAAGAACAAGGAACAAAAGGATTCCTCTCATGCCAGATGGTTATCTGCTTAAAAGGCAGTTGAAAGGCTGAATTACGCCGGACTTCATTAGTTGATGTCATTTTATTAAATATCTTTGTTCTTTTCTCTCCATCACTTAGGTCCTGGAGGATTTTATGTACAGAATAGATGAAATTTGTGACCACAACGGCCAGATGGAAGATGTCTACTCAGAATTCAACAAATGGTCTTTTGAAAGTGAGTGGGGTTCTGCCTGAGTGTGGTGCACCCGCCAGGGCATTGCAGTTAAAATCTGATCAGAGATAAATGTGCTGGCTGATAATTTCCAAACTCTCAGCTGGAATATCATGGAAAGAGAGTTGCAGAACAGCCAGGGACTGTCAGTGTGAAATTCAGCAGCACAAAGAGAAATTTCTGCCTAGTTTCCTGCATGGCTTAGAAATATTCAAACATTCTAATGATTTAGAAATCAAGAAATTGGGGGGATTGTGGTTCATTTATCTGGAGTGGGATCAGATAACACGCAGCCCCTTTTTGTCCATCTGATATTTGTTAATTATCAGCAGTGCAGGCTCGATGAAATAGCCCAATAACAGAGCCTTGGCCGTAGACAAAGGTTGGAAAATCCCAACTCCAACGTTCACACTGGGATTGAGAAGCGCTGGAAAGAGTTACCAAGACTGAACCTCATCCTCAGAAACCTTCCAGAGCACACTGAGGGACCTGCCAGCAATGACACAGGGCACAAAGTGCTCAGTGATTTCCAAAAAAAAGGGAGGATTTGGTGTAGTGCCTGAACCAGCTCTGCCAGACCCGACTGCTCTCAGCAGCCTCTGGGCTGAGCTCCTCAAAATGTTGTTTTTTTTGTGTTTTTTTGGTTTTTTTTCCACTGTCAGTGGTGGTGGCAGCTTTTGGAAAGGGAGAAATAGGAAGTGACAGCACGAAAAGAAAGAGGGGAAAAAGAGACAAGTGGAAAGGGGTGGAGTGTGGGAGGCTGCCAGCGTTCCCAAGTGGTTTGTGGCTGTGGAAAGGAGCAGGGAACGCTGTGGTGGATGGCTCTGCAAGCCCTGTCCTCCTGCCACTCCATTTCTTCAGTAAAGTCACCACAAATGAGCCAAATGTGCAGTTCTGCTGCTCCTGAGGGGATCAGCAATCCAAATTTGGGCAGAAATATTGCTGTAAGGGCCCCTCAGCTGGGATCCCTGGCTGGGGCTGAGGCAAACTGGCAGGAGGTGTTCCACTGGTGCTGCTCCGACAGGTCTGTGTCAAGGAACATTTTCAGAAGGCTCCTCCAGGCCGTTCCTCGGTGATAAATGACGCATCCCACGCGCCCTTGTGTTTATAAATTTATTTCTAATATTGCCTAACCGCAGGTATCTGTCTGGTGCTGTACGGAAAGAGGTTTGGCCTCCTGCAGGAGGACGTAGAGGAGGAAAGTCTGAACTTCATCAAGGCTGTGAAAACGGTATGGAAGGCTCTCTCCTAGGGCTGGGGTGATTTTTGGGTTTGTTTTTTTTTCTTTTTTTACCCCTGCTGTGAATGAGTTTAAAGGAGCCAGCTGGAAAAAAAGCAGCTCAGGCTTCTGTGCTGCGTATCCAAAACGTGCCCAGCTAATCCTGAACTTCCTCCTGCTTTGTGGAACTCCTCAGCCCGGCAGGGAAAAGGTCCTGGAAGGAGAATTGTCAGCTTGGCTGGGGACTCTGCTGCTCTCTGGGGCACAGCCCTGCTGCCCTTGTGTAAATCCCCAAGGTTTGGGGTCACTCCTTCCTGGGGCTCTGGGGTACAAACCTGCCTGATCTCACTCAGCAAACACTGCCTTGGGTTGTGTTGTCAAGGGAGACAGTGATCCTGCCAAAAAATACCTTGTCCCACTCCCAACAGGTGACAGAAATAAATAGGATTGTTCCCCACTGAGGAAGCTCCTGGCTGTCCCTGATGGTTTTTTTTTACCTGGATATGCCCTTCCTAGACTGAGACTCATTCTCTCTGTCCAGGATGGAAAATCCACCAGGATTTTGCCTTTCTGAAAATTTCCCCCCTCCTTTCCACCCTCCTACGGTTCAGGGGTTGCAAGTGGATGGATTAAAAGAGATTAAGGAAGGGTTTCCCCACCTCTTTCTGCCCACAGATGATGGCCACCTTCGGGATGATGATGGTGACCCCCGTGGAGCTGCACAAGGGGCTCAACACCAAAGTCTGGCAAGCTCACACCAAAGCATGGGATGAGATATTTAAAACAGGTCATTATTTAACCCAAATTTATCTCCTTTCCCTTCATCTCTGTCCTCTTCTTGCTGGAATTGATTTTTTTTCCACGGTTGCTGCCGTTAATCCCTGCCTTCAGCATGGATTAAAGCACCTTTGCTGTACCTAAACCTGGATTTATTCCCACATTGGAGCAGTTTTTAGTGACTAACACCCAGCTGGTGGGGCAATACCCAATGCCCAGGGAAATCCCAGGGTTCTGGGAGCCAGCAGTGTCATAATCTATCATAAAAATCAATTAAAAATGTACAATCTCTTTAAAGGGAAGGGCAAAAAAGAAAAGGGACTTCCCTCAAAGAGTCGTTTTCTTGAGAAACAAGAATTCTGCATGCGACAAAAACCTGTTAGAAAGGAAAAAAAAGAACCTGCAACATAGTTGTGAATCTTAAAACCAGAAGTAATTTAAATAATAAGGTGCAGTTTGGCTTTTTGACTTTTTTTTCACTATTTAAAATGAGTTGGCCTTCCAAATTCAAAAATTATTTAAACTCCAGGTGTGAAGTTTGTATTTTTAATATTTTAAAATGTCATTAGTTTAAACAGTGAGAGGCATTAACTAGAGGTTGAGAAAGCCTTTGGGAGGTTGTGACACTGAGATATTTCCCTGAGGTGTTTGAGTCCCAAGGCTTTTGTCCTGCCAGCCACACACTCCCTTCTTTTACTGCTTCTTGGTTTATGGGCTTTAGGAAAGACACTTTAAACCAGTTTTGCTCAGAAAAACCAGTTTGACACTTACCCTTAAAACGAATAATTCCTTAAAGGAACTGGTTTTAACAGCTGGGATACTCACGAGCCAAATCTGTTTATTTTTGTTTAAAAAAACCTCAGCATGTCAAAATTTGGCATCTCTTTGTGCCTCCCCCTGGGAAACCCAAGGTTCACATTTCCCCTCGGGGGTTCTGGGTGCTAAACCCCTTTGATTTTTAAACACCTCGATGCCCTTGGAAAACCCCAGGTAATTAATTTTACCTCCTCATGTTTCTGTCTGCTGAACATTTCCCTCAGTGGGCCACTGATCTCCTCCCCTCATTTTAGAGTGGAATTCCTGAGAGTTTGCAGGAGCTCCTCTGTTGAAAAGGGATTTTTTAGGACTGAGTTTTTGGGGTTTTTTTGTTTGAAAACTGAAAACACCATCCTTTATGGACTATAAATGCCCTCATTATTTACCCACTCCTTGAAAACCCAGCACAGCCCAGCCCTTCTTGAAAACCCTATGTGAGAAACGTGGGTTTGCTGTCATTTTTATGGGATTTTGAGTGATTTTCCCTGAACCTTGCCCTCCTCAGCCAAGCACTCCATCGACTGCCGGCTGCAGAAGCACTCAGCCAACCCCCAGG
Organism: Sylvia borin; assembly: GCA_014839755.1. Lineage (NCBI taxonomy): Eukaryota > Metazoa > Chordata > Aves > Passeriformes > Sylviidae > Sylvia > Sylvia borin. Next base: position 13,223,823 of record CM025972.1, read on the forward strand.
GGGATTTTCTGTGTGACATCTACTCGGGGGGACACCTCTCCAGGAAGGAGCTCTACGCTGCCATCGCTGAGCTGCAGATCGCCGGCGTGGAGACGGTAAAACCGATTTTCCAAGGGTTGAAACTCCCCCCAGTTCCTTCCTTGGCTGTAGGTTGGAGAGGGTAAAGATGATTTTCCAAGGGTTTAAATTCCCCTCAGTTCCCTCCTTAGCTGCAGATCGGTGGGGAGGACAGGATAAAGTTGATTTTCCAGGGGTTTAAATTCCCCCCAGTTCCCTCCTTAGCTGCAGATCACCAGGGTGGAGACGGTAAAGTTGGTTTTCCAAGGGTTTAAATTCCTATCAATCCCCTCCTTAGCTGCAGGTCGGTGGGGAGGACAGGATAAAGTTGGTTTTCCAAGGGTTTAAACTCCTCCCAGTTTCATCCCTAGGTGCAGATTGATGGGATTAGATTTTAGAGATGATTTTCCAAGGTTTTAAATTTCCCCCAGTTCCCTCCTTAGCTGCAGATTGGTGGGTTGGAGCTGGTACAGCTGATTTTCCAAAGGTTTCAGATCATCTCCATTCCCTCCTTAGCTGGACATCAGTGGGGCAGAGATGGTAAAGGTGATTTTCCAAGGGTTTAAATTCCTCCCAGTTCCCTCCTTAGCTGCAGATTGGTAGGGATGAGATGATCAAGTTGATTTTCCAAGGGTTTAAATTCCCCCACAATTCCCTCCTTGGCTGCAGATGGCCAGGTTGGAGATGGTAAAGCTGATTTTCCAAGGGTTTAAATTCACCCCAATTGGCTGCAGATGGTCAGGTTGGAGATGGTAAAGCTGATTTTTCCAAAGATTTCAAATCATCCCAGTTCCCCCTTTCCTTTCACAACCCAACCACCAGCACATCTGGCAGTGAACTCACCCTGAAGCTGCCTCTGGCCCAAGTGCAGGTGGATTTTTACCTAAAATCCCTGGATTTTTAATTCAGAAGGACAACTGGGAACTGCTCATAATCCCTCAGGCTGTCAAAATCCCATAAAGCTGTGCCCAGCCACAAAAAGTTACTCTGAACTTTGAGCAATTCCTTCCTTCTGTCCCTACAAAAAGGAGGACTGAACCTTTCTTTTCGCTCTGTTCCAGACAGCCAACAGTTTGCTGTGGGCTCTGTACAACCTTTCCCGCAATCCCCACGTCCAGCAGAAGCTTTTCCAGGAAATCCAGAGGGGTTTGGGTGCCCAGAAGAGCCCGAGTGCTGAGAGCCTGAGGGACATGCCTTACCTAAAAGCCTGCCTGAAAGAATCCATGAGGTAAAAAAATTCCTGAATAACTCACGAAATCATCACCCAGTTTTCTACCAGCTCCTTTGCAGAGGGAAGAAAGGATTTTCCAGCAGGAAAATTTTTGTTCATTTTGCTGTTTGAGGGGAAATCTGAGAGGTGAAAGAAGGAAAATCGCTGGGAATTTAACCCGCTGTTGTCTTTCCCTGCAGGTTAAGCCCCTCAGTGCCTTTCACCACTCGCACCATCGACACGGAGATGGTCCTGGGAAATTACGTGCTGCCAAAAGGGGTAAGTCAATTCATTCTGTTTATTGGGGTGTTTCCCCGTTTATTAATTGCCCTGTAAAACCACAGGAGCTGCTCGTGTTTCAGTTTCAGACTGGCTTTGCCAAAGTGGCAGCCTCAGGATGAGGAATGAGGGGTTCACCCAAGGGTTCCCACAAACACAAACCTTCCTGCACTGCTGGTGGACATGGCCAGAAATATTCCCCTGGAATAATTTCCACGTGCTATTCCAACTTTTTTTTTCCCATTTTTCCCCACGATTCTGAGGAAACCACAACCTTTCCTGCATTCCAATGAACTTTTTGGGGGGATGACACGACCTCTCCTGCAGAAGCTGCAGGTTTCTCCATTCCCTGGGGGGCTCAGGGTTTAATTGTAGAATGATTCTGTCCCTTGTTTTGCTGCAGACGGTGCTGATGATCAACAGCCACGCCCTGGGCTGCAGCGAGGAGTATTTCAGGGGCTGGGCTGAGTTCAGGCCCGAGCGCTGGCTGCAGAGGGGCTCCATCCATCCCTTCGCCCACGTCCCCTTCGGCATCGGCAAGAGGATGTGCGTGGGGCGCCGCGTGGCCGAGCTGCAGCTGCACCTGGCCCTCTGCTGGGTAAACACCCCCAAAAAAATGGGAATTTTGGGGGGAGTTTTGCTCCTCCAGTGCAGCAATGTGGAGGTGGAGGGTAGTTGGAGGTGGAGAGTTGTTGGAGGTGGATGGTTACTGGGCAGAGCTGCAGCTGTACCTGGCTCTCTGCTGGGTAAACACCCCAAAAAAGAGGAATTTTGGGGGGAGTTTTGCTCCTCCAGTGGAGGTGGACGGTGGTTGCTGCTGCCTTTCCCCAGGAAGCATCTCCTCGGGAGCAGCCTTTGGGCTGGGCGTGCAGGCAAGGCACTCAGCCCACGTTTACACACCATGGAGAGCTCAGAGAAGAGAGGCAGGAAGGGTCTCCTCTTAAAGCCCCAGTGCTGTTGATTCTGCAGATTCACGCTGAAGGGTTTTAGGGACAGAAAGACTCAGATCAAAGGAATGTTTAGGGTTAAATATGGGCTCAGGAACCGACGGCCTGAGGGCACAGGGGTGGTACGAGGGCAGTGACCTATAGGGGACATAAGGACAGACCATCAGGGACACCACAGACAGTGGGGAAATGGGGAAAGGAGAAACCTCGAGAACTGGGGATAGATATGACCAACAGAGGTGGGCAAAGCCCACAGGCCAATGGGGAGAGCAAACTGAGGTCATTAGCATATGCAGAGCCCCACGGGGGGAACCTTTTTGCTCATCCCAAGCTGTGAGGCTTCCCCAAATAATCCTACAGCAGATTCTCCCAAGGCACTGCCCTGGGAGTTCCCCTGGCAGGCTCAGGGGTGTCCCCCCTGCAGCTGGTCAGATCTGTGACCCCAGGTCTGTGACCCAGCACGTTCTGTTGCAGCTGATCAGAAAGTACCAGGTGGTGGCCACGGACCAGGAGCCGGTGGAGACGCTGCACTCGGGGACCCTCATCCCCAGCCGGGCACTGCCCATCGCCTTCCACCCACGGGCAGGTCTGTGCACACTGCAGCCTCCTTCTCGGGCTTTGGGTACGAATGGGAGCGTGAAAAGCAGGTGTCACTTTGGTGGTGAATGTTAGGAAATAGGTTTAATTAAAAAAAATTAAAAATTAGGAGATAGAAAAAGCAAAGTACAGCCAGCAGGGTGATGTGGCATTCAGCCAAGTCCACCCCCTGCTATTTGAGAGGCTTTCTTTAAATACCCTTTCTATTGAATCAGTCTGTTGAATATTCATATTTTTCCATAGACTAGTTTCCATATTCCAGGAACTGTTTAGCATGGCTCTTCCTTGGGTTCCCCTTTTTGGAGCACGTGTGTTTTTTGGCTGTGTCTTCATCATCACCTCCAGCCTGGGCCTTGGTCTAGGATTTCTTTAGATAGTAGATGCATCCTTAAATCCTAAAGCCTCCAATTAGAAATCCAGGACATTTCAATACTGGGGAAGGTATTTTTTTGTCAGCCAACAACCCAGGAAAAAAAAAAAATCTCCTGAATATTCACTCCTTTAACTGAGGTTTGTTCAGTGCAGTTTTCTTTGACATAGTCACTATAAAGATCCTTTTCTTTGTTCAATACAGGTTGCAAAAAAATAAAGGCCAGCCCTGCTGCTGCCTGCTGTTAAAAGAGAGACCTCAGCTGTGGAAATCAAAGCTCTGGAGGCTCCAGGACCAGGGAAGAACTGCACCACATCCCCTGAGCCAGGAACAGCCCCAGGAAAAGCTCCCAGGCTGCTTTATTGGGAACATGGGCCTTAAAAAGGAGAGAAAAAGTGCTTTCAGAGAGCTGTGGAGATGCAGGGGTTTAGTGCAGCTGAGGGGCTGGACAGGACGAGGAGCCCTGGGGCTTGTGTGACAGCCCAGTTTGGGGGAGCTGCCTCCAGTTTGGGGCCAGGCACTGCTGGACTGGCCCTGGCAGCTCAGGGGGGGAGAGCAAAGTGCCCCAGACCTTCTCAAACCACCAGTGCCACGAGAAAGGAGTTGGGGAGTCTGGAGAAAGGTTAAAACAGGGCTGGAGAATTGGGATAATGAAAGAAATGCATTTCCTTGGCATCCTTCACTGCCTGGATAGGAGGGAAATAGAGACAAATGCAGCTGACAGGATTGATTTGCTTTGGTTTGAACGCTTCCAGTCTTGTGCCTCTCACACCCTCTGCTCTTCCCCACGGATTTCCATCCCTCCAGCTCCTGCACAACCCATTTTACCCCACTTTTACTGTAAAAACTGTGGTCTTTCATTGCATGGAAAAGTTTGCTCCAGGAATGGAGCCCCAGGAGTCCCGTGGGTTCTGCCTCTGTGGAATGATCATCCTAAAGGGACAGTTACAGGAGATCCATAAAATCCTGCTGCCAAGGCCAGTCCCACAGGAAATGAGGACCCTGAACATCTCCAAGGGTCTGTTTCTCGTGGAGACTGCAAAATCTGAAGGTTTAAGTTGTCACTGCCCTGCATGCAATACTGGGATTTTGGCTGCTGTGGTCACTGGTTTTACACTTTCAAGGACAGCTTTATCTCCACATACAACCCAGAATTTATTTTTTTATAAACACACTGAAACGATGCAAACTCTTAGTGTTTGTTGGTCTGTCTCATGTTTTTTCATTTGTTTGTTCTCCTCTGTTATGCTCAGATGTGTAAATGTACCCCCATAACAATGTATTAAACCATTCGTGAGTTATCTGAATATTTCTAGAACAATGTATTAAACCATTCATGAGTTATCTGAATATTTCTAGGCAGTTTTGTAAGGAAATAAAGAGTTCTATTTTTTTTTCTTCTAGAATTTGTCTTCCATTATTTATTTTCAAGTCTTTACAGTTTTACAAAAGAAGCTTCTGCATCCTTGGCAGAGTCTGAACTCGTTTCTGCCTGGCTTGGAGATCCCAGGGATGGGACTGGGACATTTCTCTGCCATCAGGACAGGATAAAATCCATAGAAAGTTCTGAGGAAGGATGAAAACAGCTTGGATTTCTGCAGAATCAGAAGGAATGATGCACATTTAAAAAACACCATCCCTTAACCCCCTTTATTGGCAGGGTGAGGGTGACACAGAGAGCAAAGAGGGTGGGAAATCAATCCCCAGGGGGCTCATGAGGAGGTGCAGGTCCTTGTGGAGGATCCACCCCAAATCCTGGGACAAAAAACCCCACACGAAACCTCTTTTTACAGCATCATAAATTCACATTACTGCCTTGGAGTGGATGGAGCCGTGCCAATATGGAACAAGTGCTAAGACAAACAGTTTGTTCAATTCCAGGCATCTCTCACTGCTCACAAATGATTTAACTTCCAGAGGCAGCCAGGGAGAAGTGTTGTTATCTCGTTGGACTGACCTTGACATCCTCCTTATCAGCCATTTCGAAATCCTCAATTCCTCCTGGGCAGTAAATCACAGGTTGATATTTACTGGGCTGCTCAGGACTTTTTTTTGCTATTTAAATTCAGTGGACCCAAAGCCCCACGAGGGTGTTGCTGTGAGGGAGGTTTTGATTGACCCTGGACAAGCTCAGGTACAAATCTCTGCTCTCTGCTGGGTGACCAACACTCCAATAACCTGTGACCTGGAAAACTGAGTTCCGGAATCTTTGGAGCTTTGCAGGTTCCTCAAGTTGGCAAAGAACTTCATTAATCTCCTACCTCCAAGTGAATGTCCAAAGCAATTTACTCAGGAAATCGGTAATTATCAAACTGCACAGACAATGAGTGACCAAGCCAGACTTCCACATTCAGAAACCAGCAGAGATTTCTTTTCCCTTGTATTTCCTGGGCAGAAACCCAGCAGGATGCCCTGAGATTAATAAATGTCTGGGAAACCTTTTCTGAGATTAATAAATATCTGGGAGACCTTTTTGCCCTTAGCAGGATAAATGCAGTGCAGTCCTTTGCTGCTTTGAAAGGAGTCCCTCATTGAGAGTTTCCATTTCAGCACCACTGCCCTGCCATCGTTTCCTGCAGTCACTCCTCAGAGGAAGGCAGCTGGATCATAATTTCATGGAATTAATTGGCCTCCACATCCCCTGCCTCAACAAGGAAGGGAGAGAGGTTTGCCGACCCAAAATGAGGTGGATTGTGTTCAGGTTTTGGGCATGTTGGAATTGAAAAGGCAAAGCTGGAGCCAATAATCCATGGGGTGTTTTTAATGGGTAATGCCAGTCTTCAGGCCTGACAATCTGGAATTTTGGATGTGTGCTCTGTTCCTGGTGCACAGCTCAGAGTCAGGCCCTGCAGAGGGCTTTGGGCACCTTTCCCTGCTCCCATCAGTGACAGACAATGCTCAGCTTTGTCCCCTCCAGCCTGAGCAGGACCTCTGTGCTCAACGACCAGAGGCAGAATTCACACCTCTGTCAGTACTTTAATTAACGGTGCCGAACAACCCAAAAATCTAAAACAATTAATTCTGTGAATTGTTCACAGCTGATGTTCACTTCAGGACAAATGTTCAGAAAATTCACCCCATGCCTCATTTGAAAGATGTGAAAGTTCATTTTTAATCCGGTGGCACTGCACGTGGCTGGATGGGTTTCTAATCCATTATCACTCCTTAGAAAAGGAGAAAGTTGGACAATTTTCAGTCCTTTGTGGCACATACCTTGAAAATTCATGGAAGGGTTGTAGCTTTAGCAGAAAAAGCTGGTTTGGGCTTCAGATAATTGAAACAAGGTTCACTGAGATTGAAGCAGCTCATTAACCCCTTTCCCTGGATGTGTGAATTCCTCTGAGAACCTGAGCATTGGCAGCTCAAGTTGTAGGTGGCTGCATTCGATTTTTTTTTTAAATGTCTCCTTTCAGGCAAGGCTTGGAGAAAAGTGTGAATATTAAATCATGAAGCTGAGCATTGTGCTTATTCACTTATATTTATTCTTGGGTATTTCTGAGTATCAGAGTTGAAGAGTGAAAAGCAGAGAGTTCTTCCTTCTTGAACCTAGAACTTCATTAATTCCTCCTACAACTCCTGTATGGATTTTATCTCCTATATTCCCACACTCTTTGCTAGCAGAGGATGGAATTCATCAAATTTCAACTCTTGACCATGTTTTTTATCTCAGTTCTGTGATCTTTGGAACAACTTAACAAGTTAAACTTCAGGACTTGGATTCAGAAGGAATTTTAGGAATTGTAGGGTTTTGGATGGAGCTGAACATTGGATAGAGCAACAATTCCTGACAGGAAAAGCAACAACGAGGCCTCTCAATAAAACAAAATACTTTTCTCCGGAGGACAATGTCAAAACAAGTGTGGAATGTGTTTGATAATCAGGGGAAATTATCCTGAGCTTCCTTGGGCATGTTCCTCACAACAAGTTCAAACCCTTTGCCTCTGATTTTCCATGTGTTGAGTGAACTGCAGGCAGTGGGAAGGGAGAAGGGAAGGGAGAAGGGAAGGCACTGGAGTCAGCTGCTGGCAGGGCAATAAAGGGCAGCCAGGAGGACAAAAATTACCCCAAATTGGAACCTGCACGTCCGTGGTACTTTACCCTCCGCTATCAACTCAGCTGTCCCGAAAGTGGAGTGGAAATCAGAGTCTCATCTGATTCATGCAGCTGGTGAACTGTGCTCCACATAAAAACAGGAGATAGGAGAGAGGCAGGGGAATGCTCCAGGGCCTGTTTCCCTCACTGCGGATGCACCTCCAGCAGCACAGAGCTGACTCCAGGTGAGGAAAGGGAAAAAGGTTCTCCAGATTTAATGGAAGTAATGGAAGGAAACGTTTGAGAGACCTCAGGCAGAATGGGTTGCACTCATCCAGGTATCCAAGCTCCCCCAAAAAAGCCCTCCTTGTTATCTCCACTGGCATCACGGACAGTTTGGCAGGTGAGGTCAATGCCTGAAGCAGTCTCTGTCCCATTTTTCTCCAGGGCAAAGGTTCCCAGATATCTGCCCAGGGGTCAGCCAGGAGCCACCTCAGCCAGGGGCAAAGGCCACCCCTGCCCAGAGCCAGGAGCTGCTTTGGTGGCCTGGCAGGGACATCCAGCCTCAGCCTGCAGACACCAAACACACCCCTCAAACTGTCTGTGCCACCAGAAAACCTGGGCTGGGGCCCGAATTTTGGTCATTTTAAATGGGAGCAGAGGTAGGACAAGGAAGAGTTTGGGAGGAAGATTCGGGGCAGTGTAACAGGGTAATGGGGATCATCCACACCCTCTGCTCTGGTCAGGAGGTGCCAAGGTTTGGTGTTCTGGAAGAATCCTGGAAGATTCTGGAAGAATCTTTGATGTGTGCTGTGTTCTGGAAGAATCCTGTCTTGCCTCTGGCTGTGGCTGAAAGTCAGAGCAAGCGGGAGGAAAAGCTTTGATGCAGGTTGTAACATTGAGAATTTCAACACGAGTGAAAAGCCTCAAAGCACACTCCACTAAAATAAAACAAATGCAGGGAAGAAAACGGGATATTTTATAAGCAGTCAACGGTATAAAGTTCTCAAGTAATTGGACACCCTGGACATTCTCACTGGGAGCTCCAGCCACCACTGGGGGTGACCCTCAGTGCTCTGGTTTGGGTGACAAGGTGGAGATTGGGCAGAGGTTGGACCTTCTGGACCTTTTCTGATCTAAATGAACCTGTGGTTCTGTGATTCAAGACATACAAAGTGAATCTGGCTCCAAAAGAGATCAGGCATTTGGTTTACCTAAGAAAATTTAATATTCCAAAGTTCACCTCTAAGTGCTTGCTCCTGGAAGGGCTGATAAGAAGTGCAGGCTGAGGGAAACATTTGCAGGGCAGTAAAATATCATTTTATCAAATTTATTAGTTCCAGGATGCGTGATGCATCCTACCTGTCTATTAAATACCTATTTGTGTGCAGATTGAGAAGGATTTTTGAGGGCAGAAAGAGCCACAAAGGGAGAAGAAGAATTCAAGCCCATAACAGTAAGGATATTTTATTTCTTGACCTCTTTATAGGTGATGCTTTCGTTTCGACACAATTCATTAATGGCAGTGAAATCCTCCTGAAATGGAGAGAACTGGAGCTGCTCACACCAATCCCAAAGGAGCTGGGGGAATTTTTGAGGTGTGGTTTGCTCACCTGCAATAAAAGCCCTGAGGAGGTCGCACCCCAAGGAACTTTGTGGTGCACAGACTGATTATGAACCCTTGTCCTTCACCTCCTTTCCTGAGCAGGGATCCTGGGACTTTGATCCAGACCAAAAAACCCTTTTTGTGCAGGGTTGCTTTTTGCAGGATCACAGGGCTGCTCTGACTCACCTCTTGGCTGAGGAATTGCTGCAGTCAACAGCAGGAACGTGGCACCAATTTCCATCTGGGGATGGGACCTCGCAGCTGGGAAGGACCAGACCATCCCCAGGAGCAGCCAAAGGAGCCAGGAGGATCCCCAAAAATCTCTCTTAACAGAACTCTGGGTGCTGAAACATTTCGTTTGAGACCCAGCCCCTCAGATTCTTTAAATATTAAAGTGAAATGAAGCCACCTAAACCCAGCATTTTTTATTTTTATTTTTGTTCTAAATGCTAAAATTTCACCTTGGACACACAAGAACCTCTCTCAGGAGGGAACTTCCCTTCTGATTCCAACGGGAAAGGAACTCATTGCAAAAGGTATTTTTGTTGCTGAACAGTGGCCAGACAAGTTCCCAGCACAGGGCCAGGCTCTGAGGAAGGCTGGCAAGGGAAGGTGTGCCCCAAGACATTTTCCAGCCAGGACAGAAGCTCCAAACACAGTTGATTCATAACCCTTGAAGAGTTCTTCTTGCCCAAAGGCAAGAATTGGAAGGGGAAAACTCATTGCTTGAAGAATCTGAGCCAGCAGATAACCACTGCAGTGGAGGAAGTTTTATTTGTCTGTGGAAATGAATGGAATAAAGGTTTAAAAATAGCACATTGTGCTGCTGCCTGCAGGAGCTGCTCGGGGAGGATCTGGCTGATGCCAAATGTTTGATCTGTGCTTTGATCCAGCAGCAGGCTCTGGCCTGTGCCCTCAGAAACACAGAGCACAGAGGGGTTTTTTTACATTTTATCATCCCCTGGGGAAGCTGCTGCTGCTTCTTCTCAGCTCTCCTGGGGTTGTGCTTGGCACTCAAAGCGGTGCCAGACTGGAAAACTTTTTTCTTTTTTTTTTTTTGGTCAAAACAGATTTGTGACTCGGAGAGAGAGGAGTGTGCTATTTATAGAAGTCAATGGCACCCATGGGAAAATAAAAAAAACCAGTAGCAGGAGCAACTGGAATTTCTGGGGGAATTCAGAGCCCCTGGGCAAACAGAGATGTGGAAATGACATTTTTTCTGAGGAAGGTTAAAGCAGAGGGGTCACACAGTGTCAGTGCCCCACACCAGCCCTGCTGAAGGGCAATGGGGACCAGGTGTGCTGTTTTTCTAGACAATCCTGAAATTTAAAATCCTTCCGTGCTTGAAAACCTGATTGAAACGAAGGTGACTTTTTTAGCAAAAAAAGTTTGGGAGAGGGAAAACTCATCAGCTGGATGCAAACCTAATGGGAAGAATTCTTTTGGAAAACCTGTTTTTAAGATTAGCAGGGCTGTTACAAGAGTTTCCTCCAGGACAAAGATTTTTCTTCCAGGCAGGCTGCAGACCTGCAGTTTTCAACATTATTATGTCAACAACTCTTCATCTTCATTTTGAAAGGGCATTTCATGAAAAGCACCTCAGCCTCATGGCATGTTTGAGTTTTGGAAAGCAGCTCCACCCAAACACCTTCAGGCACAGCACCATTAAATGGTGTGAAAACCCTGGACACTCTTGGTCTGAGCAGGAAAATTTTACTTCTGCCAAAAGTTGAACCTTTTTGGTGCTTGGAGAGCACTAAAACTTTCAGAAATATGCAGACATTTCTACCTGGCTGCTCTTGTCTGTGCAGACAGAGTCCACTGATTTATTTTCAGTTGCTCATCCAGAGATGGAGCTTTGCTTAGAGCCAGACTGTGACCAGGCAGTGTCAGTCCTGGGGAAAACCTGCTCCTGAGTCACTTCCAGCAGCCTGTGCAGGACTTCCTCATGTTCTCCCCGAAATCATAAATATGGCATTAATAGGAAAAGGTCTAAAAGCTCAGGGAGCAGCAGAATTAACTCCAGGTTAATTCTGTATCCAAAGCAGGTGGACTCCACCTGCTCTGCTTCCTCTCCGAGTTCTCTGCTCTCATTTTGTGCTGCCCCTTTCCAGGTTTTCCTGGCACCATTGGTCAGGAATTCAGGATCCATTGGTTCTCCCCCTCAGGGCTCATCTCAGCCTGGCAGAATCCTTCCCCTTCCCTCCTGGAATCCCCCACACAGCCAGTTTCTGTCACTGCCTGGGCTCTTTTCTCAGCCTGCCCCGAATCTTGGTTTGGGCAGGAGCAGGGAACTCCTTCAGCTCGTGTCCATCACCACCACCACTGATTGCAGTGAATAAAACACACTGAAACGTCCTTGAGCTTCATTTCACCTCATCAGCTGAATAGCAGGGGAAAAATAATATATATATATATAATTTGGAAGTGCCAAAAAAGATATTAAATATAATCTGTAAATACAACAGGTGCTGTGGGTTTTTAACACATTTATTCCATAGAAATGTTTATTATGGACATTTATAAACATCCACATTTATTCCATGCTGAGGAATTCGGACGTGAGTGTCAGGGGTCAGTTGGTTAGTGTAGTATGTGGGGTTTTTTTACTAAAAACAGTTAAAGTTTCATCAGGGTTGGACTTTTGTGTGGCTATTTTTGGCATGAGAACGCACTGGCTGAACCTGCACTCCCACCCTGCGCTCTGCTATTAATAGCAGGGGGTTTAATGAGTAACGAGTGCCAGGGCATGGGGTGAGGGGGAAACCTTCAACCGGAGGCATTTTCAACCAGAAACACACAAAAACCTGCCCAGAGCCCACCAGGATGGGCAGGCAAAGGGAACACTGCCTGGGCTGGCTGCTCCTGGCTGGGAAATTGTCACTGTGGGACACAAAAGGAGAGAGAGTCCAAATATTTCAGCAGGCAAAGAGCACAGAAAAAAGGCTTTTATTGTCTAATTCTCACTGCCTTTTATAAGGTGTTCCCATCCAGACTGACCATGGCTGGGGAATAGGAACGACACCTCTCTGATCCCATGGGTTAAACCAGAGATCCAATGGGTTAAACCAGGTTAAACAGCAAAACCCCACCTGGAGAAAGATTGTTCTGAGAAAGGAGAGTCGTTGGCCAAGATGGTTTTGAGGAGAAGCTTCCTTGAGAACCTTTCCCCAGATTTCCCAAATATCCCCACGTTAGGGACCGTTCTGAGCCTGAGGAGCAGAGCAGAATGCTGGTGCCAGAAGAAATAAAAGATCCAGGTCCTGTTAAGAGACTTTGTCAAGACAACGAGGGTCAGGACGTGAGCCCCAAATGCTGCCAGGGTGGGAGGCAGTGTCAGAGTGTGGGTGACCAGCACAGTGCTGCCCTGTGACCTCGGGGCAGGGCAGGAGGAGGAGCAGCAGGCCAGGAGAGCTGCAGAGCAGTGTGAGACACTGCCATGAGCAATGACACTTTCACTCGAAGAGCTCAGTCCCAAATGGAGTGGTCGTGGCTCCGTTCCAAGGACAACATTGGAACAAATGCAGCAGCTCTGATCATGGCCCTGCTCATCGGGTTTATTGGTGAGAAATGCCAGCACTGCTCCAAGTTAACGTGGATTTCCCCTCTTCTGGATCTTGCGGCACCCTCAGCCTTCCTGTAAGGTCGGGAGGTTTAATCCATATTTATGATAACACGAGAAATAAAGAGCTCTTTGTTTCTACATTTTCCAAACTGGAAAGGAATCGAGACCAAAAAAAATAAAACCAAATAGGATGACTGGTTGCTCTTCCCTGCTCTCACAAGGTAAATATTCTTTGTCAGAGGCTCACTCAGAGCAAGATTTCCACCAGCTCTCAGCAGCTCAGAGCACAGTGATGTTTCCTGGGTTGGCAGTGATGGTTAAAAAGCTGGAATGACAGCTGGCTGTGCTGGAAATGACCATTTCCATTTTCTAGAGAGGTCATTAAAGCCCCATCAGCCTTTACCTCGAGGAGTTTGTTCTAGCAGAGAAGCTCTCATTAATTTTGTGTGTTAATTGGTTGGGGTTTTTTTTCAGCTAGAACTGTCAACAAGGAAAATTGTGGAGATTTTGTCCAGTAGGGCTTGACTCAAGACCACTTTGTTCGCACAGAGGACCCAGAAAATATTCAGGGATGTAAAAGTCTTTGTAGCCACTGTTTTTCCTTAGCCATGAAAGAGTTTAGAGAAATTATCTCCCAAACCCATTTCTTCTCCACAATTTCAGTGAAAATTCTCAGCTAGAGCTGCTTCTGTGCTGAATTCCTTTCTCTTTTACTCTCCCTCCCTGTCTCACCCAAAGCAGAATCATCCCAAATCCCACACCCTGAACCCTGAGTTTCCTTTCACATCTCCAGTTATTCCCCCACCCACTCATCCCATCTCCACGTTGCACAAACTTTCAAGCCCAGGTTTTGTTGCTGCCAACGAAAACATTGGGTAGTCAGTGGTGTGAAAAGAAATCTCATTGAATTTTCTTGAACGTTCTTGGGCAACCTGGGAGAAAAAAAAAAAAAACAAACCAGCAGCAAAGGATGATTTGGCCAGGAGGAACTTATTGCAAAAGGTTGTTGCTCCTTGTCAGCAGCAATGAACTGCGTGATCCGGGCTGGAATAAATTCCTCTTGGAGGATGGATGAGTGAGTTTGGGATGATCAGGTTTGCCTGTGAGTAACAGCACTGCCCTGGCTTTCAGCAGTCAGGATCTGCAGCAAAACAGTTCCCACATTTTTTATCTTTTATTGGACACTATTAAGGGTGGGGAAAAAAAAGATTGGAATTTGAGGTCTCTGAATCTCTGAGCTACTTCATTGGCAGTGTTACAGCCCCGTTTTAGCAGCTGGGTGATCCACCAGAGCTGCAGAAGTGTCCCAAGGAAGTATAAATATATATTTTATCATGGTGTGGCTTCTCTCAGCGTTGTTCTCAGCAGGATTCCCTTTGGAATCCCTCGGGAGTGCAGCCAGGCAGTGTCTGGAGCGTCAGGGAATGCACAGGGAACCACTCAGACAGGCTGGACCCTGCAGCAGCCCAGTCCTGCCTGTGCCAGGAGAAATCCCCAGCCCTGGGGGATTTGCTGAGCGAACAAACAGCACAGAAAACAGGGAATACAGCCCTGCTCTGTGTGTGTGTGTGCACACAAACCCAGCTCACCCCGAGCAAACCTGCAGCAGGAATCCCTCCTGTGATAAGGGAGAGGCCAACGAGTGCAGCCCATCCCAGCCCTACCCACTCTGCCCCACGGGGAAATCCCTGGGCTTCAAACACCCCCAAAAAAACCCCTCAAACACCTCAAAAACTCCTCCTGGGAGCTCCAACACCAGCCAGCAGCCTGGGGAAAACTACATTTTTGTCATGTTTTCCCTTTAATTGGAAATTTAGAGAAGAATATGTGTAATAGTGGTTTGTTGGTTGTTTTTTTCTCTCCCCTGAGAGCGGCCTCAAACTGTGTAAACTTTCAGGTTAAGTGCTCAATTAAAAGGTCAAATGATCCCAAATAGAAAACTGAAGTGTCAGGCAATAATTGTCCACTGCACTCCGTTACCTGAGGAGTTCATTGCACACTGACCTCCATTAAACATTACCCAAAGCAGTGGGACATGTGGAACTTCCTGGCAGTTATTTATAACTCCCCAAAATCCGGAGCCAGGGAAGCTCCAGCAGCCGGAAGTGTTTGCCTGTGGAATTTGCAGGACACACAAAAATACAAGAAAGATGCTTTTAGAATTCCCAACCGATTTTTTTTTTCGTGGAGGAAAAAAAAAAAAATTCCTGGGAAAAAAATTTCAATAAAATAGTCCCAATCTCTTCCCAGAATTTCAAAAAAAAGTGAAATTTCTGGAGCAGGATATTCAGGCTGTTGCTGATTCCTGGGGAAGAAATCTCATTTTACGGAACGCGCCCACGATTTCCCTCTGGGATTTCTGGTCTGACTCAACGCTTCGAGCTCATTCTTTATTTTTGACCAAAAGCTCAGCTTCTGTTGCTGCTGTGTCTGCCCCTAGCAGGGGAACTCATTCCCTCTGTGGTCCTGCTTGGGAAGGAATTCCTCTCCATGGGGGCAGCGAGGGGCTGGGATGGAATTCCCAGAGCTGCTGTGGCTGTCCCAGCCCTGGAAGGGTCCAAGGAGAATTCCCCAGCCCTGGAAGTGTCCAAGGACAATCCTCCAGCCCTGGAAGTGTCCAAGGACAATCCTCCAGCCCTGGAAGTGTCCAAGGACAATCCTCCAGCCCTAGAAGTGTCCAAGGACAATTCCCCAGCCCTGGAAGGGTCCAAGGACAATCCTCCAGCCCTGGAAGTGTCCAAGGACAATTCCCCAGCCCTGGAAGTGTCCAAGGACAATCCTCCAGCCCTGGAAGTGTCCAAGGACGATTCCCCAGCCCTGGAAGTGTCCAAGGACAATTCCCCAGCCCTGGAAGTGTCCTGGAGCACCTTGGACAGTGGGAAGTGTCCCTGTCCATGGACAGGATGGATGTCCACGGGAGGATGGATGAGCTTTGATGTCCTTCCCAGCCCAGCCCAGCCCTCATCCCGTGACTCTGCTCCACGTTCTCTCCGTGCACATTAAAGGTGTTTTCCAGAGCTGACTAAAAGGGGTGGGTTCCTTTCCCTGGGGTTTTGGACATGTTCAGATGAGACCTGGAAGGATTCTGCCTCTTGCACTCGGCAACCCCGAGGGTGCCACATGATGCAGAGATCTCCTTTCCCCTGTCCCCGCCGTGTCCCCTCTGCAGTCACATGCCAGCTGCAAAAACATTAACCACGGTGTCCTCTGGACACCCAACCCTGCAGCAGCTGCAGGAGCCCCGGAGCTCTTTTCTGGGACATCTGGGTTCTGCCTGATAAGGGCCAGCTAATCTCCTCACAGGGTTACAGGTAGATAGTAGGAACACCAAAAAAAAAGAAAATTAAAATATTAAAAAATCCTGCTGGAATATCTATTCCTCCTCTTTCTTTTCGAATTCCGTGAGCACTCATCATCTCAAGACAACGATCAAAAAAAAAAAAAACAAACCCTCCCTGAGTCACTGCTGGCTTTGTTGTGAGGCCTGAGTGTGTGAGCCCTGACATATGAGTCACCTTAAATCATTAACCACACCTGAAAACACCAGCACTGGACTCTCTGACCCCAGGGAACAAATTTAACAACACAAAAAGTTGATCTGAGCACAAAAAAAAAAGAAAAAAATGAAGGTAACTTTAGGATGAGGCTGGTTCAGAGCAAACAGTGGCAGTCCACACAGCCTGAGTCATGTCTGGCATTTATCTGCCTGCACCAGAGGCATCTTCAGGAGGGATTTTTTTCAAGCCTAAATTGGGGGTCTTTGTTCAAAATGGGAACCAAGGGGTGAAGCTGGAGTAGGAGTCAATCATAACAGCTGGTTCTCTCTAAAGAGAGAAATTTGATAGTTAAAGAAATGTTGAAGTTACTCCTAATTACCCAAATATCAACGCCCAAATCAACTTCTCTTGGTTGTGTTTCTTTATTTAAAAGACAATAACAATAACCTAATTTTTTAAAGGCTGCAGGAGTCTGTCCTTGACCTGTCAACTCCCACATTTTATTTTCACTGCTGGGACTTGGGCTTTTACTCCAGATGCTAAAAACAAACCTGCCCATGAGTCTGTCGTGACAAGCACAACTCTGGTGCAGCCAAACTCTCCCCTCAGTCACCACGGCCTCTCTGTTTTAACAACACAACTCGGTGTTGTAGCAGCACAGAGGAAAACCCAGAGGGCTTGAAAAGATGATTCTTTATTTTCCAGAGCAGGCAATTAAAGAGCAGAAATGCCACTTCCAGTTTGAGCTGCACAAACGTGCACAGACAGGGGCAGCTCATCAGCCAGGTTTGCCCTTGGCTGGAGGCAGAAGAGAACAGACAGAAAATTCCTTGGCAGGAGGGAGAAAGTGGCTGGAAGTACCTGGGAAGGCTTGGAAGGCACAAGGCTGCTTGAGAGAGCCTCATTTGGAGTCCCAAATCCTCAGAAACCTAAAACTAAGGTTGATCATCTTGTGGCACCCTCTCCCAGGGAGGAAAAGGATCAGAAACTTAAAATTGAAGTTGATTGTTTCATGGCACCTCTACCGAGAAGGAAAAGGGTCAGAAATTTCAAACTGAGGTTGATCATTTTGTGGCACTCTCTCACAGGGGTAAAAAAGGTCAGAAACTTAAAACTGACATTGATAATCTTGTGGCACCCTCTCCCAGGAGGAAAAGGCCAGGCAGGGAGTGTTTTCCAGCCCTGGGAGCTGCAGGACACAGATGCCAGAATGAGTTGAGTAAATAATGTCCAAGCCCCTGCTGAGCCTTGGATTTGAAGACAAGTGAAGAAAAATCAGCCTCAAACCCCCCTGTAACAGTTGCTGAGTGGGTCAAGATCTTGTGGCAAGGTGTGAAGTCCCAGAGGGATTTTGGGCAGCCCAAACCTGTGTTTCCAATAATCCTAAATCTGATATTCCAGTTGGCCTTTGGTGTGGGCTGGGAGGAGGTTTCTGCTGGGGAAATGATGCAAATCCCAGGGGTCAGAGAAATCTGCTGGGTTTAACCAGACTTCCCTGGAGCTGTCTCCAATCCTGAATTCATAAACAGAAAGCAGAGAGCAATTGCACAAAGACAAACATAGGGACAGCTGCTCTGAGCCAGACCAAACACATCTGGAAAGACAAATTCCCAAAGCCATCCCCTCAGGGTGAGCTGAGAGGGCTGGAATCTGAACGTGGATTAGAAGGAGAAGCCAAATCATGGACCAAATTGATGCTTGCTGCAATAATGGAAAATTCGGTGTGTACGATAATCCCGTTTGGTAGAAATGATGTGAAGGAATATCATTTTCCAAGGTTGGTTGCTGGGAATGTGTTTTTTTCCTGGATGCCATCTATCATTGAACAATCTGTGGAACTGCTATTCCAGGTGAGACCAGAGGATCCTGCTGGCTCCAGGAGTGACCCAGGACTTCCAAATCAAGGCAGGAGAAGTGGTTTCAGCTGATCCCAAACCCATTATTAGGGGGTCTCTGAACCTTTACTGAGAGATTTTCTTAAGTGCCAGAATGTTTTATTTAATGTTATTTCAAAAAGCACAGCAGCAGCAACTGTTGTTCTCCCAGATTTATGATTTTTTTTCAGGTGGCAGCCAGTGTCCTTTGGAGGTGTCTGAAATATTTGATTTGTCCACGTTGTGTGGCTCAGGCTTTGCCAGGGGTTGGTCACTGCTCAGCAACGTTTGAAAGGGGAATTTGAAAAGCAGCATTTGAGGGAAGGAAGTGTCACACCTGGAAGTGTGAGGGGTGAAGGAGGCAGGTGTGGCAGGAGGAGGAGGAGCAGTGACCAAAGTGATAAAGCCTCCAGGTTATCAGGGGTGTAAAGCAGGGCAATGAGGTCACTGCAGGATCCGGGCAGAGCTGCAATGATCAAATCCCAAAACCCCGATCCACGAGCAGTGCTGGATGTGATTCCCGGCCCCGTGGCCTGTGAGGTGACTTTGGCCATCAGCTGGATGGGGAAAGTGAAGTGCCAGGCGGGCAGAGTGTCCCGGTGAGTCACCGCAGCATCCCTGGGAAACGCTGATGGCCACTTTTCCCTCCTGCTGCTTCCCTCCCATCAGCCAGCACCAACCCCAGGAATGCTGAGCGGCTCCTCCGAGCACCTGCAGCACCTCCCGCAGCTCTGCAGGGTGACAGTGCCGGTGACAGTGCCAGCCCCAGAAACCCTCAGTCTGATTGCAGACAGCCCCAGCTCCCCCAGCTCACCCAGGCACAGCTTCCCCAAATTCGCTGGCGGAGTTCCCAGGAGGAATTCCCACTGACTGCGGACATCCCTTCTGTCAGGACAAGGGCAAATGGGTCCATTCACCATTTAATTTACAAAAAAATAATTAAATTGTAAATAAAATCGGAAATAGATCAATGCAGAGGGAAGGGAAGGGAAGGGAAGGGAAGGGAAGGGAAGGGAAGGGAAGGGAAGGGAAGGGAAGGAGAAGGAAAGGAGAAGGAAAGGAGAAGGAAAGGAGAAGGAAAGGAGAAGGAAAGGAGAAGGAAAGGAGAAGGAAAGGAGAAGGAAAGGAGAAGGAATCCATCCCGCTGAGAGTGGCTTAAGGCCGCCACCTGCTGACAGAGCGCCGGGTATCCCGGCACTTCCCTGGGTATCCCTGAGCATCCCTGAGCATCCCGGAACCTCTCTGCGCTTCTCTGGACATCCCTGCGCTTTCCTGAGCATCCCTGAATTTCCCTGAGCATCCCTGAATTTCCCTGAGCATCCCTGACTTTCCCTGAGCATCCCCGGCCGTCTCTGCCAGCTGAATGTGATCAGATTTAAAGCCGTAATTGCCTTTCACAGTTGGGTAAAATAAAGGGAGAAGTTCAATGTTTTGTGGGAAGTGTAATTCCCGAGCCTTGGCCGTGGTCAGGTCCTGCTCAGGAGTGTCACTGCTGCAGTGACCCAGACGAGGTGAATCTTCTCCCTTTCAAGCTCAAAAAGTGATTTTTGGGGTTGACTCCAGGAGCAATTGCTCCAAGCTGCATCAGCCCTAAATATTTAACTGGGGCACGAAGCTCCTCCCTGCAATATTATCCCCTTCAAACCCATAAATTATTGCTGGGTTTGGGTATTATTGATGTTACCACCCGTGAGTTAAGTCAGGCTGTGTGAATTCTGAATATTTGATAACTCCTCTTTTTCCAATATTGACAAATTTCTCACCCTGATAATTTATTTTTTTTTTTAACCCAAAGTTATCAAAACACTTCTAAAGGCATTCAAAGCCAGGCCCCACTGAATCAATAAAACAACAAAATCTCCAGGTGCAGAAGGTTTTGGGGGTTTTTGGTTTGGTTTGGGGGATCTTTTTGGGTTGTTTTTTTGTTTGTTTGGTTGGTTTTTTGGGTGTTTTTTGTTGTTTTTTGTTCGTTGGGATTTTATGTGGGTTTTCTTTGGGGGAGGGGTGTTTTGGTTTGGTTTAGGGTTTGTTTTGCTTTGGGTTTTTTGTCTTTTTTGGTTTGGGGTGTTTTTGGTTTTTGTTTTTTGGTGTTTTTTTTTTGTTTTGATTTGTTTTGGGGTTTTTGTTTGGTTGGTTTTTTGGGGTTGTTTTGTTTTTATGATTTAATTTTTTTAAATTTTTTATTATTTTTGGTGTTGGGTGTTTTTTTTGTTTTTGTTTTTGGGGGGTTTTTTTTGTTTTTTTTTTTAGTTCCCATGAAAACCAGCTGTTTCACCAACCAGGAGGATTCCCAAATCTCCCTGAGCTGCCTGAAATTCCTGTTCTGTTTTTCCCTCGCTGGTGTCACCCCAGGATGAGCTGGTGCAATGTCTCTGCCCGCCGGGGAGCTGTGCTGGAGGACAGGGAACCCTGGAGTGCTCCTGGAATAAAAGGGAATTCTGGAATCCTCCCGGAATAAAAGGGAACTCTGGAATCCTCTTGGAATAAAAGGGAACTCTGGAATCCCCCCGGAATAAAGCTTTGCCTCTCAGAATTTGCTGAGTAATCCGGCGGGGCTCGGATGAGTTCAGAAAGGGGAAGGGACAAAGCTCCTGTAGGATATTCCAGTGGCAGCAATAAAATGATATCAAATTCACTAAGATTAAGGTTTCCTCCCCGGAGCTGCGAAGATTTCACCCCCTTCAGTGGATCAGGGATATCCATCCTTGTCTTTCCACTCGGCAGAAGTTTAACAAACCATCTGTTTTGGTTTTTTTGTTGTTTTTTGGGGTTTTTTTCCAGGGAGAAAAATTGGCTCCAGCTGCCCAAATCCTGCAGTGACCTGAGGGGTGTCTCCTGTGCTGGAGAGGAGCTTTAACCCTGTGCTGCAGGAATTCCCAGCTGGAATTGCAGGGAGGATTCTCCCAGGGAGCATCAGAACACGGTGCCTCGGACCATCGATGCCTTTTCTTGGGACAAGTCCAAAAAAAACAGAAAAAAAAATTCAGACTTTTCCCTCAGCCCAAAGCCACGAGGGGATGGGGGAAAAAAAGGGTTTCAAAGCAGCCCCTGACAGCAGGGCAGGAGTGTGGACATCACTTTGTCCTCGTCCAGCTGGCAGCAGGGATTTGCCCTGGCTGTGGGGACTCTCACCCCCAGCCCTGAGCATCCCACCAGAGCAGGCTCAGCCTCCTCGGGCCGGGAGAGCATCCTACACCTGACCACATGGACCCAACACCCCCAAATCATCACCCTGCTGCAGCTCCATGCTCATCAACCTGCTACTTCCTCGCTAAACTCAATAATTAAATACACAGCTCACAAGAAAAGTTTTTTTCGCTTGTTTTTAGTAGCTGCAGCTCCTCAAATTGTCTGTATTTGAGGCTGGGGAAGGGTGAAGCAGTGACAGCGGGAAGCAGAGCCAGGGCTCAGAGCAGAGGAAAGTTGTGGTGCAGAAGCTGCATGAAGGAAGTGAATGTTTGACATAGTATTGTTATCATCGCTGCATATTTGATCGAGACTTCAAATGCTCCTACAGGAGAATAATTGTGCTTCAAATGCCTGTTCCACCCACTGAGGCACCACGCCGACAATAACTCTCTGTCTCAATCCTGCCACAGGAACCTTCTCTCTGTTCTAGAAGCTCCCACGTGGAGAAATAGCTGGTGTAGAGTCTGTAATTCTCCCCCTTTAAAAATCAAATAGTGGCAGCAGGAACCTGGGGGATTTTTGTGATGGGGGAAGAAGAGATCAGCAGCTCTCTTCCTACATCCACACCGTGACTCACAGTCTGCAGAACCTCCGAGGCTGAAATATCATCTGAAAAACGCTGCTCAGGCAGCTCTGGGAAAGCAGAATGAGGGAATGTTTCCCATTGAGCTGCAGCTGCAGCGTGTGAGCCAGAGGCTGCTGCCACCCCAGCGTGGGTTTGAAGGGATTCCTCTGGGTTTGGTGGAGCTGCTGCAGAGCCAGACCACAGGAACGGGCTGCAGCCTCACCCAGGGGCAGGGTGGGAAGAATTAGGGATGCTGCTGCTTCCCCAGAGCCCCTGCACTGCAGCAATTATTCTCTCCTTTTCGTTACCCAGCCACACTGGTGAAACACGAGACAGAATTAATGGGAACTCCGAGACAGGGGGAAATCCCACTCACTGAAAACACAGCCCTGGGCAATGAAAACACAGCCCTGGGCAATGACCAGGAGCCACCAGCCGTAGAGGAGCCAGATCCAATAAAGTTCAGAACTCAAGCAGAACTCGAGCAGAACCAGTTTTGCCTGGAACCCCGAGGCAGGCTTTTCAGGTTTGCAGGAACAAGAGTTCAGATGTGTTTCCCTTTTCCAGTTCCAAGCAGCTCCTGCTCCTCCAGAGAGGAGGGTGATTGTGGTGTTGGGGCGATGGGGATGACCTCACCTCTGTGCCAGCTCCCCAGCTCATGTCTGTCCCCAGGATTCTGGATTTTCCATGGATAGCAGGGCTTTAGGAGTGCCAGCACCCTGCTTTGGGCTGTGCCAGATGTGGAAGCCCCAGCTGTGTGACAGCAGCAGGCACTGCACTGCCTCACATTGTTCTGAGACATACTCTGGGTAGGCTGAACTTGGCAGTGTGGCCCCCAGAGGGTTTGGGGGACGCAGCTCCATGTGAAGAACCAAAGCCTGTGGATCTCAGAGGCCCAGGGCTGGGGTTCTGGAGGCTCCCACGGCTCTCCCTGATGGATCCAGGATCCAACAATCCACGCAGAAGTTTGGCCTCTCTCATCTGACAGAATCCCTGACTCACTCCATCCATCCCCTTCAGAGTGAACCATCAAAGCTGAGTCCAAACCTCGTTTTTATTTCATTCCAAACTGTCAGAACTCCACTGGGCTTAGAGCACATGAAATGAAGGACACACACACACAGTTAGTCATCAGGGCAAAAAGAGACAAGTTTATTTTTTGAGTTCTATTTCTATAGGCCCTGGACAATGACCAGGGATTGGAGGATGAGGTTGTCACCTCATTGGTCAAACTACAAGTCCATCACTTGTTTTTCCTCCAGAGAGGAACGATAAACAAAAAGAACAGTTTTTAAATCATCCCTTTTGTTCACATGATGACCTGTGAGAAACTCCACTACAAAAATGCAAAAACACCAGAAGGCTGAAAAAAGATCAGGGCGACACTCCACTGGAGTTTTACCTCATTTTGAGCTTTTTGCTCAGCTGCTCTCCTGCAGGTTCCTCCTGCTCTCCCTTTCTCGTGCTTCCAGGAGGGTTTTGCTGCTCGTCCCTCGTGCTCTGCTGAACGAACCACCACAGCAGCAGCCAGATGGAAACCCTCACCTCAAAGCCACACATCAGCCCCTCTCCAGACCACGTGTGGCAAAGGCAGATGCAAATATAGACCAGGAGTCATCTGCTCCTCGACTGTCAATATTTGAATGCTCTTGGCTCTCGTTCTGGACAGTAATAAAAGGAGCTGGTTAATCATTGATAATTGTTGGGAGCTCTGTGCCATTAATGAGCAGGAAGTTTTGTGCAGCTGTCAGATGCATGAGCTGAGCGTTTCCTGCAGGGGAGGAAGATTTATTTGGTGACAGCTTCACTGGAGATTTTTAGAAAGAAAGAAAGAAAAAAAATAGCATTTTGAAGGGTGAAAAATCATGAAAGCAGCACAGTTTCCTGTGCTTTGGGGAAGATTTTCTGTGGCTGCCACCCAGATAAATAATTCCCATTTTGGCAAAGCAAAACTCACCGTGTGCCCCTCTGGTCTGTCCTTGAGAAAAACATGGGATGGCTTTGAAATTATTGGAAAAGAATATTAAAGAGTTCAAAAACACCTGAAAGAATGGCTGGTTCAGTGGTTCATTCCACACAACTGGGAAAAATTAATCAGGATAAAGCTCACTGGGATGGCTCAGTTCAAGGAAAAACCTCTTTTTGAGGAAAAGGAGCACTGTTAGTCTTGTATTCACAGGTGAAGGACATGATAATCCAAATTGCTTCCTTCATGATGAATATTAAGGTGTTAAGGCTGAATTTGAAGACATTTTAGGAGCAAACATGCACAAAAGGCAAAATATGGTGCAAACCTACAGTGAATTTAATGACCTTCTCTTACAGAAATGGGGCATTTCTGGAGTTAAATATTTACATCTTGCATTTCAAAATCACTTCACGATAATATTTTAACCAAAAAATAAAAATCAAGAAGACCATTAGTCCATGATTACTGCCTGGGTGAGTGGTTTCACAGCCAGGCTGGGAGTCTGTGCCTCAGCACAGGTGTAAGTTCTGTTCCCAGCCCCACATGAGCAATCCTGAGACAATTCCTAAATCAGATTCTGTCTCTGGATGGAATTTTGAGACTGAATGTGTGGGATATCGCCTGAGCTCGTAGCAGACAGGGATTTACACCAAGGAGAAGATGAGAAAGATGCTTTACTCAGTGCTGGAGGAATCAGGATGTCCTCTCCCTTCCCACGCCCTGCTGAGGGGCTGGATGCAGATTCCTGCTCTGTTCCCACCCTCACAGGTTCCTCATCAGCCCTGAAACACCTGCCACCCTCCACAGCCAGCACACCCCTGGTGACAAACCCCTTTTCCTTTCTTTGTCATGGTTAATAACTGATTTGTACCCAAACCCATAAAGCAACCCCGAAATAAAAGTGCCAGCTGGATGATGCAGGAAAATCAGCTGGGAAACTGATCCTGGGGATGGTGATGGTGCCCCTCCAAACTGAAACACTGGGATTGTTTCTCGGTGTTTTGCCTGTGGAAATTTCCCTTTGCAGAGGCAGGATTTATTGACAGTGAGAGCTGAGGACACGAAGCTCAGACACCCCCAGTGAGAGCGTGGGCCCCGTGACTCACCTGAGGGAGCAGCAGATCGTGACAATGCCTCCAAAATATCAGCACTTAGTCAGTGTGCACACTTTGCAGGGGGATTAGGAGCCACGTTGGCAACAGCAAACAGTCGTGCCACCTAAAGAACCATGGGGTTTTCTCTGCATTTTGGGAAAAGCCTGCATTGGGAAGGGGTCTGTGTGTGTCCAGCACAATGTCACCATTCCCAGAGCAGAGTGGTGAGGGGCTGCCCCAGAGCCAGGGATCCAGAAGTGCCTTGGAGCAGGTTTGGGTGGCCAGAGGGCTGAGAACAGAAAACACCAGGAGAGGGCTGGGGAGGGCACGGGGCTGCTCCACCCTGGCTGTGCTTGCACCCAGTGTTTGTGAGCACTGCCGGGGCTGACTGTGGGGCAGGGACAGGGGCAGGGACAGGGACAGGGACAGGGACAGGGGCAGGGACAGGGACAGGGACAGGGACAGGGACAGGGACAGGGACAGGGGCAGGGGCAGGGACAGGGGCAGGGACAGGGGCAGAGCTGTCAGAGTTGGGTGAGCAGCACCTCACCTGGACCAGTTTCAGCTCCCAGAGGCTGTCCCAGCCCCTCTGCCCCAGGTAACTCCTTCATATCCTTCCCATCCTTCCTCCCCCAAAGGGCAGCTCTGCTGTTGCTGGTTGGGTTTTTCCTGTGTTGTCTTTCTGGATTCTTTGCATTTTCACTTTTTGCTGCTCTGCTCCAGCTGTCCTGTCTGTGCTCTCCTGCTGGAGGATCTCGGGATCTCCTGCAGGTTTTATTTTCTTTCTTTGGGCTGTCAAGCCCCTGCTCTGCCTTTCCCCCAGCCAGCCTGGTGTTGATCACTCACCTGGTGACATTGTGGCGCTGTCCCCTCCCTGAGGGCGTGAATGTTTGAACTATTTTGCTTTTCCCACTTGGCTCCAGAGTGGAGTGGCTGAAAGAATTCTATCAGACTGTCCCAAGAGCCTTAAGGACTGTAACTCAGCATGTCCTGCGTGCCCAGCCCCTGCCAGGCTGGATTCGAGGCGTTCTCGGGTGTTCCTTGTTTGCTGTAGGTGACTCATCCCAAGCCTTCCTCCTGCTGTCCCCTGTGTCCCCAGTGCTCCTCCTCAGGGCTCGGAGCCACCTGGCCCTGCTCTCCTCAGCCCCAGCACGTGTCCAGAGCCTTTTCCTGCAGGACAAGGCAGAGCTGCACTCAAGGTAAGCACAATTTCAGTTTCTGAACCCTGTGCTTTTCAAAAGGCGAAGTTATGGGCCTTTTCTTCTCTCCACGTCCGGCAGAGCTGAAGATTCTGCTGTGGAAAAGCTGCAGCTCGCCCGGGTTCCCAGGGCAGGGACACGGGCTGCTGTCTCTGGGGGGTCAATACAGCATATGGTGAGCTTTAGTGGGGAGTTAATTGTGGACTTCTGGTGTTAACAGACACGGGTGGCTGCAATATTCCGGGCTGGTCAATACATCAAGGTGAGGCTTGGCTGCCTTTAGCAGCAGATCAGGGATTTTGTTATAATTTTCTCTCACATTTTCAAAGCTTTTACCATTCTGCCAGGACCAAACCAATGATTTGAGAGAGAGGGAGTAGAAAAGGAGGATTTTCCCAAGCCTTGAACTTGGCACACTATGGTTTACGTAACATTAAAACCAATTAAAAATACATTTATTTTCCTTCTCAATTATTCTCTCTATTACAATGGCAGCATAACTTGGGAAAGGGATTGTTTCAGAGCTGTAGGAGCTGGTAGTTCATGTTCCCTTTGGAACCAGCCAGGCTGGATTCCAGGTGGCCTGAGGAGCCCCCCACAAGGACAATATCCTTGGGACTTGGTGAAAAACCTGTAACTAGAAAGGAAACCTAAGGACAGGAATTACTCCAGCTCCTCTTGGCTTTTAAGGGCTTTCCTCTCATCTTGAAGAATGTTCTTGTATCAGAATCATCTTTTTTCCTTTCTCAGTCCACAAAATTTGTCTTCTCCTATAAAAGTTGTCAAATTTTCTCTCACGATGTGGGGAGGGATTTCTTCCCAGAGCTGGAACAGCTCCAGGGAGGGCATGGATCTCCGTGTCTGGGACATCCCCAAGCCACCCGGATGAGCTCGTGTGTCACCTGCTGCAGGTGGCCCTGCCTGGGCAGGCCTTGGGCTGGGTGATCTCCAGAGAGCCCTTCCAACCAAATTCTGCAATTCCCTGATTATCTCATTCACAAACACATCGGGAGAGTTTCCCTTTGTTTTCCCAGAAAACCTCTTTGCCCTGGCATTGAATAACTTCAGCTTCAGGACACGGTATTTCAATCGAGAGAAAAATGAGGGGGAAAATGTGTGTGACCACACAAACAGAGGTCTGAGCCCTCTGGGGAAGGCAAAACCACGCCGTGGGAATGGCAGGGCTGGGGCTGGAGCCACACGCGGGGACAATCAGCCGCAGGAGCTGTGCTGGCAGAAGGGCAGGGCTGTGACATCGCCCGGGATCGCTGCCAGCCCCGTTCCGTTCTCAGTGTTTGTGTCATCGCCGCTGCTGCTGCTCTCGTTTGTCTGTAGGTGGCAGCGACCCGACATTTTTCTTTAAAATCGGGCAGAAGTAGCACACACGGATGTTTTTTGTGTCGTGGAGTGGTTTGGTGTGGAAAGGACCTTAAAGCCCGTTCTGTCCCACCTTCCACCATCCCGAGCTGCTCCGAGCCCTGTCCAGCCTGGCCTGGGACACTGCCAGGGGTGGAGCACCCACAGCTGCTCTGCTCCTTGTGCACAGCAGAGAGCACTTGGGTGTTTTGGGATCACGTTTAGCATTGTGCAGCATGTTTTCCCATTTTTAGGAAGAAATCTCTCCATCTCAATCTCCGCCTCCACTTCCACTTCCATCTCCACTTCCATCTCCACTTCCATCTCCATCTCCATCTCCATCATTTCCATCTCCATCATTTCCATCTCCATCATCTCCATCATCTCTATCTCCATCAAGTCCATCTCCACCTCCATCTCCATCATCTCCATCTCCATCTCCATCTCCATCATCTCCATCATCTCCATCTCCATCTCCATCATCTCCATCTCCATCTCCATCTCCATCTCCATCATCTCCATCATCTCCATCTCCATCTCCACCTCCATCTCCATCATCTCCATCTCCATCTCCATCTCCATCATCTCCATCATCTCCATCTCCATCTCCATCTCCATCTCCATCTCCATCTCCATCTCCATCTCCATCATCTCCATCTCCGTCTCATCTTTCACATGAGAAAGTTCTTGTAAGTGAAAATGTTTGGAAGTTCCCCATGGCCGCCGTGTGTGTTTTGTTTCTGGGAGAATTATAAACTGGGTTTTTAGGAAATGGCTGAGCTCTCCTGGAGCAAAACCTGCCAGAGATCAGAGCCTGTGGCCCCTGCTCTGCATCAGCTCCAGACAACTCATAATTTATAATTTATAATAATTTATAATGGCTGTATTATAATATAATACGAATAAAGGAGATGTCAGGAAGCAGAGCAATAATAACTTTTGGGAGGCACGGTGGCTGTTCAGGACATCCCAGAGGATGAGCACAGCTCCAGCCTCCTCTCCTTGGGCCCCTCCCTGTCTCCAGGTGTGGCTCAGGAGAATTTCCCTTTGTTTGTTCCCCTTTGTTTATTTGGGTGCTTTAACAGCAAACGCACATTTATATCCTAAGTCAATAGGAACTCCTCCCTTGCCTTGGCTCTGCTTTGCCCCGCCACCGTTTTTCAGGGATGTTTGGACCCAAGAATTTACAAGGCAAGCTCAGAGGGTACATAGATGTAAAATAGATGTAAAGATAGATGTAGAGGGTACATAGATTAAAATAGATGTATTTTAAATGAAGAGGGAAAGAAAAGAAGAAAAAAGAAAAGAAGAGAAAAGAAAACCCCCCTAAACTGATTTGAATTTAAGAGGAAAAACAAAGTAAAACCAAACAAACACCAGATTTGTGTGAATTTGCACTCAGGCTGCTGTTCAGAGTTTCCACGTGTGGTCCCTTTCCACGCTGCCCCTTCTCCTTCTCTCCCCCTTCCATGGAATAAAACCCCAAGCAAACCTCAGGAGCTGTGGTAACCCGTGCCCAGATCTCAGCCTGGTTCTGCTGCTCCCCCCTGAGCCCCGAGGGACGCTGCGGGTGGGACTGCAGCCACTTTGTCACCACAAGCCAGAGCGGTTTGTTGGTTTGTGCTGGTTTTGGGGAGCAGCAGCGAGCCCCGAGCAGGATGAGGATGGGGCAGGTGCCTTGGGAAGGCAGGTGGGATTTTAGGGATTTTAACAGCCTGTCCCCATTGGCTGTCTGGTATTAATGACAGAGAAAGGATTAATTTGGGGTTTTTCTCTCCTGCACCTCCCAGGAGCTATGGGGAACACCCCGGGTGTGCCAGAGGAAGCTGAGGACCACAACACCTGCACAGTGAAGAGTTACCAGGTGAGCAGCCTCATTCCCACCTCCCCTGGCTGCTGCCATCCCCCGGAGGTCCTAAAAACTCTTCTCTTTGTTATTCCAGCCTCTCCCCGAGTCTCCTGATGGAATTAAAAACGGGTCTGTGGTGTTTGTTCAGAACCCTCCTCCCCCAGCAGGGAATGGTGAAGGTAAGGACTGGGAAATTGGAAGTATTTATTGTCCTGAAGGCACAATAAATATTAATGCCCAGCTCTGAATTAAGGGACGTACATGCTCCAGCTCTTTCTTGTAAACGTGGTCCTACAGGAGCTGGAAAGTTTAAACACAACAAAAAGAAAAAAGGAGGAGTTCTTTCCAAAGTTCTCTGGATTATAGTTAATAGTTCTGGGGTTTTGGTCCCCCAAAAAGTGGATTTTCAGAGGGCAGGGCTTTGTGTGGGGCATCACCAGGTGAGTTTGGTGCTGGGCCCTGCCAGGTTTGTGACAAACTCTGCCCCAGCTCTGGGGAATTCCTGATGGAGTTCGTGTCTCCAAGAAGCCTCGGGGGAATTGTAGCTGCAAGGAGCCCAAATTCAGGCTCCTGGGAAGGACAAAAGGCAGCAGTGGCACAGTGCAGGGGGATTATGGGCTCTTAGGGAGGTTTGGGGTTGCTGGGGGATGCCAGGAAATGTTTTATGAGAACAGTTTTTGTGTTGGAAAGGGCTAGAAAATCCCCGTCCTGGCTGCGTGTTCTTATGCACAGGATGATAAAGTCTTAGAAAACACCTCTGTTGTTTTTTTTTTATATCAACCCATATTTCTGATCTCCTCAGCAGCAATTTCCAACGATAGAAATTGCAGAAATATTCATGATAGAATCCTCCTCCATTTGAACGTTTCCATCTTATTCTCTGTCTTCTGGCCCTGTGCTCTTGAGCAGGGGCATTGCTTTGACTTCAACGATACTGAGTAGTTATTCATTAAGAATTACATTGTTATAGGGACATTTTTTCTGTCTTGTTTTTAATCTAAATGTAGCTATTGGCTGGGGAAAGCACCTGAAAGTGGCAGGCATTAAAGCTGCAGTGAGGTTGTTAAATCAGAATTAACGTTTCTGATCCTGAGCTGGGCCTCAGTGAGTATTTAATGTACACAAACCTCCTTGTTCTCATTTTGGAGAGCAAAGAGAAGAGTCCATCCAAAATCTCCAGTCAGAGCTTTGTGACGAAATTTGGCTGTTGAACAAAATTTAACAAAATTTAACAAAATTTAGCTCCTGAGATTGAATCCTAGAGAATTTACAACACAGTATAATAATTTATTCTTTCCCTGCTCACTAATTAGATAATTTCTGTCCCTTTTCTGGGTGAACTGTGAGCGTGGAACAGCCGATGGGGTGTGAGTAGGGCTTTGTTCCGTGGGTTAATCCCATTTCAGCCCAGTTTGGGTGGGCTCAGAGGGGACTGGGTTTGATCACCCCAGGGTGCAGCTGGACCCTGAGCCCCACTTCAGGGCTGCCACCTCCAAATCCTGCTGAGAATCACAGGGCCAGAGCATTCAAAAAGTCGTTTCCAAGTAGTTTTGAGAGGTTATCTCCACGTATTCAAGGGTAATTACTCCCATCCACAGCCACGTGGCTCTTCTTGCTTTTCAGCACCTCATTAATTCCTCCTTCCAGAATTAATAAAACCCCAACAAATTCCTCTGCAATCTTATAAGGAAACAAATTTAAAGAAAAACCCTGTATAATTTGATGCTGAGAAAAATACTTTATGATTTGTTGTGAAGAGAGGCCTCTCGGTCTGTCACAGGCGCTTGAAAAAATTCTAAATTTAGGTTAAAATAATCCAGGGCTGGTGCAGGGATACGCAGATGGTTCTGATAAGAGCTCAGTTCCTGTTCCCGAATTTCCCAGTGCCATCCCACCATAAGTCACTTCAGGCACTTGCCTGCCAGCAAAGCCTCTCTCTGTGTGTTTGTTCTGGTGTAAATCAGCAGAGTTCTGAGGAGGAAATAAAAGCCAGATGATTTACGCTGCCTGAAGACCTGGAAAATACATGTACATTTCTTTCCTCAGATGTAAAATGGAGCATCTGGGACTGCTTTACTTAAATGGATTACCTAATTAATGTAATTGCTAAATCAGTTTAAGTAGCAAGTTGAAAAATTAGACGTTTCTGTGTTGATGTTTCTTGTATTTTAACTTTTTTTTTTTTTTCCTGTTTGAAAAGCAGTTTAAATCATGGAGCCACAATTGAAATCTCCATGTTTGTGCAATGTTTTCTTCTCCACGTCTGGGAGAAATAAAAGTGATAGAAGTTATCACTATGGAATATGTAGTTCTGAAATGAAATATTTCAATAAATAGAGTTTTTTGGGGGACATAAAGTGAGGATTTGGGGGGAGCCAGAGCTGAAAAAAGGGAACCTTTTTGTCCTTTCAGTAAAAAAAAAAAGCACTTGGTGAGCAACAGGTGAAGGAGGGGAAGGTGGGAACTGGAGTTTTGTGTCTCTGATTTGCACTACACGGAGCAGAAATTGCAGTGGGACGACAAAACAGGAACAATCAGGAGATTGAAACAACCACCTGCTCCTAAAAAGAATTACAGAGGAATTAAAAAGATTACAAAGGAGGAAAGTTGAGTGAAGGTGCAGCTCCTTTGTCCCAGAGGATAAATCCCATTCAGCAAATCCTGCTGGCAACCAAAACCCAAGAGAAATCCTGATTTCAGCAGCTCCCTGTGCCTGTAGGGCCTGAAATGGGAAATATTTCAGGGATGTTCTTAGAGAATGAGCATTGATATTCTTACTGCTGGCTCCTCTCTCCCCCTCTCCATTAATCTCTGGAAATCTCTAGGTAAATAATGCGAGTTAAATTACTGAAACAGGATGATTCTTAGAGCATAAACTTTATTTGCACGGAGTGGCGGAGCAAGGCAGCAAAAGGATAGTAGTGTGTTCTTTCTTTATTTTTATTTTTTTTTAAAGGAAGAAGGAATGTTTTATTTTGGATTAGTATTTGCTGCAGAAATTCACCCAGGGCTGTTGTAGCCTGTGCTGCCCTGCACTGCTGGAATTCCTGGTGCCAAATGTTGCCTTGGAGCCCTCGATGGTTTCTTCATGGCCATTAAAATATTTTCTCCACGTTTATCTGAACACCAGGGGAGAAAAAAAAAAAAAGTGCTGTGCGGCTCTAATTCCATGGCTAAGCAAAATATTTGTTTGTGGCTGGCTGGTACTCAAAATAAAGGGATGGGATGAGTTTTGATGTCCCTTCCAACCCAAACCATTCCACGATTCTGTGATATTACATTAACCATTGATCTTCTCTATTTTTTTTTTCTTAAATCAAGGAGAAAAAAAAAAATGTTGGTCTAATTTGCCGAATTCCAGAAAACAAAAATCTCCTTGACTGTGCTCTTACAGAACAGGGACATTCTGTAGCCACAAAATTTCCTTTTGAACACACCCTGGTGAAGGGAAGGGGAGAGACAAATCTGCTGGAGTGTGACTGCCTTTTGTTAAAGAGCTGAAAGGCAAATGCCCGAGCAGGAGCAGCCTCAAATGCAGCCTGGAAATTGTGTATTGATTTTCGTTTCAGAGCAGCTTTTAATCTCAGTCACAACAAACAGCTTTGATCTGCTCAAAGACCTGGCCTAGAATTTGGGGAGGTTTTTGCTTACCTTTGCAATTCTGCCTCTGGATTGAGGAGTAAATCTGGGGAGGAAAAAACGCCACTTGTGTGTCTTTAAAAACAAAAATATCGTGCATTTTTCACCCTGATACTGGAATTCCAAGGCTTTTCTCCCTCGGTTTGCCCAGCCCAGCACACTGCTGGTGGGATCTGCTCTGCCTCTGTCTGAGCAGATTTTCCTTGGAGCAGCTGGAGCTGTCCTGACACAACACACACACACACACAGAGCCCGTGGCAGTGACATTTGCCAGGGCTCCCATTCCTTCCACGAGGATCCCAGATAAAAGCAGCTCTGTAGGTTCCTGAGCTGCTGCTTGTTTTGTTTTGCTGGTTTTCTTAATGCTGAGCTTCTCTCCCTCTTTTCATGCTGAAGCCAGTTGTCCTGTGGTTCGTTTGTTATCTGTTACAAAAAGCAGAAGCTCAGCATCTCTTACAATTATTTTCCAATGGATATTGTTTATCTTTTCTTTCCTTGATTTTGATTCTTGCTTCCTTCCCAAGTTTCCAGCTATAATTAGATCTTCTTTTTCAAACATTACTGCAGGAGGCTCAGGAGACTACAACTGATCCTTCGTGGTCCCAGCTGAGTATCTAAATAGGTGCTGGAGTAGCTGGAATTTGTACTTCTGCTGTGCCTGTCAGGACACTGAAATTGAAACGGGACACTGAAATTCAAATTTCAGTGAACTGAATTCACTGAGAATTAATGGAAACTGAAATTTTCATTGAAATTGAAACTCGTGAAATATCACAGGAGGATATTGCTGGCCGAGGATTTCTGCCAATGGACTTCCTTCCTTGCAGGAACAGCAAAATCCAGGGGGAAAAATTTTATTCATGTATGCCCAGGAAGTGGAAATCCCTTCACCTGCCAGGACAGGTTGTGCTCAGGAGCTCTGGACACTCTGCCTGAAACACAGAGAGGGAGCAAAAGGCACAGTAAAAATGATCCAAGGAGAGGAGTTGGGAGGCAGGTCCTGGCAGCTGTGGGGCTCTGGGGGCAGCTGTGGGGCTGCTGTGGGGTCTTTGGGCAGCTGTGGGGTGCAGAGGGAAGCTGTGGCTGCTGTCACCACACCCCTGATGGTGCCAGCTGTGCCTCTGCAGCTGGCAGATGTTCAGGTGAAGTCCTTGCAGGTGATGCTGGCACATTCCAGCGCTGCCCCACTGCATCCCCAGCAAGGGCAGGAGCTGGAGCTGCTGGAGAGAGCCCAGAGGAGGCTCCAGGATGAGCAGAGGATGGAGCAGCTCTGCTGGGAGGAAAGGCTGGCAGAGCTGGGGTTGTTCTCCTGGAGAGGAGAAGATTTGGGGTGAGCTCAGTGTGACCTGGAGGAGCCAAGAGGAAAGATGAGAGAGGATTTCCAAGGGACAGGACACAGGGAATGGCTTCAAAGTGAAAGAAAATAGGTTTAGATTGAATTTTAGGGAAAAAATCATTCCCTGGGAGGGAGGGTGGGCAGGCCCTGGCACAGGGTGCCCAGAGCAGCTGTGGCTGTTCTGGATCCCTGGCAGTGCCCAAGGCCAGGCTGGATGGGGCTTGGATCACCCTGGGACAGTGGGACGTGTCCCTGCCCATGATCCCCAAGGTCCTTCCCAACCCAACCCATTCCATGATCCTGGGCTTTATGGAAAATCCCACAGGACCAGCCTGGGGATAATCCAGCTGGGGACACTCAGCCAGGGAATTAAACATGGAATCTCGTGGCTGGGCTCTGCTCTGCTGCTGGGGGTTCCCAGGGATGTGCCCAGGATCCCTGGGTGTTGCCAAGGGAGGACAGAACCTGATGGACACAGACACATCAGCCCAGGACCTGCAGATGTTCTGTGGGGTTATCCAGAATCCCTGGGGAGGTGAGAAGCTGGAGGAAATTTGCTGTGAAAAACCAAAGGGTACCTTTGAAAGCTGGGATCAAAAATTGTTCTGTTTTCCCAATCTCAAAGGATTTCAAACTGAAGGTCTGTGCCGCGTGGAAGACGTGTCTCAGTCAGGTTTTTTTGGTATCTGGGGTTTTCTTTCTCTTAAAAGAAAATGTGAAAGGCATAATATTGACTAGACTATTACAATTATAATTTGAAATAATTTCAATTTTGCATTGAAACTGACAATTTTCCCGTTCTAATTCAGCAAGTCAATGTGAGCCTGTCAGTTTTCCACGGTTATAATTAAATAGATCTAAATTCATCCCTGCAACGTGGTGATGACTGACAGGGAAATCAGATCCATATTCCAGTCCAAGGAGGGAAGAGCAGCTGAAGCTCAGGGGGAGCTGTAAAATTTACCTCTTGACAAGACTCTTTCTTGTTGGGGTTTCACACCACATCATCTGTGGTTCTGCCTCCCAGCCACAAAACAGATCCAAGCAAGATCATTTTTCTTCTGTCTCTTGGTTCTTTTGCCTCGTGTAAAGCAGGAGCTGCCTTTTCTTGTCTGTGAATCCCATACCAGGAGTTTTCCCCTCTACTGTGTTTTATAAAATCATAAAATATGCTTTTAAATCAAAAGGGTTTTTGGATCTAAGGTGTGATGGCCACGTGTGTACACGGGGAATGATCTGTGCGAATTTTGGGGGAGGAAATGAGATTCTGAGCCATGGTTTGTGGGTAAAGAGGAGAAATACAAAATGTAAAGAGAAATGCAAGGATAAGAAACCTGGCTCGGATGTGATTTATCAGTATTCAAATCAGGCTTAAAATAACCTGCAGGCAAAGGAGAAGTGCAGGCAGGAGCCAGGAAATGGGACCAATCCTGGTGCTTTCCATTTTTTGTGTTTCTTTAGTTTTGACAGAGGAGAGGGTGATATATTGATATATAACCCTCGGGTTTTACTGGGGTAAAACTTTATATAAATCTCGGGGTTTACTGGGGTGGTTTTATTCTGGATATCACTGTTTTAATTTGCTGTCCACGAGGCTGGCAGCTGACTTTGACACTGTGAGGGGGATGAGCAGGGGGTAAAATTTTCACTCATTTCAGTGAGAAGTGGCAGAGGAGCCAAAATCATCTCTGGGGGGTGAGAAGCAACACTGGGGTTCCCAAGTTTGCTCTTGCACATCTCAGAACCAGCTCAGCACAGGCCGAGCCACATTGCTGAGGGATAATTCCCTTTCTTGCTCTGTTCCAGGGGATGCCAGGGCAGGTACTGGCAGGGATAAAGTTGCTGCATTGCTCAGGGATAATTCCCTTTCTCCCCCTTTTCCAGGGCACACCGCTCACCGGGATAACGCTGTCCCATTGCTGTGGGATAATTCCCTTTTCCCTGTGTTCCAGGGCATGCCAAGGCAGCTGCTCACTGGGATAAAACTGTCCCATTGCTGTGGGATAATTCCCTGTCTCCCTCTGTTCCAGGGCACACCACTCACCAGGATAACGCTGTCCCATTGCTGTGGGATAATTCCCTTTCTCTCCCTTTTCCAGGGCACACCGCTCACTGGGATAAGGCTGTCCCATTGCTGTGGGATAATTCCCTTTCTCTCCCTTTTCCAGGGCACACCGCTCACCGGGATAACACTGTACCATTGCTGTGGGATAATTCCCTTTCTCCCTCTGTTCCAGGGCACACTGCTGACTGGGATAAAACTGTCCCATTGCTGTGGGATAATTCCCTGTCTCCCTCTGTTCCAGGGCACACCACTCACCGGGATAACACTGTCCCATTGCTGTGGGATAATTCCCTTTCTCCCTCTGTTCCAGGGCACACCGCTCACCGGGATAACGCTGTCCCATTGCTGTGGGATAATTCCCTTTCTCTCCCTTTTCCAGGGCACACCGCTCACCGGGATAACACTGTACCATTGCTGTGGGATAATTCCCTTTTCCCTCTGTTCCAGGGCACACTGCTGACTGGGATAACGCTGTCCCATTGCTGTGGGATAATTCCCTGTCTCCCTCTGTTCCAGGGCACACCGCTCACCGGGATAAGGCTGTCCCATTGCTGTGGGATAATTCCCTTTTCCCTCTGTTCCAGGGCACACTGCTGACTGGGATAACGCTGTCCCATTGCTGTGGGATAATTCCCTGTCTCCCTCTGTTCCAGGGCACACCGCTCACCGGGATAACACTGTCCCATTGCTGTGGGATAATTCCCTTTTCCCTCTGTTCCAGGGCACACCGCTCACCGGGATAAGGCTGCTGTGTCCCCAGTGGATACCGGGGCTGGGGCGGGCGGGCAGAGCGGCGGGAGCACTGCCAGCAGGGCCGTGCCAGCTGCCAAGCCCCGCTCCGCACTGCCCTTTCCCTGGGCTGTACCAGGGCGTTCCGAGCAGCCAGCGGCATCTCCAGCCCCCGCACAGGCCGCTCTTGATGCCACCGAGCTGAACAAAGCCCCGAGTGAGGGCACTGAGGGGCCCGGGGCAGCTGTGGGGCAGCAGGGAAACCATAAAACCCTTGGCCAGGCTCCGCTGCAGGACGTCGAGCTCTCGGGGGCACCTGAGCGACAGGATGAGGCCGCCACAAAAGCCAAACAAGTGACGACGCTCTTCGACAGGATCTTCAGGGTGGAAAGAGGCAAGGGAAGGACACGAGGTGACCCTCAGGAGGGGAGGCAGGGCTCGGACGTTCCCAACGGGAGCATCGCGGAGGCCGGCGCGC
Organism: Sylvia borin; assembly: GCA_014839755.1. Classification (NCBI taxonomy): domain Eukaryota; kingdom Metazoa; phylum Chordata; class Aves; order Passeriformes; family Sylviidae; genus Sylvia; species Sylvia borin. The sequence goes on from CM025972.1 coordinate 13,261,325, forward strand.
CCAACGGGGTCCCGCTGGGCAAGGCAAGTGCTGCCATTAAATACTGCTAATTTAATTTCTGGCAATGGAGTCTTTTGGGAATGGTGGCAGGGTGGATAATGTGGGAACCCTTAAATCCCTGCCATGTTACAGCAGGAAAATTCCATATGGAGGTGGGGAAAAATGATTGTTTTACTCAAAAATGAGCACAGGTGACACCCCAGGGGTGCCTGGACAATGGGGTCCCGCTGGGCAAGGCAAGTGCTGCCATTAAATACTAATTTCATTTCCACTGATGGAGCCTCTTGGGAATGGTGGCAGGGTGGGTAATGTGGGAACCCTTAAACCCCTGCCACGTTACAACAGGAAAACTCCGTATGGGGGTGTGAATAAATCAGTGTTTCACTCAAAAACGAGCACAGGTGACACCCCAGGAGGATGAACTTGTGGCCAGTGAGTGAAGCTCTGCCTCATGACTCCATCACCTCCAGTTTAATTTCATTTATAATTCCCCAAAAGGGCTGGGAACACAGCTCCAATTGCCAGGAGCAGCAGCTGCCAGCTGCGAATGAGAGCAAAAGTACCTGAAACTAAAACTCTTTCTTTGTGCTTTAGGACCTTGGAGTTTGACACGGGATGGTTTTCTAAAAGTTCTTTGGTGTGTTTTGTGCCATTTTTAAAGTAGTCCTACTTCCCGAGCAATAGATGTTGGATACCCTATTCATCAAAATAGGGAAAGGAATATCCCAAAAAAGGAATATTATGCAGCAATGATTTTTGTACTCCAGCTTATTGTGATGTTTTAGTCAAGGAAAAGTGGTTCATTGGAAAGGGTTTTACAGGATGAGGATGTGACATAAGAAACTATGGATCTTAACCTAATGAACAGTCTGATCAAAGGAGCTGAAAGTTAACATGAGTCTGGATTTTGCACTTCCTGCTGAGTCTGATCTCAGCAAGGGCATTATAAAATTAATTTTTAGGGGATTAACTACAGAAAAAGCCTATCCTCTGAAAGGGAATAATGAGCTCTGCTGGAGAGGTGGGACACAGGAATTGGTGAACAAATTGAAACCCTGCCTATTGTCAGGAACAGGAAGGAAAAACCAATGTGTAAATACCATTTTAGTAACTGCTTTTATTGGCCAGTTCAGTCTTACAAATAAGATTGTGCTCACTGATGCCTTGGGGAGTGCTGAACTTAACTCATGAGATACTCACTGTTTACACTGCAAGCTGCCCCAAAATTCTTTTACTTTTCATCTTTGTCTTCTCTATCTTGGACCTTCTCAAATTTGAAGATCACGTTTCTCGTATACATTTACCCGTTGTGATACTTTCCTGAGGGTTCATTTTTAAGAAAAAAAAGAAACAGTCTCATTTTTCAGCCCTGCCCTTCAGGAGTGCTCCCAGCCCTGGTGTTTCAGACAGCTCAGGATGCACATTTAAAGAATCCATGGAGGCATTCAGCACCTAAGCAGAACAGGGTGGATCATTTGAAATAACTCCTCTGTTCAGGATACACTGGCACTTCTGTGCTCAGCCTCTTAGAATGAAGCTTTTCAGCACCCCAAATTCCTGCAGATATTTTTTGACTGTCACACAGGACAAGTCTCCCCTGTGGCTTGCAGGAATTGTCTCTTTTCCCAGCAAATGCCAAATTCCCGTTTCCTATTTTGCTCTTGCTGCTTTCATTCACAGAGTGGGGAAGGTCACAGCTGGTGCTGCTGGAGCAGTGGTGTGGAAGTCTAAGAAAAGAACAATTTGGAGCAGTTTTAACTAAAATTCAGAGTGAAATTTTGCTGGGAATAAACAGCCCTGTTGGAAGCTCAGCTGAGGCAGCGCTGGATGAGTGAAATCAGGGACAGAAGGGAATTGAAATCATTCTCCCAGTTCAAACAGGGCAGCACTGCTCACCCAGATCAAGCTTTATTAGATCAATAACACCTGCATTTCTTATTAATCCCTACTGATTGCCAGTTCTGCTCCAGTCCTCTTGGATCCGTCCACATCCTGGAGGTGGCTGCTGGGAATAACCTGGAAATCCTGAGCCCTGCTGAGCCTTGGGTGGTGTTGGGTCTGCCTGGGAGTGTCTGCAGGAGCCCAGCAGCTTTTTGGAACCCAGGAACATTCCTGAGGGCAGCTCTGGTTATCAAAAATGCCTCTGCACCTCTTAGGTGTGTGCTTAAAGCTGCACCGTGGAGATCTTTGAGGACTCACAAAACTGAGGTTCACTGTAAATAAATGACAAATCTGGATGACAGGGAGAGGAATTTTAACTTTGTGCTTGAATTTTTGGGCTGTAGTTTTGTCTTTGGCTCTTCAGACACGAAAAGGAATGTATGTTGGGGGCAGAGAGGAATTAAGCACCTTTTCTGGGGAAAATGCCTCAGCTAAACACTGCAACATGCTGCCAAATTTAACTCAATCCCGAAAACAAAGGCTGTGGCTCTGCCCTGCAGCACAGTCGCCTTCTGTTCCCTCTGAAGTTCCCATTCTCCCGTTGGATGGGAGAATGACCAAGCCTAATTTAATTACTGTTACTGTAGTAACTACAAACTGTTACCAAATAATCATACTAAAAAATCAAGATATCGCTGCCAACAGCTCCTTTTTTTTTTCTCTTTCTCTCTGTCTCTTTTTTTTTTTTTTTCTTTTCTTTGTGGATTATGGCTTGTAGTATCTGTAAATGCTAAAAGCAAAGTTTCCCTGCACTGAGTGCCAAGACAAAACAAACAGCGTTGCTGGTGAGTAAGAGAGAGGCTCCACAGTTGTAGCTTAAGAGCTGCACAAACATTCTGTGTTTGCTGAGCCACTCTTTATTTTTGTGGTCTACAAAACTACATTCAGAGCGCAGCATAATTAAAACAAGGGCAGAATTCATGAATTCATGAAGCATTTACTATGCAAGCCAAAGAAAAGATAAATTATATGCCTGAAATGTTTCACTGAGCCATGATTCATGCAAACAAAAGTGCTGGCAGGAATACATTCTTTTGATATGTTTGGGGTTGGTTTTTTGGTTTTGTTTCTTTTTTTTTTTTTCTACAGTATACATTTGAGGTGTTTATTACCCTCAAATTTAACTTCTCAAAGGCATGAATTGAACATTTACATGGCATCTATTAACTCCTAATACTGATCTTGTGTTGTTCCAGGAGTTTTCTTTCATTATTTTCATTATTTCTTTCAATATTTTCATTATTTTCCCCCGGGGCTTTGAGCTGGGAGCAGCCACAGAGGGTTTTGTGGTGATCCTGTGGGGTTGTGCATCCTCTGTGCCTGATTTCTGTGCTGCTGGCCCCAGCCTGGCCTCCTCCTGCAGGAATATTCCCGTGGGATGTCTCTCCGAGGCCAAATTTGAGGGATTCTCTGTGGCCAAGGGCAACCTCAGCTTGGGAATCACAGAGAGGGATCCTCCAGCAGGGCAGGGTCATTTTTAGTGGGAAAAAATCAGAATAAAAGCGTTGAAAATGGCTCAGTGAAGCATTTCAGGCATATAATTTATCTTTTCTTTGGCTTACATAGTAAATGCTTCATGAATTCATGAATTCTGCCCTTGTTTTAATTATTCCCTGTACTAGGTGATTAAAACACCACCGTAATTGAATAACACGGATTTCTTTATGTCACCAGTGGAAGGAATTGACTTTTAATGCTCCAAGATTTCAGAGGGATGAGGCCAGCTGGGTGTGGGGTGGGCAGTGCCAGGAGAGCACAGGGAGTTAATGTGTACATTGAAATGGGCACATCGAATGGGCCTCACCTGAGCTCTGGAGCTGGAGTTCAGGGATTTGGGGGTGGTCCCAGCTCTCAGGATCTGCAGTGGCTTTCTCTTCAATGTGGCATCCTCAGGGAGATGTCCTGGATCAGCCAGAGGTGCTGGAAAGAGCTGTGTGCATCCCAAAGCCAGCGCTTGGGCTTGTCTATAATTAAAAAAATAAATAGAAATAAAATCTGTTTATTTTTCTGGAAAGCATCCAGCACTAAAGAGTTGGATGGCACCAAGCACTCGGGCTCTGAGGCTGGTTTTGTTTAGCAACACATCAGCCTCCCCCTCCTCCTCCTCCTCCTCCTGCTGCTGCTGCCTCAGTTGTCCCTTTGACACCTGGAGCAGGGCCAGCCTTTTCCATGGCACCAGAGCTCTGGGGATGCCACCCCTGGCGTGGCCACGCGTGTCCCACACGGGACACATTGTTCCTGGGGCCACTCTGGGGCTGGCAGCTGCACCAAGGGCTGGGGGAGACCCTTCAGCAGCCTGCTGAGCATTCCAGCACTGCCCTGCTGCTGCCTGGGCCAGCTTGGAAAACTCGGTGCGTGGGGAATGACACTGAAGTCCCTTCTGGCATTTCAATGTGCACTTTAACTCCCTGGGTTCTGTTGGCACTGCCCACCCCACAGCCAGCTGTCCTCAGCCCTCTGAAGTCTTGAAGCATTTAAAGTCTATTCCTTCCCCTGGTGGCATAAAAAACCCCATATTATAAAATTATTGTGGTGTTTTAATCACCCAGCGCAGGGAAAGGTTCTTTAGAATGTTTTATTCTGATTTTTCCCACTCAAAGAAAGCACTGAGCTCTAATGGGCTGGTTAGGGAAAAACCCTTTGATGTCATTCTGGCCCTCTCTGGTGTCACTCTCTGCTGCACCACACTTGTGTTGCATTTTCCTGGGCAGGCTCAAGGCAAAGGTGGCCAAAATGGAAGGTAAATTCAGTGTGAGAGGTGCCAAACTCTCCAAAACTGGTTCAAGAAGTGTTTTTTCAAAACCAGACCCTTGTCCACGTGTCTAAACAGAAAACAAGGATCTTAATATTACCTACCTGTGAGTGCTTGAGCACTGGAAAACCCTTTGGGGCCCTGGGACCTGTAATTCCATGAAGAGAAGAGGCAGCTCCATCTGACTAAGGGGAATTATTTTGATTTGTTGCCTTTTTTCTTTTTTTAATGCGTGTCACGATTGTGTTTGATGGATATAAATGATTCCTGGCGTGGCAAAACAGAGAATCAGAAGCCACCTTTGTGTGGTGCACTCAGACACGGGGCTGGCAGAGGCCAAAATCTCAACATCTGCTCCTGTTTGTCACAAACTCAGCCTCAAAAAGAGAAAAGTGGAGTTTGGGGACTCGCCCTGTGCTTGTTGTGGCCGAGAACAACATCCCCCCCAGAGCAGCAAGTGCTGAATGTGTGAGGAAGGAGGGCAAGGAGAGGGATAAATGCTGGATTGTTCCGAGCCCGTGGGCTGGGCAGGAATGGTTGGAATTGCTGTTGTGACTCCCCAGCGAGTCACAGAAGTCACTTTTACATTCCGCCAGGAGTCAGGCGAGCTGGCACCCAGCAAAAATAAACCCCCTTTTCTTTTATTTGATTTTTTAATTTTTTTTTGTTTTGTTTTGTTTAGGAGATAGATGAGTGCAGCCAGCAGGAGCTTGGGCAGGACTCTGCAGGTGAAGAGGGGCCAGCTGCTGCAGCACCTGCCAGGGCACAGGCACAGCAGGACAGTCCCCAGGCAGCTGCTGCAGGACAGGGCTCAGTCATGAGCTTCCTCAAGACACTGGTAAGTTCTGCCTCAACCTTTCCATCTCCTTGTGTTTCAATCGCTTCCAAAAATCCCCCTGAGGGACTGAATAACTTGTATAAGTGACGTGAAAATGTCTAAATAAATGTGAAGTGTTTTCTGTGTGCAGGGCACGGGAGGGATGAGTGAGGGGTTGTGGAGAAGTGAAATAAATGATCAAGTGAGCACCACCTGCTTTGCCAACTCCACTTCTGCACGGATACTCAAGATCTTGAACTGTCTCAAAGACTTTCTGCTTGATATTCCTTTTGTACCACTGCTAAAAGTTCATTTCTATTAATTGATTATAAGCTGGAACAGTAAATATTCGATCCAGGCATTTTTTATTTTACCCATTACATTGTTCTCAAGGAATATTTGTATTATAAATTTTCCCGTTTGAGGGAAACGATATTTGTATTTTCCCTTTGTGCAAAAAAATCCCCTGCTGATTTCAAATGTATCTTTTTGACCCTTTGAAGGGCTGGGTTGAGCGACTGTTTCTTCTCAAATTCTTTTAAGGTCTCCCCAAGCAAAGCTGAAGCCAAAAGTGATTCTGAAGACAAGGTAGGCACTTTCTTGTTCACTGCTCATTCTGTGTTTTTCACAGAGGGATTTCCTCTTCATTTTGTTGGGTTTTTTCCCCAGCTGATATCATCATTTGAATTAATTTCAACTATTTTTCCCCTGGATAAATTGAAGAGACTAAAATGTGCAATTCTTAATATCATCTGTTATGATTAAAATCTGTTGTGTTTTCTGCAAGCTTGGTGATGACTGCTGACACTTTTGTTTCTTTCTCTGACTTGTTCTTAATCTAAAATTTCAGTGAAAACTTTGAGTCCATGAAAAAAATCCGTTTGCTCATAGAACAGTTTTCTTTATGCCTTGAAAAAAGTTTATTAAGAAACAAGGAATAAAACCCTAAAAATGGAAATGTTTTTTCCATGCAGATATTATCCAAAATCACAACATTTTTTTGTGTTTTCTGATATTCTTTTATTCTTTTATCCTATGCAATGATCAGTCTTTACAGCAAGCTTGGTGAGTACAGGAGGGATTTAATTCTGAATTACCCTGAAAATTATTCTCAATAATTCTGAATAAAACCATCAAATAGGGGTGAAGATCCTGAAAGCTATGTAGAAAATGCAGTGATTGAAGCACCCTGAGGCTCAATCAAACTCGCAGCTCCTCCCAGAGGTGGTGAACAATCTGAAACGATTTGATTTGGATGGAAACAACCTCGTTTCCATCCCTGACTCTGTCACCTGTCCCTGTGCCAGGTGACTGCTGCTGCTGTAATTTGGACAGGAATATTCGGGGTGGGTTTGCTTTGCTGGCACACCTTTGGCTGGGCAAACAAATCCAGGTGACTTGCAGGATGTGCAAACTCCTTCCAGGAGATTAACTGGGAGTTCTCTTTTACTGGGAATTCCTTTATCTGATACGGCATTTCACAACGGGGAAATATGTTTAGGAGGTTGATTTATCAACTTCCAGCTAGAAAAGCTGCAGATTTTTTGGCTGAGAGGAAATAATGGTTTGGGTTTTTTTCCTCAAAAAAACCCCAACTTGTGATGCTGTTTTACACCAAAACAACACAGAGTTTGAGTTTCAGAAGTCTGAAGTGACTCCTTTATTTTTGGGATGTGTCTCCCTTTTATACTATTCTACACAGACCAATCTGATTGGTGACACAAAGGCAAACCTCTTCACTCCCATTGGTCAGAGCAGAGGGACATCAAGGAGAAGTCCATCCTAGGGAAAGGAATGAAGAACAAAGTTACAACTACAAAAACACATCTCTTGTTGACAGAAAATTCCTCGGGCAAAGAATTTCAGAAAACTAAAACATCTCAGGCACAAACCACGGCCACAAACCTGTGTGTTAAAGCTTTGCTAAGTGAAATTTTCCCAAGTGGGGCAACAGCCACTTGGGTGGCTGCTGTGCCTTCAAATCATGGAATCATGGAATATCCTGGAGCTGGAAAGGATCCAAAGGATCCTCCAACCCTGCACAGGCCCCCTGCTTCTCCTCTGTAGCCCTGGATGGTGCCTGGCATGTTTTGGTTTCTGAAATTCCTATCTCAGGGAATTTTCTGTAAGCAAGAGACATGTTTTGGTAACAGCAAGAATGCTCACAGTCTTTCTCTAGGAGGGACTTCCCTTGATGTCCCTCTGCTCTGACCAATGTGAGTGAAGAGGTTTGTCTTCCTGTCACCAATCAGATTGGTCTGTGTGAAATGGTATAAAAAGGGAAATTCTTCTCAAAAATAAGGAGTCACCTTCTCAGCCTCCTGAAGTTGGAGTCTTTGTGGTGTACAATTGAGACACTCCTGGAGCTCTGGGAGGTTTGGAGCAGGGAACAATCCCTCGGGAGTTCCCCAGCACCTTCTGCAGGGGAAGAACCTTCTGGTTTTGTAGGGTCAGGCTCTTATCAGCTCTGGCTCCAGCTCTAATCAGCTGCAGGGCCACGTGTGCTGGCGGCAGTGGGCACACCCTCGGTGCCTGTCCCTCCATCTGGGTCCCAGCCCCGTCACACACGTGGTTGAAGGACACAAAAGAAAAGATGAGACACTCCAAGTATTTCAGAAGGCAAAGAGCACAGAAAAAAGGCTTTTATTGTCCAATTCTCACTGCCTTTTATAAGGTGTTCCCATCCAGACTGACCATGGCTGGGGAATGGGAACGACACCTCTCTGATCCCATGGGTTAAACCAGAGAAACAGCAAAACACCACCTGGAGAAAGAGTGTTCTGAGAAAGGAGAGTTGTTGGCCAGGATTGTTTTGAGAAGAAGCTTCCTTGAGGAATTTTTCCTTGGGAAAAAGTCAGCAGCTGCCAGCAGCTGAAATCTCTCAGCCCCAGAAATATCAGGCACACACACACCTCCTCGGGCACTTCCTACAAACCAAGAGGTTCTTTGGCCAAGGTCTGCCCCAAATCACTGCCCTGAGCCTCCTGGTGCAGACCCTGAGCTGATCCTGTGTCACTCAGTGTTCAGGAATTGTGAGAACTTTGTAGGAAAAAGGGTCAATTTTGCTGTAAAAATTAGTAAGGGATAATCCTTCATCCTCTGTGCCAGGTAATCAAAGGCACCTTCCTACTTCAAAGCCTGAGATCTTGGACAATTAATGAATTAATTTCAAGGACATTTATGCAAGTTTGAAATATTTCAGGCAGTGTATATCATGAATATTCACACTGCCCTTTTCCTAAATAATGCATTATATAAAACGCTTTAAAGTCCCTATTATGCTGCAATTAAAAGACTGAAGGTTCCTCCAAAGATTTCTATATTTGCCTAGTTTAAAATTATAAATCCTAAATTGCCTCTTCATGAGTCGAAAAGACACAAGCTGGTGGGATTTAGGTTTCAGTTTGGTGGATATTTTAGAAGGAAAGTTGTGGTTTGATTTGGAGCCAGGTGGATTGCCTTGGCTTTTATTCTGCTGCTCATGTGAGAGCTGAGAAATCAGTCAGGAAAAATAAAAACAAACCACTGTTGCTCCAGGGCTGAGAGGGAACATTTTCCTTTAACCCCACGTGTGTGAGTGATGGAATAATGTCTTTGATGAAGCAAATACCTGCAATAAACACTCACCTGCACCTGCTGTTGTGCACAAGGTGGAGAAGGGCCCTGGGGGGCAGCCTGGCCCGAAGGCAGCGGCAGAATCCCCAAAAAAAGGAGCCAAGAAAAAGAAGGCAGAGAGCCCCAAGCTGGGCCACAGCACCTTTAGCAAACTCTTTAGGCACAAGGTCGGTATGGAGCTCCAGGAGGGGCAGAACCCTGACAAATCACAGCTGGCTGCTGGCACGGAGAGAGAGGAGCTCTTTCCCAACATCTGGGCAGATGTGCAGAGCTCTGGAGATCCCCGAAAAAGAATTTCTCTGCCTGGGGGGGGGGGGATGGAAATCCCCATCCTGAGCTGCAGCATTCCTCTCGTTGGGCCCTCTGTGAGCTCAGGGTTCTGCAGCAACTCCTGGAAGAATTCCTAAAACAATTCCTAAAATAATCCCTAAAACAATCCCTAAAACAGTTCCTACAACAGTTCCTATAATAATTCCTATAACAGTTCCTACAATTCCTATAACAACTCCTACAACAATTCCCATAACAATTCCTACAACAATTCCTACAACAATTCCCATAACAATTCCCATAACAATTCCTGCCCCAGTTACTGACACAGACTAAACTCCCCCTGGCCACTAAAACCCAAAATCAAATCAGAGGTGCTGACAAACAATGAATTGTGCAGAAGTGAACAGAGACAGGAACCAGAGAGATCTGGTTCAGCCACAGTTCAAGTTTTCTGTCACTAATGGGCACCAGAACTTGGCTAGAATCAGCATTTTGGGGTGTCTGATCCAGCAGCTGGAACACGGAATTTCCCGCAGAAATAGGGATTTCTCCCTGCAAACAAGAAAATTAATTTATTTTAGTCCTACTTTAGTTTGAAGTAGAAAAAAAGTCTGGGTTTGATGGGTGCTTTAAAGTGCTTAAAATGCACAGTCAAGCCAATGGACATTTGAGAGGATGTGAGCTTTTATATTAAAACCCAGAAATCACCGAAAACTTTTGGTCTCGAACTCTGCATTTGGGGATTTCTGCACTCTCTGGAGATAATCATGGCAGGGAAGCAGAGAATTGCAGCTTTTTAACTCAAAGAATGCAGAAGCAGGACCCTTATAGTGGGGGAGGAACATAATTAATATTTAATTCTCCCTCCAGACACCCACGTGGAATTTCTGGTGAGTAGGGGGCTTTATAATTCAGGGCATTGGCCATTCTTTAATACATTTTTAAACTAAAAATGTTCTTTCCACTATCTCGTTTTTGAGAAGGAAAAAAAAAAAAGTCATCTGCATATTACTGGAGGAATAATAATATTCCAAATGAATTAAAGTGTGCAGTTCTTGCCAAAAATTTTAATGTGAGATATCGGCTTCATTTCTTAATGAAATTAAAGTATTAATTGCTTGTTCATAATGAGTTGAGGCTTCCTGGTAAAAGCCAAACCTGGCTGGCATTTTTAAAGATTCAGTTCCAACAATTAATCTTGCAATAATTGCAGTGAGAAAATTCCCTGGAATGTTTAATGGAAGTTTAAAGAGTTTTTTGTCTGGAATGACAACACTTATCTTGAAGGAATGCAAGAGCAGTAGGTTTTTACACTAGTAAAATATTTTTAATAAAAAAACACTTCTAAAATAGCTTTTCCTCATTTCTACACTTATTTTCACAGTTTTCTTTCCACGTGCAAAATACAGAAACAAGCTGAGATATAATTTGTGACCTATCAGGGATCAAGGAGTGGGATTAAAATGGTGCATTTGTAGACAATTTGTAAAATTTGCAAACAATTTGCTTTTAAGGCTGATCAAAAGTGGGAATTCAACTCAGAGCAGGGATGTGACAGGCCCTGGAGTTACCACTTCTAGTAAAACAAAAAAAAGTAAAATTATAGTTTATGTCTTTAAATTTGCAATGTTTTCAATGCTGTATGAATTGGATGAATAGATGACCAATTCCTTTGTTTGAAATGATCATTTTAATAGATATATTTGTGTTTAAACACTTGACTGTCTCCTCTGACAGTGCTTTCTGTGCATGTCCAAAATGCACTTCTCTACCTCAATCCAGCTTAGTCAGGCTGTGGGTTAACAGAAACATTGTTTTTCAGCCTCCTGTGTTACAAAATCCTAACTTTGAGCAGCTTGTGATGCTCTCCCCATCCATGTTTATTTCCCTTCTTTCCATTCTAATTTTGAGCTATAACTGTGCTGATTTATGGAATTTTCCCTTGGAAGAGAAGGGTGAATCCCTCAATTCCAGCACTAGTGCTGAAGTCAGTCTGTGGCATCCTCACCTTTGTTCTCACCTCCCATTCTGGATGTTGTTTGTCAGAGCTGATCACAAAAAAATAAAAACCAGTTCTTAGCTCCTGCAAAATATCTCAGCTGCCCTGAAAATATCTCAGCTGTTCTGGCCAGAACTTCCCACAGTGCTGGAACTTCCCAGGCTGCTGAACCTGGCCTCGGGCTGTGGCTGGATGTTTTGGGGTTTTTTTGGTTTTTGGGGGGTTTTTTTGTACAGCTCAGGTAATTCTTCAGTGTGAGCTCTGCTGGGTGAAGGGTCAGATTTGCAGGGTGCCATCCCTGGCCGAGGAGGAATTTAACTGGGTCTCCTCCTGGGTTTGTGAATTCTGATGAAATCAGGAGCCCCATCACTGAATGTTTTTACAAAAAGTAATCCCACCTCCCTCATGCCCAAAAATATGAGAGGATGGGCGGAAGGAACCTCCAGCTCCTGCCCGAGTTCCAAAGGCAGGGCAGGAATTTTCCCCAAGGGAAATTTCCAGGATTTCCTCTTCTCCCCGTGTTTGGGATCGCAGAAATCCAAACCTCCTGCTGGAAGGTGCCGGGAGCACATCCCTGGTGATGGTGTGGGCTTCCCGTGGGAAACACCCAGCTCTGGAAGCTGCAGGCACGGAAATATCTGCTAATGCCTTTAAAATCTCTTTAAATTCTCTGTATTCTCTTTAAATTCTCTATAATGGTTTACCCGAGCTGAATGGCAATGTGAATGTAGCCATACAAATATAAACACCCAAATTTTTAAAGACCAAGTTGAGGACTACAAGCACAAAGAATGCAGCACCAGGCTGGTGCAGGTACAAGGATGGCACCTGGCATTCCCTCCGCTCTTCCAGGGAGCAGTTTCCATGGCTGCAGGAGCCAGGACTTGCACACACATTCACTAAAAACCAAATAATTGGTGTCGCAGACAATTCCTGGCCTGTGGAGCTGCGGCGCCTCACACAGACTCATCTTTGTGTTTTGTTTCCCTGCAGGCTGCGAAAGAAACCCAGCAGACAACCAACACCAAAGTGAGTAGGAGGGGTTGAATTATCTGTGCAGGAAAAAGGGGAATTCTCACTGGCATGTTCAGTCCCTAAATGTTTTAATTTCTTTATCGGTGTTTTGGGTTTGCTGGATCTTTTCCTTGCTCTGCTGGAGCACGGATGGAGGGGCAGGGATGCAGCTGAGTGGGGAGGGGTGGTGCTCACCTGCCCCAGGTGATGCCTGAGTGTGCTGGATTTGTTCTCCACAATGTCCCGGTTGTTATAAATGCAGATTATAAAGTTGGCTTTTCACAAATATTAGAATGAGTACTATATGAGTAATTGTACTGTATTGTGGTTTGTTAATAGAGTTTAGAAAAGTGATGAATGTATTTTCTGATTGTGACGTAGTGTAAATACTAAAAAGACTGGGTTTTTTTCTTCTTTGTAACACCTAAACTGATCAAGGCAGAAGGAAGAAAGGTTGTCACCTTGTGCCCCTGCATTAAAACTGCTAACTTTCTGGGGTTTTAACAAAATAATCAAAAACCTCAAGAGAAAAATTTATAAGACCCATGTTACCAAACAGAGTGGAGCCACCCACAAATAAATCTATCAGATAAGATGATTTGGGATACTTGAAACAGATAAAAACTCGAAAAGAATGCATTAATATCTATTGAATATGTAAAACAGCAATCCTTGAAACACAGTAATTGAAAGAGAAGGGTGTGCTTTCTGGTGAGGCACTGCAGTGGTTTGAAAGTAAAACGAGTGAGAGGCTCCAAGTCAGAAATTCAATTTAATGAGAAGAAAAAGCAAAAAAGATAAAATAAAATAAATGGAATAATACAAAAGACCACTGACAGAGTCAGAATTCACCCTGAGCAGGGTGATGGAAGCAGTCCAGGAGAGGTGGTCTTCCTGAAGCAGTGATCCCATAGAAAGGTCTGGTACCTCTGGGAATCCAGTGAGTGAGGGCTGCTTCTACTGTCCCAAATCCCGGCTTATATCCAGATGGGAACGCTTGGCTCCTCCCCGTGGGTGGAGCATCTCCCAATGGGATGATGAGTCATATGATGAGTCCTTGATGGCCCATTAAAGAGAGATAACCCCCAGGAGGGAGTTATCTGTGAGTCATGGCAGGGCATTGATGGGCCATGGACAGAGGGCACCCAGAGGGAGGGACCTGGGAAGAGCCCTGCTCCACCAATTGGATCCATCAGCTCATGAAGATGGTGATAGAACACTTTGTGCACCTCCTGCTCTACAACCCAGGCCAGAAGGGTGTGCTCTCTGGTGAGGCACCCCAGCTGGACCTTCTGCCTTTCTGTCTCCTAATTGTCTATTTTTAACTTCCGTTAAACTTACGAATTTTCCTAAGAGCGCGAAACTCATTTTTCACACCTCTCCTGTTTTTTTGTTTTTGGATTGGCAGAGCCCCGAGCAGGCTGCTGTCCCCTGTGTAAAAGCAGACAGAAATGTCCCTCCTGCCCAGGAGCCACCCAAGCAGAACCCGAAGGTGCCCGAGGCCGCGGCGCCTCCGCAGGGAGTGACCAGTGATCCCCCCCGGGAGGCCACCAAGGACAAGGGCTCGGCCACTCCTCTGCCCCTGAGCAAACTCTTCTGGAAAAAGGTACAGGAGCTGCCAGCTGGGAAATCAATCCCTGCAGGGGTCGGATTTAATGCAGCAAACCAACCAAACCCACCACGGGCAGCAGCTCAGGAATTCATGGTGCTTCATGAAAATGAAAATCATGGAAATCACGGGGCAGGAATTTATCTGGGGTATTTTTCTCGTTTTTTTATGGGATCAGGAATGTTGTTTTCTCTCAGTTCAATGCTTCTGTTAAATATCCTCCAGAGATCACAGCGATTCTTCACAGAATCACAGAATGTGTAGGTCGGAAGAGACCTTCAAGATATTCTTATTAGATTATTTTTCTTATTAGATTAGATTCTTCACTAAAATTTGTGGTGAATGGAGTGAAAGCTCTAAAACACCGTTTTGTTTCTTTGCTTTGAATCTCTGGAAAGCTGGGATCAGAGGGGTCAGTTCTTACTCAACAGAAAATGTTCTGTGATTTAAATTTCAGGTCTCAGTTGTTCCTCAGGTTAAATAATGATTTTAACTACATTTAGGGCTAACTTTAAAAACCTGGTTTTTTTCACAATCCTAATGGTTTATAAGCTGGAGTTTATTCATTCTTCATTTCATTTCATGGAAGGGTTGTATGAAACTTTACTGAGTCACTGGATGTTGAATAACTGCTTTTCTGGGCTTCTGCTCAAGCTGAAATCCCAGAAATTTGCTGCTTACAAACACTCAGTCATTAAAGAACATGAGGAGACATGTACAAAAAAAACCCAAAAGAAAACAGGTTGGCCTCAAGCTCAGCTTGGTTTGAGGATTCTGGGGAGTGTTCTGCCATGCATTGATCTTTTCCTGACACATTTAATGCTCCGTCCTTTTGCTGGGACAGAGAATCCAACCTCAGATAGGTGGAGAACTCAGAGTCAGGAGTGGCCTTGCTTTTGAACTCACAAACAGCAACCACAACACTCAATAGCTCCAGGATTCAGCTCCAGCTTCTCTTTCCAGGCAGTCTCTTAAATATCCATCCTCTGATGAGCTTTCACTTCAAAGTGCAGCTAATGAAGTGCCTGTCAACACGTGGCAGTAAAAGCTGCTGCTTTGCCTGCAGATGAATAAATATGGAAAAGGAAAATGCAAAATTCCTTATTCAGCTTCTCAGCTGGGAGCCACTTTGTATTTGCCCCATTTCCTGATCAGTCTTCACAAGAACTTTCAGAACCGTTATTCAAATATTTGCTGTGCCAGCATTTTTCCTTTTTTTTTTTTTTCTTTTTCTTTTTCTTTATATTTTTCAGAAGGAATACCAATAGGGAATTACAGTGGGCAATTTCCAATATTTTTGTTGGAAAGCTGCTTTGGAGGCCTCGCAGATATCTGATCAGGGCAGAGAACCATGGTGCTTCACGTTTGTCTGATCAAAGCAGCCCAGGCCAGGGTGGAAGGTGATCAAGGCAGTGTTATTTACACTGCTCTGGGATCTGTTTCTAAAAGCAAATTTGTTTGCTTTAAAAACTCGAATTTTAAGCAACCCTTGCCATGCAACTGCAAGAAAATCATGTTCTTTTTACTGATGTGCACACAGCAAACTGGTTAATTCCTGGGTGAAGCAGAAAATGGAACCTGGAATGGTTTGGGTTGGAGGAACCTCAAAGCCCATCCAGTCCCATGGCAGGGACACCTCCCACTGTCCCAGGGTGTCCAAGCCCTGTCCAGCCTGGCCTGGGACACCGCCAAGGATCCAGAACAGCCGCAGCTTCTCTGGGAAACTGTGCCAGGCCCTGAGCACCCTCACAGGGAGGAATTTCCTCTGTATATCCAACCTCCCTTTCCCTTCTCTCAGTGTGAGGCCATTCCCTCTTGTCCTGGGGAAGAATTTCCTGAAGAAATGTGCAAAAAAAAAAATCCCTGATACTTTAAACACCTCAATCTCTAAACAGCTGGCTGACCCTCATTTAACTGGACAGTGCTTTTTGGAGGTTGGCATTTGGTCCCAGGGTGCTTTGGTTGGTTGTGCCACCAATTCCAGTGCAGAGCCAAAACTCCTTTGGGATGCAGAGCGTCATCCCAAGCTGCCCCCTGGGAGTGCTGAGGTCCCAGGAGCTGAGCTCTGCTCTGCTGAGCCACTGTTTCCACTCTGCTCTGAATCATTTCCTCCCAGCAAATAGATGGGGAATTGATGATATGGATGTGTGAATAGGCAGAGATCCAGAGGAAAATTATTACAGATTGATTATCTCAAAGCTGTTCATAAATATAAATTAAACCTGCAATTCCACGGGGAAGTGGGATGTGCTGCAGCCATCCCAGGGGATGCATCCCAGGCAGCAGGGGATGAGGAATATTTATTCCTTCATCATTTTTCTCCCCGCTGCTCCGCCCCCAAAATGTTGTTTCTCCCACAAAACAGGAGTGAGGAACAAAGCAAAATCTCTCCTGCTGCTGTAGGAGTCCATGGTGAGTCCCTTTCCTGAATGTGGAGTTGCCTGCAATCTAAAAACATGACAGAGCTAAAAGGTGGGATAGAATACTGAGTGAATGTATTGGGTGGCTTCTGTACGAAGGACTAAATAACTGGGGTTTTATTTGCTCAGAAAGGGAGATGGCAGCAGCACACAGAAAAACTGCTGTCGAGGGCAACAGGAAATATCAGTGCTCACAACGAAAGTGGCCGAGTCCAAATGAAAGAACGTGGTGACATATAAAAATAAACAAGAGACAGGACAGGGGAATGGCTGCAAACTGACCCAGAGGGGTTTACTCGGGGTATTGAGAAGGAATTCTTCCCTGTGAGGGAGGCGAGGTCCTGACACAGATTCTCAAAGAAACTGTGGCTGGCCCGTCTCTGGAAGTGCCCAAGGCCAGGTTTCAGCAGCTAATAGTGTCCATAGTGTGTTTTAAATAATCTTTAAGTAATCTCGAGTACGGTTTTTCTTGTATTTACTGGATTTATTTCAGCCTCATCTGCTCAGGACACACACTGCTGTGTGTAATTTAATTTTCATTCTTTTCACATTGTAATCAAAGCTAGATTCTTGTGATTAGGAACCAGCAACTGAAGAAAGGTTATTTCTTCCATTTATATAAACTGGTGGGATTTTAACACTTATTACTTCTTTTCAGTTGGGATTAATCAAGTTCCTGATCAACACGAAGAGCACCGTGAAGCTGAGGACGCTTTTATGCCCTGTTTGATTGCAAAATTTTTGAAAAATCAACCACCTCCTCACGGCTTGAGTCTGAATGTCTTTCCCACCTTCTTTCCCAACCCCAGAACTCCTCGGAAGAGGCAGAGGCTGTGAGCAATGAGAAGGCAGAGGTGGCCCCCGAGCCCGTGGCTCCCGACAAGGACGAGAGCAGGAGCGTCGAGAGCGCCGAGGGGAAACCGCGAGGGGCCGAGAGCAAAACGCCCAAGGCAAACCTCAGGAAGTTCTTTAAGCTGGTGAGAGCAGCTCTTCCCTTTGGAAATCCCTCAGGGGGGCTCGGGGGAGAGGCTGGGAAAACACTTGGCCTTTGTCTGGGAGGGCTCAGGGATGCTCAGGGATGAGCAGGGATGAGCAGTGCTCACAGGGATGCTCAGGGATGCTCAGGGATTCTCAGGGATGCTCAGGGATGCTCAGGGATGCTCAGGGATTCTCAGGGATGCTCAGGGATGAGCAGTGCTCACAGGGATGCTCAGGGGTGCTCAGGGATGAGCAGTACTCACAGGAATGTTCAGGGATGCTCAGGGGTGCTCAGGGATGCTCAGGGATTCTCAGGGATGCTCAGGGGTGCTCAGGGATGCTCAGGGATGCTCAGGGATTCTCAGGGATGCTCAGGGGTGCTCAGGGGTGCTCAGGGATGAGCAGTACTCACAGGAATGTTCAGGGGTGCTCAGGGGTGCTCAGGGATGCTCAGGGATTCTCAGGGATGCTCAGGGGTGCTCAGGGGTGCTCAGGGATGAGCAGGGATGAGCAGTGCTCACAGGGATGCTCAGGGATGCTCAGGGGTGCTCAGGGGTGCTCAGGGATGCTCAGGGATGAGCGGATCTCAGGGCCGCGCTGTGCCCAGGTATGCGCAGCTGAGACTTCTCCCGCCTGTCCCCTCCCATTCCCCGTCCTGCATCTCCCTCTCGCGGCTCCTCCCGGAACGTCCCCGGGGCTCCGCTGGCCCTGTCCCCGCCCAGGTGGCCCCGGGGGCTCCAGGGGCCGCGACACTGAGGATGCTCCGCTCCGCAAACCCACCCCCGGCGGGATGTTCCCGGAGGAACCCGCCTCCAAACCCACCTCCAGACCCGCCTCCAAACCCACCTCCAGACCCGCCTCCAAACCCACCTCCAGACCCGCCTCCAAACCCACCTCCAAACCATCTCCAAACCCGCCTCTAAATCCACCTCTAAATCCGCCTTTAAATCCGCCTCCAAACCCTCTCCAAACCATCTCCAAACCCATCTCCAAACCCTCTCCAAATCCACCTCCAAACCCACCTCTAAACCCTCTCCAAACCATCTCCAGACCCACCTCCAGACCCACCTCCCGCTGGCCGTGGCCGTGTCCCAGCTCCCCGTGCAGTGTCCTGTCCTGCCCTGCCTCCCGGGAGTTGTGTTTTCAGTGGCACAGGTTTTTCTGGCGGTTGATGTAGGTCAGGTTAAACTGAAAGAAGAGGAGGCAGAGTCACTCCTGCAAAGGTCCATCAGGCGGGGAAAAGGAAAGGCAGAAAGTAAAATCCAATCCTGCTTCCCAGAGGAGGATTCCTCCCAGATCAGTGCCTGTGCTGCCCCACTTCCCCACATCATCAAAATTTGGGCAACAAATACCATTTAAAATCCAGAATCGCTGGTTCATGTTGTCACAACTATTGAGGGAAATGTGGCAGGGTATTGGCTGTGCCCACCCTGCTCTGTTTAAAACCACCCCAATCCCCTCTGCTCGCTGCAGGAAACTTTTTGGGCAGCCTTGGCCAGCAGCAAGTGACCGAAGGCAAGGATCAGGGGTCAGCAGTGCTCTGGAGAGAAATCCTTGGGATTGTCTCATCCTCGTCCCTCTGGCAGCAAGGGGGAGCTTTGGCTGGACCTCAAGGCCTTTACTCTGTTATTTTTGGTTCAAAATAATACAAATAATAAATAAAAATAGGAGGTGGATTAGAGAGTTGGGCTAAACAGGGCTATTTTTATCTGGGTTTGGGGTGTTTATAGGGGGAAAGGTAACACTGATGGCTGTCAGAGCAGAATTTTGGTTCTTTTCTAAAAGCATTTGAGGACTTGTAAAACACAAACGCAGAGTAGATCTTATCACAGCCCATCTTCGTGCACTCTGGACCGGGTTTGTCCCCAGCACAGACCACACTGTGCTTCCTCCCCTCCTGCACAAACCCGGGCCAGGCTCAGGAGTCCAGGGACAGCATTTTCCCCACAAAAGCCAGGAATTGTCCTGGAGTGGTTTCCTCTTCTCTCCTGCTGCCGCCAGGTATTGATTGGTGTGGTTTTAGAGGAAAATCAGGCTCTGAGGTGCAGCAACCCACCTGTGGGAGCAGCTGCTGCTGTCGTGCCTCACGTTACAAACGCAGAGAGCTGCAGCAAACCACAATTCTGCCCCGGATAAATTTAGAACAAAAAGATCACATCCTCTCATTGTTTTCATTGAACTTCGGCAATGAAAGATGACATTTAAATTTGGGCACTCTGAAATCCTGGAGTTTATTTCACGCCTTGCTGCTGAGCTCTGTGCCTGCCGTGGCACCCAGGAGAGCACAGTGAACCCTCTGACACGTTTTTAAACACAAATGCTCCTTCCTCTTGTCTCTTCTGTGGCACTAATTGTAACTTCAGCTTAACCTAATTCTCACAAAGCTTGTGCTGTTTACTCAGGTTGGTCAAATGGGAGGGTTCTCATTTTTAAATCTAGATGGAAACGGGGGATTTTTACCTTATAAAGATATTTCAGGGTCAAGGTTTGCTCTGAGTGACCTTCCAGGGCTGCAGCCTCGGGCTCTGCTTGGATTGTCCTGGCTGGGAAGAGTGGGAACCAAGGGGAATTATTCTTTAGAGGTTTAAGGACTGAAGGAATCAACCGGAAAAGCAAAAATCAGGATGAAATGGATGCTGATGGCAAAATATAAAAACATCCCTCTAAAGCCAAATGGGCTTTAATTATTCACAGCACACGCACTGAGTTGGGTGGATAGCAGAGAACAAGTCCCACCAGGTGTTGTAGGAGAGATTTGGCTCTGAAAAGCAAGGGAAAGCTCTGTCCTGGAAAATTCCAGCAGCAGGGCTGCAGCAGTGAGGTGTTCAGTGCCTGGAATGATCCCTGCTCAGGAAACCTGCCTGGCGAGAGACAATCCCCCAGAACCACCACCAGAACCAAAATCCACCCCGGGGATGGTCCCAAAGTGCCTCCAGACCTCGACTCCTGTGGCTTTTCATCCTGACTGAACGCCTCAAACAGGAACCCTTTGTCATTTTAGTCAGTCAAGGGTGATGGAGGCACCCCCAGCTCAGAAGAGGGACATGGGCCCAGCCCCAGACCCCACGTAAGTGGATTTTTTTTATTTTTGACCTGGATTTTTCATCCTCTGGTGTTGGGTTCTCGTCACCTCCTTCCACACAATTCAACCTCTTGAAATGTAAAAGTCACTGAGAGAAAAGTGCTGCACTCACTGAGCTTCCTCTATTTGCACATAACTTCTCTGTCTCTTTTATCTAGTCACAATATTCATATTTTAAAGAGTCAACATTTTTATTTAAAAAAAAAAAAAAAAAAAAAAAAAAAAAAAAAAAAAAAAAAAAAAGATTTTTCTGGGTGTGCTCCTTTCCTTAAAATAATTACTGGGTTTATGTTCAGTCTTTTTCCTCTCCCTTTCTGCATTTTGATGTTCTGCAAGTACCTCAGCTCAGGCAGTGGAACTAAATGCACTCAGAATTCTTTTTACTTCGTTGATTTACTTGTCTTCTGAGGAAAGAATCACTTAGGTGGAAACTCTGCTGAAGAGAAATGAAAGTGAGAATGAAAACTGCTCAGTGCAATGTAACAAAAGCCGTGAAAATGTTTGTTTCTTGTTCTGGTTTTTTCGTTCTGTGTTCACAAAACCCAAACCCAACCTTTGGGTGTGATATTTGCATTCTATTCTTCTTCTGTGGCTTTCAAAGTGCTTCAGAAAAATCATATTTTCATCAGAAATATAAATTCTGTTAATTTGAGAGCCAAACCCACATCTGCTGCAAGAGAAGACGTCCAGAAGAATTAATCTCTCAGTAATGAGACATAAAACAAGGTTCTGTCTACAGAGTTTCCTTTAAGAGGAAAACTTGCTTTAAGAGGAAGTTGCTTTCAAAACTGACATTTTAGAATTTCCTTTTTTAAATGGCTGTAAAATTATCTCTCTCTCTTCCTCTTTTCACAACATCTGATGACACCAAGGTTAATTTTCATGAATTATGTCTCTAAAAACATCCTAAATATAGAAGGGCCTTGTCTTGTGACACTTAATCCTTATTTCATACAAGACTTTTGTGATCTTGGTAAGACACCAAAAGTGTCAGCCCTGGATCTATTTGACTTTATTAATAAATGAGCAGCCAGCTCATTTATTTTAATGTTTAAAGAGCAGCCAGCTTTCTTCCATTTTTGTAAATCAGTTTGTTGTTCTTTCTCCCTCTCTCCTTTGCCCTGGTGTAAAGTAGAACAGTTTTATTCCATGGAAGAGCCCAAGGAAAACTGGGTCTGCTGCTGACTTCTTCCTTTTTTGGGGATTTCTTTGAAAGGATTTCCTTAAATTATGCCGTGGTGTCTCTGGAATGTTGGGATTCTTCTCCCCTTCCCATCCCTTGTCCCTCCAGAAATTTCAGCCCCGAAACCCGCAGAAATCCTGGGCTTAAAAATCAGCCTTGGGCCAAGGCCTCCTCTAAGATAACGTGGAAAACACTGCCCATTTTTCTTGTTTCTGTTTCAGTGGCACTGCTGATGTTGAGGGAGGCAGAGCAGCTCCCCTTTGGAGCAAGGAGCATCAATATTTTTCATTTCTCACAGACACCCCTCTGCATTTCCTGAGCTGCTGCTGTCGATCTCAAATATGCCAATTTCCTGCCTTTCGAGGCTAATATGAAACACCTCCAAGAGATTATCTGATAGGGTTTGGGTTTTTTTGGGGTTTTGTTTTTTGACCTGGAAAATGTATTATGAATATTTTTTAAGAAGTGTTTTGTCTGCCATCAAAGGCCCCACCTGCTCTCAGCCGTGGGGACTGTTCTGCCTTGGCTGCAGCGTTGTCTCAGCCACGTGTGGGGAGGAAAACTCTGATTTTACGCGCACAGAGCAAAGGCACAGATTTCACCGAGTGTTTCTGAGGCTTCCAGGTTCTCCTGGCCCCTCTGGGCTGTGTCTGGGCTCAGCCCCAGGGCTGTGCTTGTCGCTGCAGCCAAGGTGAGCGTTGGCAATTTCACCAAAGGATCCTTCCCGAGGTGAGCTGAGGTAAACCACAGTGAGGAAAATCTTGGGAACCAGCAGCTCAGTGCTCCCAGAGACAACATGAAATTGGTTTTTTTAGCAATCCTTTGTGTCCATCCTTGTGCTGGGAGAGCTCCTGCATCCCCTGGTCACTGCAAAGTGGCACTGCCCAGGTGACAGGACACAGGTGGGGTGTGTGGGGTGTCTGTGCAGCCCCAGCCCATCCTGTGCCCTCCTCTGACCCCACTGAGTCTGCCTGGGTGGGCTATAAACCGCATTATAAACTACATTATCATTTATATTATCAACTATATTATCAACTTCATAAACTAAAATATAAACTATGAACTATTTATTTATTTATTTATTTATTTTTATTCATAAATATTCTATTCTATTCTATATTATTTTCTATATTAACTATTATATTTTCTATAATATATATTATTATTCTATATATATATTCTAGAATGTATTATTATATATTACATATATTTTTACACTATATACAAAAAAAATATATATATATATGTAAAATATAAATATGAACTATAAATCCACTGATCCCCCTCCTTCCCATTCTCCTGCACAAAGACAAGCTGCTGACTGGAATTTTTAAGTCTAGGAGCAGCAGAGAACTCCATAAAAATGTGAGGAAATATTTACCCCCGTGTATCTGTCTCTGGATAAAGAAATCATTCCAAAGGCTCATATTTAGTGAGGAGTTGAGTTTCCTGGTCAAGTCTGAATGCATTAAATGGGTTCTGTGATTTAAACACGGGAATTTTTTAAGATTGGGTGGCAAGAAGAGTGAATAGAGTGGAAAAGGCAAGCAGCAGGATTGTTGTCCCCTCTCATTCTTGTTTCCCCAGAACAAGAACAGTTCTGAGGCAGGCTCGAACATTTTTTTGTTTTTAACTCCAAGAGGTGTATTTGCATCCTGTTTCTCTAGAGTTCCCTCTGAAATCATGAGACCCAAAAATGTTTTTGTTTTGAATGAAAGCTAAGCCTGGCGTGTGAGCACACAACCCTCAGGCCTTCAGAAGAACACCAAATATTTCAAACCTAATGGTAAAATTCCCAGAGCTGGAAAAATACACAAGCATTAAGCTTGGGCCATGGCCTGAGGGCAGATGTGAGATTTCCAGCTTTTCAACATGGTAAATTTGTGCTGTTTTAATGATGGTAATAAATAAAGCCATATGGGTCTTTTTTTTTTCTTTTTTCTTTTTCTAATAAGAAAAAAGAAAATCCTATTTGCAAACAGATTTCCTGGCAAAGCCCACCCTCATTTACTGCTTTCCACACAGTGACAACTTCACTCTCTGATCCTTTGTTTGCCAGATACGATTTCTCTTGTGTGAACTCCAAATATATCCTGAACTTCTCTGAGATCCAGAACCCTCCCCTTTGCTCTAGACAGGTGCTTTATGATTTTTTGGAAGATTTCCTGCCTCTTCTTTTGCACTTGTACATTAGGTTTTTTTTTCTATGATGTTCTGTTCACAGCCAAAGCCCGTGTTGTTAAATTTTTGAGTGTTGCTCATTCAGGGAATTTCAGGGAATTTGTTGCTCTTTTCTAGGGAATTTGTTTTCATCTTTTGCTTTATGAGAGTCTTTTGATTTTTCTCTTCTCTCAGATCTTTGCCCTGCACTTTTTACTCATTTGGGGAATTTCAGGGGATTTGTTGCTCTTTTTAGGGAATTTGTTTTCATCTTTTGCTTTATGGGGTCTTTTGATTTTTGTCCTCTCTCAGCTCTTTGCCCTGCACTTTTTGGGTGCTTGCCCTGCCTGGGGTGCAGACACTGGGGGTGTTTCAGTGGGGCTCTCTGTGAATCTTTTCTGCCTCCTCGAGCAGCTCCAGCAGACACTTCAGAAGCTGTTCCTCTCGGGGATGGTCCCACCTGGCAGTCTTTGCTCATGGAATTCCAGCAGCTCCCTGGGAGCTCTTCCCTGAGCCAACACTGCTCATCCCAACCCCTGCAAAACGAACACCTGCTGGGGCAGCGGGATTCCTCCCTGCCAGGTGCCCTTTCGTTTTGTTTTATTTCTTTTTATTATTTATTTTTGTTTTAATTTTTACGGATCTCCTTCAGAACTCTTCCTATTCCTCACTACAAATAACCCCCGTTTGAAACCCCTGCAGACTCTAAACGCCACGGAGAAGCCTCTTGCCCCATCTGAGAGCGACCCCGGGGGCCAAAGGAGCAAAGAGGGCTCCAAAGACAAGAAAGCCACGGTGGAGCTGGGCAGGCAGAAGGGCAGGGAGCAGCCAGAGCCCCGGGAGCCACCAGCAGCTGACCCCGACTCCGTCCACAACGGTGGGGACACCAAGGAACCCTCCTACAAGAAGACAGAGAAGAGGCAGTCCCTTGGAGGGTTCTTTAAAGGCCTTGTACGTTCATTTCTCTTCCTTTTTTTTTTTGGTTATTTTTCAGCTGGTGGAAGCAGGCAGGTTCATAATCTGTATTTTATCACGCCCCTCTCCTGGACCCTGACTCCCCTGGGAATGGCACAGGGCAGGGATGCAGATTAGAACACTGCAGCTCCAGCCTCTGCTCCCAGCTGGGCTAAAAAGGCTGGAATTTTGGCTACAAACGCTGGAATTTTGGCTACCACTGGAGCCATTGATGCAAGCAAACAGCATCACTGCCTGGCGGCAGGGTTTGAGCACTGATAAGGTTGTTCCTATGGTAAAAGAGATTAATTTATAAGCTGTAGCAAATGTATTTCGGGAGTCTTTCAAAGATTAGATTAGGAAAAAGAAGAAAGGGGGGGAAAAAAGATGAATAACATTGTTTCCTGAGCTGGAATAACTCAGAGTCCAGTTGTCAGGAGCTGGGAGTGCTCAGCACGTGGAAAGTATTGGGATTTTTTCTGATCAGAGCGTGTGCTGCACTGACCCAGGCTTCTCCTGAGCAAAATCTGGGGGAAAAAAAAAAAAAATACTCCAGTACCTCAATATTTTTGTGTGAGCACTTTAAAATGCTCTGCCCAAACCATCACTGTCACAAAGCCCTGAGCTGCTGCTGGGACCTGAGCTCCTGGATCCCAGGGCAGAGTTGGAATTTTTCCCTTTAAAAAAGGGCAGAACAAAGTTCCTTCTGCCACACGGGGCTTGGAAATTCCAGTTCAACAAGAATCATCAGCCAGTCTGATCTTCCTGCTCTAATCAGCAACCACCTTGAAAATGGGTGCAGCAGGAGACTGCAGTGAGCCAATACCGTGAATGAGGGCTAAGTGAGGCAAAATGAGAATTCTCTCCTCTCCTGTCTCCTCCCTGCTCCCTTCTATGGGAAGAAAGGCAAATTGGATCATTTTATTCCTCAGATCAGGTTAGAAGTGTCTTCATGGTGCTCAGGCAGCAGCTGGAGCTGGCAGAGCCCATCGCTCCTGTGATGGAGGAAATCTTTACCTGATGTGGAGGTTTTTAGGGGTTTCTGGGTAAATTTGGAATGAGCAGCTCACTGAGTCTTGGTTGATGGATAAATGATGGATTTGCTGCTACCTGTAAATGGCCAAAGCCTTTTATTTTATTTATTTTATTTATTTTATTTATTTTATTTATTTTATTCTGCTCTAGAGCATCCTCCAAAGTCAACATCAGGGGAAGCAGAAGCAAAACCACTGCAGCCACCTGAGCCGCACAAAGTTACAATCAGTTTTAGATGGGATTTATCAGTCCGTTATGATTTTTGGCTGCTCTTTTTCATATTTAGATCCTCCAAGGTGAATCATTAAAAGAAGATCAGTGAGGTGGAGCCTAATCAGTGTAAAAACCTCTCTGGTTTTAGTTCCCTGGAGGGGATGAGGAACTCGAGACCTTTCACTCTCCTTGTATAACACAGAATCATCCCGAAAAGGTGACTCAGGTTTCCAGAAAAGGACAATTCACACATTCTTCTGCCCGGTTCCTATCCCAGGGAAAACACGGAGTCACCTTTAGCTTTGTCACGCTGCATTTTGTGCTTAGCGAGGCATGATTTGGGTTACCAGCAGCACTGACACCCGGCACTGGTAACAGCGACCTCAAAAAACGGTTTGTGGCTCCGTTTTGCTGAAGTTTTGGCAGCTTCAAGCCCAGCAAAATTAGGTCAAGCACCTTAAACCAGAGCCGAGTTTTTATCAGCTAGTGAAAAATGCAGTTGGTATGGTTAGAGCTATACATTTCCTTCACCTAAGCTGGATTAGTGTCTTGGAGCGGCTCCAAACCCAGAATTAGGTTTGCAGTGTAAAAAAAAAAAAAAAGCTTTATCACTCCAACATTGTGGAATACCTGTCATGCATAAAAATATTTAATGTTCCTTTAACCTAGAGCAGAGCAGGGCTGGCTCTAACACACCATTCATCATGCCTCAAGGCTGCACTGAAGCGTTTAGGACAGGGAAATTTTACAGAAAGTTGTGCCGAGAGGCCAAAACTACAGAAACGCAGCAGCCTGGCTCTGCTGGGTGAGCCCACACCCCGAGAACAATCGTTTCCGTGCCAATCGAGACAATTCTATTAAACTAACCCGCGCATTTCAGCAGAGTCACGGGCAGGACCTTGGTGTGGTTCTCATGATGAGGATGACGCTCACGTTAAATAAAGGGCGAATGAAGAGAAGCAAGGAGATTAAATCAGCGGGGAAAAAAAAAATATATATATATTATATATTTAAAAAATATATATATTTATATATATATATATATATATAAAATATATATATATATATCCGGTAGCAAAAAGCCTTAAAGGCACAATTCCCTCCCTGACCGTTCTGAAACACTGGGATAAGTTGCTAAAGGTGTCTCGCTCGTTCCCGCAGGGCTCCAAAAGGATGTCGGATGCAGAAGTGCAGACAGACCCCGTCTCCATCCTCCCCGCCGCCAAATCCAAGTAGCGCCCGGCCGCTGGAGGGAGGGAGGCTCGGCAGCTCTCGGGGGGCTCCTGGCAGCAGAAATGGCTCTTTTTCCTCCCCAAACGCCGGGGTGTCACTGCGGGTTGTCTCCGGTTTGTTCCTCCCCCGTAAGAAAGCAGCTCTGGAGATTCCCCGAGGGATGTGTTTGGAGGCAGGCGGTGCGAGGAGGGTTTGAAGCGGGCAGGAGTCAGGGGCGAGGGTGGCAGAGAATTGGATCAATAAATGACGGGAAAAAACCAAAAAAGTATGTGACCAAGGAAAGCAGGGGGCAGGGATGGGGAATCCTCCGCTTTAGAGAGCTTTGGAAAGCAGCCGGGAAACGCAGAAATCCCCTTGGAGAAAGGTTCTGCTGCCGTGTGAACACAGCCCAGTCACTCCTGGGGGATGTTTGGACAGAGCTGAAGTTAGAGCTGACCCCTTCGCGCCGACAGCGATCAAATCCTGCTCCCTGCCCCTTATTAATGTGAATTAAAAACTAAAACGCCAAGGCTTGACGTGATTGAGGCGGCTCCTCTCTCGGCCGGGCGAGGTGGGATAACAAATTAAAAGCTATTTAAGGTTCTACTAGGACACAAGAGGGCAGCCACGTCCCCTGCGGCCGGGCTGTGCCTGCCAGCCGGGAATTAATGGTCCTTAGATCATAGGAAACGTAGTTCTTCAGCCTGATACCTGTTTGTATCCGTACCTGTAATTAATCCTAATAAAAAAAACCAAAATCCAAGCTGCCCTTGGGCAGCTCTCTCTGCTTCACAAGACTCCTGTAATAACTGTACTTAATAAATGTTACGGAAAATTAAGATTTCTGTTGGGTCAGTCGTAGCCTGTACAGGGGACCGTGGGCCTGGCATTTTAATCCACGCTGATCGTAATGAAACAATGCTGTATATTTTGACATCTTTATCTTTAAATAAACTAATACTTATCCTTTGAAACAAACAAACAAACAAAAAAAACTCCGTTGCTGTTTCAATTTTCAGACAAAGTTTGTGGTTTACATCCCTGTGCTCTGGTGGTGGATGTGACATCAGGGCAGAAATCAGCACAGACAAACCTTCCCTGGGCAGGGAGTGGTTGTTATTGTCTCTGTATCTCAGTGAAGATTACACCTGGGAAGCCAGGGAGAATCCTGTGAATTCTGCAGAATTCTCTTCCTAACTAATCAGAGAGGACAGAGGTGAAAAATTCCTGAAGTTCAGCAGGATTTTTGCTCTGGGTTCTTCTGCAAACCTGCAGGTTTGGGGCGCCCAACCAAAACTTCTGCTGATTCTGTGCGCAGGGAGCACAGAACAAAGGTTCTTTAGTAATAATTGCACTTTCTGCTCCCTTCCCTGGCGTTTCCATGCCTTATAAAGGGATATTAATCCATGGTGAGTGCTCAGGTTTCAGGCCTGATCCATGACCCCCTCCTTGTCCATCTGGGCAGGACCAGTGTGAAAGAAGAATTGGGGTTGTTACACCCAGCTTTGCTCCACGAAAAGGAAATAAATAAAAAAAAATTAATTAAAAGAAATAAATGAAATTTCTGCCATGAGACATGCTCTGATCCCACTCTCTGCATTCCCAGGGAGGGCTGCAGAGCCGTGAACTCCTCTGAGTGCCCAGAAATCCCCAAATCTCTCCCTGCTGACCCTGCAGACCTGTGCCCACCCTCGGAGCAGGGAATCTCAGCAGGATCTTCCCCCTTGGGAGTTTAGGACCCTTCCCTTCAGGAGCTGAGTCTGCTCCCACGGAGCCAGGACCTGCCTTCAGGGTTGGGGTGCCACAGCTCTGCACCCACAGAGTGTTTGAGGAGCACCTGAATACCTTTTCCAGGATGATGTGCCAGGAGATAAACACCTCGGGGTTGTGGCTGTGGGGACTGAGCTGAGGCTGGAGGTGGAATAACTCCGAATTCTGCACAGTCACACACTCACTGAGAATATCAGCGAAGAATCTGGATTTGTTACAGGCTCCACCTTTTCTGGATAACACACCCTGGGCTTTACTGGCAGCTTGAGCAGCTCAGCAGTTCTGAGAACACAAAAACAGGAAATGCTGCAGCAGCCCCGATGGAGGCTGAAGATGCACACGAATTCCTTAAAGAAGTGCCACTTTCTGGAAACAAATCATCAAAACCCTCGGACAAGAATAAACCTCTTTATCACCGCTCTTCGCTTTTCCTTAATCATTTCCTATTCAATCTGTCACCTGCTGAAAGGCAAGAGGAAAGAACCTCCTGCACAGGAAGCCCCAGAGATTCGACTTTATACCGGAAAGGGACAAAGTCCAAATTCCCTTTTTTATCCCATCGCAGGTGATGCAGAATCCAGCAGTGCCCCTTCACCCACCTTCACCCACAGCAAAGTCCTTTATTCCGGGCACAGGGATTGATAAGGAACAAACCCTGGGCACAAAGGCGTTTAGAACACAAAGTAGAATGTGCAGACTCATCTTTGTTCACCAGGCGCGGGGATGTTTGTGATTATTTCACTGCAGTTGTTTGGAACACGGAAGGGAAGTGGGGATTAAGCTGCAGAGTTTTCACTCCTTTTTGCTGTCAGCAGTTTCGGGTCTATTGGAGAAATAGATCCGGAGCTGCTATGGGCTGAAATGTTATCGCTTTGGTGAGTTAAACTGAAGTAGCCAAGAATTTCGGGACTCTGTCATCACAGGAAGGTTTCTCTCTGCAGATTTTGGGCCCTGGCAATGGCTGCCACGAGCGAAGGGAAAGAATTGCTTGTGGAAATTTTGTTTGTAAAATTGAGCTGAAGCAATCTTTTTTTTTTTTTTCTATTTTTTTTTTCTGTTTTCTTTTTTTAATTTTGTTTTTAACCATTGCTTCACATATTGAAAAAGCACATAATTATCCAATGCCCTGTTCAGGAATCCTTCATCAAACTCAGTAATCAGGGCTGGATTACTTTACTACTCCCTGTTTATTGCCACAAAAGGCTGTATCAATATTCACAACCCCAGTCACGGAACAGAACCAGTCTTAGATGTTAGAGAAAAACTTCTCTTTACCCCAAGAGCCCAGGGTTGGGCCACACCAGAAGGATTTTGGTGCTTCCAGCAGTGAGTGGGGCAGCCCTGACACAACCACACAAATTTAATTCCAGCAAGACTAAATCCATGCGAAAACTTTTATTGCCATTGTGACTACACTTGAAATTATTATTTTTTTTGCTCTCTTCTCCCACTCTGTCGCCTCCACACTGTCCTACCACAGTAAAACTGCCGGGTAAAAATGAGGTTTTGCCCGTGTCAGTGTGCTGAGGGGTCTGCAGGTGCCAGAAGGGGTTAAGGGCTGCTCTGGGGTCAGCCCACTCGGGTTCATTTGGGAGGTGAGGAGAAGGTTTAATCCCCTGAAAGGGACGGGGAGGGAGGCAGAGCTCCCAGGAGCTGCTGGAGGAAGGGCTGCGTTCTCCCAGGAGCAGGTAAGGGCTGTGCCCAGGCACCTCTGGGGAACCTTTGTGTGTTTGGGGCCTTTTCGGTCCTTTTGTGCCTTCCCCAGGACACAGCAGTGAGGCGCTGAGATGGTTTTATGGTTCCAGCTTTCCCTGGAGTTTGTGGGGGGAATCCTCTGGAGTTTGTGGGGTTATTCCCTGTTGTTTATGGGATGATTCCTTGTTGTTTATGGGGTGGTTCTCGGGGGGTTGTGGAGTGATTCCCCTGTTGTTTATGGGGTGATTCCCCTGTTGTTTATGGGGTGATTCCCCTGTTGTTTACTGAGTGATTCTCTGTTGTTTGTGGGGTGATTCCCTGTTGTTTATGGGGTGATCTCCTGTTGTTTATGGCGTGATTCCCTTTTGTTTATGGGGTGATTCTCCTGTTGTTTGTGGTGTGATTCTCCTGTTGTTTGTGGTGTGATTCTCCTGTTGTTTGTGGGGTGATTCTCCTGTTGTTTGTGGGGTGATTCCTCTGTAGTTTGTGGGGTGATTCCCTTTGGTTTATGGGGTGATTCCCTGTTGTTTACGGAGTGATTCCCTGTGGTTTGTGGGGTGATCCCCTGGCAGTGCTATGCAGTTCCTTGGCCCATCCCCACCCTTTGGGAAGCACTCCCCACCTGTGCTCTCATCCCTCTGCTCTCCCACCTTTGTGCTGGAAGCCAAAACGTGCCCTGGGCCACCTTATCCAGCCCTGAATCAACACCTTTGACTTCCTGAAATATCCATTTAAAGGGGAATAGTAATGCTAAAATGTGAATTTAGTGGAGCCTGGAAGTACAGGGGAACATTTAGCACAGAAATAATGAGTTTTTAAAGCTCCCTTTCCCTGTCAAAATGTGCTGGGAAGGAGAGGATGTGACACTAAAGCCTCTGAGACACCCAAACAGGGCTGGGGTTGAGAGTTTTGGTGTGAAAAAAATGATGGATTTTGGCACTTCAGTATCAGAAGAGCTTTCTTGGTGAAGAAAATTGGGAAGTATTCTTTCTTGGGTTAATTTTGGTGGGAAATTGTCTCTATTTTATTAATTCTCGACAGACAAAATTCTCAGCATCACTCAAGTTTGTAAATGCCTTGATTAGTGCAAAGAGGTTAAGAGATGGTGTAAAAGGAACCTGAATTCCAGTATCAGAGAAGCTTTCTTGGTGAAGGAAATTGTGAAAAATTCCTTCTTGGTGAATCTTGGTGGGAAATTGTCTCTGTTTTATTAATCCTCAACAAACGAAATTCTCAGCATAATTTAAATTCGTGACTGCCTTGATTAGTGCAGAGAGGTTTAGAGATGGTGTAAAAGGCACCTGAATTCTGCTTTCAGAGCACACAGGGGCTGTGGCGAGGGGAGGGTTAAGGGAAATCTCCTTTTTTTTTTTTTCCCCCTGGTCCTGCGTGTCAGTCAGGAGCTGACCTGCAGTGATGTGACACAATACGGACACCGAGGAGCCTTTTACCAAACGTCACTTTGAGACAAAGCATGTGCTTTTTTTTTAGAGAAAGTTGTTTGTTTGAACTGAGCCCCAAATTCAGCATTCATCATCTTGTCTCCTGTACAGCGTATTGTTCTAGCTCGGGGAAAAAAAAAAACAAACCTTCAAACTGAACCATATGCTGAAAGGGGAGGAATTCAGAAAAAATTTCCTCACTTTCCCTCCAGTCTGTGCCTCGTTTTTTTGGGCTTCAAGGAGGGGAGGAAAAAAAAATATAATTGCTGCAGACAGGGTAAAGATGGTAGCTGCTATTCCCAGCCCTTTACACGGAGTAGGTGCTTTCAAGAGCTTGGAAACAAACATTGCACTAAAAATGACTGGCTGGCTCCTGGCAGAATTGCTTGTAAATGTCTGTGCTGGAGGCTGGAAAGAGAATTTAGGGGTTTGCAGAACGTGTTCCTCAGGCTCGTTGTTCACAGATGTAGCTTTGTTCTTATAGGCATGAGCCTGCCAAGAATTTCCTAAGCAACTATGGATTAAACAGGCTTCAAATTTGGGGGGTTCTGCCCACAATTTCTCCAAGAACTGAATATTTTATAGATGCAGATCGTTTGGAAGAGAGGTGTGGTGGAGCTCACCCCAAATTGACATTGTCAGCTCGTTTTCAACTTCTCCTTTACCTTGACTTTCCTCCTCACTGACTCTCGGTGAGATTGTACTGTCAGTTCCTGTGGAAGGTGAAAAATGTGAAGTCAGTTTGGAACTGGGTTTGGGAGTTTAGGGACAAATCACAGTTTTGAGGAATATTGTCTGTTTTCAATTTATTGTTGGACTCCACATATCAGCCACATTAATCTAAGTACTTCTTTATATCTGACTTCTTAATACATTTAGTTGAGCTCTGCCCTGGCAGCAAGAGAACACCAAGTACTCCTGAAAGATCTCAATTTGCAATCTGAGATAGTTAAAACTAATGCCGTTGTTATCCCAAACAGCCATCTCAGATACTTAAAGTGAGATTTTTATTCCAGTTGTTAGCCTGAATTTAGATTTGGCTGTTATCTGTAGGAAGAAAAAAAAATAATTGGTAGTTTTTGCAAGTTATTGCAGTGTTGATTTCAAATCAGACACCTCCAGGAAAATGCTTTATTCTTCCTACATTATTTGTCCTTCTTGGATGTCTTTGCTTGGTTTTTTTTTACATTCAAGGCAGAGATGTAGAGACAATAAGAGAGCTACATCCGTTGTTTAATTTTCCTTTTCCCAGGAAATGAATAAATTAATTTCCTTTATTACTAAACCTGAGCTGTTTCTCCACAAGCCAGAGCTCTGATTCACCATTCAGGTGAGAGATGCTCACACTTAGACAGGCTTTTCCTTCTTTTTCTCTTTTCCTTTTCCCTTTTCCCTTTTCCCTTTTCCCTTTTCCCTTTTCCCTTTTCCCTTTTCCCTTTTTCCTTTTCCCTTTTCCTTTTCCCTGCTGCAAATCCAACTGCAAATTCAGCTACAGGTTTGTCATCTCCCAGGATGACAAAAATTGCAGCTGCTTCCTGAGTTGCTGGGGATGTGCCAAGTGTGGAGCTGCTGCTGGGCAGAGCGGGGAGCAGGGCACAGGGCTGCAGGGAGGATTCCCAGTGCCAGGCAGGGCACCTCCTCCCCTCCCTGTTCGCTGCCACAAACCCCAGAGAGGTTTGTCACTTCAGTCCAGCAGCTGATTCCCAGCCCATCCAGCTCTGCCTTTGTCTTGGGAGTGTTTGGGCTCCGTCCCCAGCACAGACTCTGACAAACGTCACCGCTGTTAGTACGCGACTGGGGAATTATTCCCCCAGAATTATATCTATTTTTAACCACCAGGGTTTGTTTTTTATAGCCCTGCTGTTGGTACTGCAGTTAATCTCTAATATAAACTCATAACCTATAATAATGTTACTTTGGCTGAAGTTTTATGGAGGCAGTGGAGAGGATCCTGTGGATCACTGAGCTCAAGAAAAATCTCAAGGCTGTTTATCAAAATTTGCTGCTTAATATTTTTTTATCTTTTCCTTTTTTTTTTAACCATAGCCCTGATGTTGGTACTGCAGTTAAACTATAATATATATATCAATAATATAATTCTATAATAATATTAGTTTGGTTTAAGTTTTATGGAAGCAGTGGAGAGGATCCTGTGGATCACTGAGCTCAAGAAAATCTCAAGGCTGTTTACTGAAGTTTGCTGCTTAATATTTTTTATTTTTCATTTTTTTACCATAGCCCTGTTGCTACTGCAGTCAATATATAATATATATCTATAATATAATTCTGTAACAATGTTAGTTTGGCTGAAGTTTTATGGAGGCAGTGGAGAGGAGCCTGTGGATCACTGAGCTCAGGAAAATCTCGGTGCCCTACAGTTCTGTTTGACACAGGAATTCTTCTGCAAACTCCACGTCAGCAATAAAATCAGAGATGCTGCTTTTCTATCAGGGCAGGGAGGGGCTGTTCTATGTAGAAATTTCTGTTCTATGCAGAAATATCTGCCTGAAACAGATTTTCCATGAAGTGTTCTGTGCACACACTCCCCATTCCTGGGACCTCAGGGATTAAGTTCCCATAAGCACAGATGATATAATTTCTTCCAGGATTCATGTGGTAATGTCATTTTTACACAACTCAGCTTTAAAATAACGACACAAAGTGCTAAATAATCAAAAAAGATTTCTTCTTCCTTGCCTCCACCACTATTTTTTCTAGTGAAAAATTGAAAAGGAGATTTTTTTTTTTTTAATGTTAAAAAAATCGAGTGATATTCTGGAGACACGACACTTAAAAGAGTTTTGTTATCTCCTCACCCCTGAAGCAGAGGCAGTTCCCACACCCCGCCTGGCTCCGCTCTCACACAGCAAAATGTTCTTTACTAATAATGTTTTTTTGGCATGTCCTGAGCATTGAGCTCCCTCCCCGGACTCAGCCCCGTCTCTCTCTCGCTCCGGTGCCGGTAGAGGGCACTTGGATTTAATTTCTCCCCGGCGGCTGCACTCACGGCTTTTGGGGGTTTGGTTGTTGTTTTTGGTTTTTGGTTTTGCTTTTTCCTGTCGTCCCATTCATAGAAATGTGGAGAGACAACCCACGTTCCAAAGAAGCCAATAATCCCAACCTGCAGGATCTCGGTTTTAGGATTAGGCTGCAGGATCCCAGTTTGGGATGCACATCCCAGTTTGGGACGCAGGATCCCAGTTTAGGATCCCAGTTCAGGATGCAGGATCCCAGTTTAAGACACAGGATCCCAGTTTAGGATGCAGGATCTCAGTTCAGGACGCAGGATACCAGTTCAGGACGCAGGATCCCAGTTTAGGATCCCAGTTCAGGACACAGGATCCCAGTTTAGGATCCCGGTTCAGGATGCAGGATCCCAATTTCTGGCCCAGGGAGCTGCTGTGTGCCACTGCTGGGGCCTCACTGGGATTTCACTTGGGACCTTCTTTGGGGTCCCACTGGTTAAAAGCTGATGTGGGGCAAACAAAAGCCAAGGAGTGCCGGGAAAGGGATGATGATAAAGGGGAAACGAGAGGCTGGTCCCTGCAAAAACTGAGATGTTTAGGACATTAAAAAAAAAACCCAAATAATGCAACTAAAAATGTGAAAATGTAACTCTGCACAGTGTGACAGAATGTTAAGCAAGCACCACAGAAATGCTTTTAAATTAAAAGCAGAGAGCATAAATGAGAATAAGTGCCTGATGTATATGCAAAGACATATCCCCCTGCTCCGTTCTGCCTTTGTCTTTCAAACTGCGAAGAAACAAAAAGGTCAGCAGAGATGTGGGCGATGCCATAACACGGAAATCACTTTTTGTGCCGCTGTGAATGTGGCATTTATCGCTCTTCTCTCAGCGTCCCCTTCCGAGTCAGAGTGAGATTCAACCAATGCTGCTGCCGAGGACAGGGACACAGCCCGTGGTGGGGAGGAAACGTGCTCACCTGAGAGCCTCACCACAGGGCTTTGAAACAAAAAAACCTGCAGCTGGTTCTCAGCAGAAGCTCCTCAGGAAGCTGCGACCTGCCGCAGCCCTGCAGCATCTCAGTGCGACATTCCCCAGCACTGCACCCTCCAGGGAAAGCTCCAGCCCCTGGGAATTACTGAGGGGGGATCCCTGCCAAATAAAAACCGTGTTGATCTTTATTTTATTCACCAGTCATGGCTGATGATGACACATGGGGGGAGGCAAAGACAAGTGTTTTGTGATTTACACGTGATTTAGGGGCCATAAATGTATTTATCTCCACTCCTACAGTCAGGTGTGTGCTCTCAGCCCAGGTAACAGTCAGGGAGCTGCGTGGCTGCTCTGTGAGGTCCATAATTCTCCTCAATTTTGTCTTCAAGTTCACTGATTTTGGGCCAAATGAGCCAAGAGGGGCCATAAAAAGCAGTTTGAGAACGAATTCTGAGCTGGCAGCAGTGAGGAGCTGAGTGAGGATGGAGAACCTGCTCAAGATTTGGTGATGGAGAACCTGCTGAAGATTTGGTGATGGAGAACTTGATTTGGTGATGGAGAACCTGATTTGGTGATGGAGAACCTGATTTGGTGATAAGCTGCTTCCAGCTTTGTTTCCACGGGGAGGTATTGATCTCTTTCAGAATTAATCGCCAGAATAAATGCACTTGCCCTCAATGGTGATGGAGCTGCGTAGTAAAAGGAGACAGAATAAAAGTTGTGCTTAACAGGACAGTGAGAAGCACAGTGAAAAATGGCAATTTCCAGGTGGCTCTTTCCTTACCATAACCTCAATACCAGTGAGGAGTAGGGGAAGGGACATTTATAATGCCAGGGAGAGTCAGGTTTGGGTTTGGAACGAGCAGATTGGGCTGAGTAAAAGAAGTGACCCAAATCTGAATGGCAAGAGGCTCCAAGCTTCGTTCTTCTTCACTTAAAATCTCACTCATTGTGTCTCACTTTACCATTTCATATTTAAATGATTTAAATATAGGCATTCGGTAGTTCAGATGAAAAATAATATTTTACAGAATAAGGCCAAAAAAAAAAATTTTTTGACACAGTCATCATGAATAATCTAACCTCTTTTTTTTTTTTTTTTTAATTTAAAATCACTTGATTCAAATTGATTTATTCACAAAGATTTGTCAAATCATTCGTGCAAACAAACCCTGCCCTGTGATTTTTCCGTAGACGGTCCAGGAGCAGCCTCACATTGTTCAGTTTTTTTGGTCACACGATCTGCCACAAAGTCACATTCTGCTATTTCTGTTTCCTGTTTGATGACAGAAATAAGAGATTTGCAGGCCTTGCGTATTATCTGATCTATTATGCAAATAACCCCCAGCTTCTGAGAACTGACCCAAGAAAACTTTCCCTGCCCACTGATGCACCCAAAATGAGTTTGGCTCCAGGAGCTCCTGCTGGAGCTGCTTTTCCTCAGGGTCCTGGAGAGCAGCAGTGCACAAACCTTTCTTTTTTTTTTTTTGTATTTCCACACCTTTGGTTTCAAGCTCCCTCTGAGCAGTTGTTTGTTTGATTTATCACCTTCATCTCGAGTGTCCTGGGCCAGTTTCTTTTGTCTCCCTGTGCAGAAGCAGTTTGAGGATCCCGTGTAAAGCAGTTCCAGGGATATTTTGGGGGTGTTTGGCCTCTGAATTCACACACCAATGTGGAACCACGGCGTGGGTTGGGTTGGAAGGTGGCACTGTAGGACACAAAAGGACTCCAAATATTTCAACAGGCAAAGAGCACAGAAAAAAGGCTTTTATTGTCTAATTCTCAGTGCCTTTTATAAGGTGTTCCCATCCAGACTGACCATGGCTGGGGAACAGGAACGACACCTCTCTGATCCCATGGGTTAAACCAGAGAAACAGCAAAACCCCACCTGGAGAGAGATTATTCTGAGAAAGGAGAGTCGTTTGCCAGGATTGTTTTGAGGAGAAGCTTCCTTGAGAAGTTTTTCCTTGGGAAAAGTCAGCAGCTGCCAGCAGCTGAAATCTCTCAGCCCCACAAATATCAGGGCCACAGGAAGGGACCTCAAAGGTGTTCTCATCCCACCCCTGCCATGGCAGGGACACCTCCCACTGCCCCAGGCTGCTCCAGTGTCCAGCCTGGCCTCGGGCACTTCCAGGGGTGTAAAACAGCCACAACTTCTCTGGGAATTCCACCCCAGCCCCTTCCCACCCTCTCATTAAAGGTTCCAGCAGCTCCATGTGGGACCCCAGAGCTGGGTGCAGGATCCCAGGTGAGGCCAACCTCACCTGGGCCAGGAGCTGCTGGTGCCAAGGCCCCAGAACACCTCACCCCAAACACAGCCCCTTTATCTCCAGCCTGTCGTGGCCCTGGCATTGTTGTCAATTAGTCATTGAGCTAAAATGAGACAGAAGCAGCACAAATGGGTGATGTCTGAGGAAGGGATTTGTTCCTTGGAGCTCACAGAACCCTGCTTTTAATGAGCTCACAGCGTTCACCATCACCTCAAACTGAAATGGAAGAGCAGAGACCACCCTGAAAAGGAAGGGCACTAAACTGATTCAGTGCCAGCTCATAGAAGACGTTCTGGTAAAGGATGTTTAGCAAAAAACAAATGCTCAAGCAGTGTCTGGGGTTTGAAACTGGGCTCCCTGATTGTTGCCTACTTTCAGGTTCCTCTGGAAATTCAGGGGCTGGGGGAGACACAAAGAAAAACCCGTCATGGGGAATAGGTTATTATGAGAATAACACAAAACACCCTTCACATTCCTGCTCGGAAGCTCCCTCCAGCATCCAGCAGTAAAGCAAGACAGGCAGAGCGCTCTGTCAGGGCTGCTCCTGGAGGTGATCCCCAAACTGGGCAATTCACCCAGAGAAAACCAGGAGCTGATTATCTGCAGGACTTGGAGCTGAAGTGCTTGATGGAATCACAGCCCTGTACCCAGAACTGTGCCCAGGTCAAACCCACAGAGGTTTGACGAGGTGACATTTCAGCCCATTTTAGCAATAAAACCCACTTGGTATTTGGTTTTGTCTATTTGTTTTGTAGTTTAGGCTACAGTGCTATCAGTTCTTCAAAGGAAAAAAAAAAAATAGAGTTTTCAAGTCTGGATACGTGAGACTTTTTTACCATTTGGAGCAGATCCAGCAGTTCAGTGTCTCAATCCAAAGTCATGCTGTAGTTTTGGTTTCGTGGTTTAGGTGGCTCTGGGAAGGGGGAAAGAACGAACTGGATTTTGTTGTGATTCAGTTAGAAGAAAATGCAGCCCCTTGAAACTGCAGTGCCTAAAATAAATCTGTCTCACTAGGCTGGGTTTCTGCAACGTAAATATAACAAAACAATGCCAGCAAACTTTGATTTTGTGACATAAACACAGGCTTGGTGTAAATCAGTGACTGCCTCCGTTCGTGTTCATCCAGCACCCTGATTTTAAATAGCTTTTTTAACTGTAGGGACAATTTTAAAATTCTGTTTTTAAATTCAAAATGAGATAAGTTGGGAAAACAATAAACCTGTGACAGTATTTATATATGAAAATCAACTCCTAGGGAAAATTTATTTGTTAATTCTGGTGGGATAACTCCACTTCTGGAGTGAGGAGCTCTGCTCTGAGGTCAGTGTGTGGCAGAAGCAGAGCCTGCAGTGGATTTCTGATCGTTTCTGCCTCTCAGGATCAAAGCTGTGCTGGGATAAGATCTTTGTTTATGGAGGAGCTGGCTCTCTGAGGTGTTTGGCTGTTGTTTTTTCTTTATTCTCTCCCTCTTTGGAGTGAGTTGGTTGCACTTTGGGAGCAGAAGGAACCGTCAGCATCTCCCTCATCTCCTGCTGGAGCCACTTCAGGGGACCTTCGGGGGGTTTGTTGTCACCCAGCCTCATTTCAGAATTATTATCACAATTTATTACCAGAATAAATCTCGTGCCAGGCTCTAAAGCTTGAGACACATCAAATATTTTAAGCTGGAGTCATATCCTCCCTTAGTCATAATTTGGTCAAGTCACACTCACTCAACCTTTCTCTTGTCACGTTCTTTTTACTTTTTAATAGATTAATTAACTTAATTTACTTTCTACTCCCGGATTAGCAGTAGAGCTCTATAAACAAATGGACAATAAGAGAGAGGAAGAGGGAATTCTAAAAATCAAATTGAGTTCACATAGAAACATTAGAAGTATTTTTAATTGGAAGTGTTAAGACTGGGGTTTTTATTAATTCTGTCTAAAAACTGCAACAGTTGTGCAAATTAATCCTGAGGGGGGTTTGTGTGATTTTTTGTTTGTTTTGTGGGGTTTTTTTTAAACAATCCTGTTAAAAAAGAGCTCCTGAACGCTTCTAAAATTAATCAGTGACTTTTGTTGTTGTTTTTTTTTTTTTGTCCTGGGCTCTCCAATGGTGATTTAATTCAAGGACATTTATGATCCATTTGAGACAATAAATTGCCCCTTTCAAACAACAGCCTGGCTTTGGGACAGGAGCTGGGGCTGGCACAGGAGCGAGCAGATAACCCTGGAGAGGCTGCCTGGGATTTTAACCCACCCTTGGGGATGGATTTGGGGCTTTCCGGCTCCTGGGGATTGTTCAGCAGCCGATGGCTCCAGAAATAGCCGGGAATGGGAAATTCCTGCCGCAGGGAGAAGCAAAAACCTCTCCAAGGAGGAGGATGGAGCTGAGGTGGCTCCTGTCACTTCTCAGTGATTTGGGGTCACTGAGCTGTCCCCGCTGGGAGTGACGAGGGTCAAATAAATCAAATAACCCCCCAAACTGATCCATCCTTTCTCCCACACGATCTGCCTCTCCTCTTCCTTTCCTTGGCTCTTTTTTCAAACACCCAATCATCCGTTTAAAATCACAGTGTTTCTTCCAGTGGTTCGGGAAATGCAGTTTTCCAGGGGGAAATGCTTTTTTCCAGGAGAAAAGACTATTTTTTCAGGGGTAGATGCTATTTTTCCAGGGGGAAATGCAGTTTTCTGTGGGGAAATGGTGTTTTCCAGGGAGAAATGCTGTTTTCCAAGAGAAAATGCTATTTTTCCAAGGGGAAATGCAGTTTTCCAGGGGAAAATGCTGATTTCCATGGGGAAATGCTATTTTTCCAGGGGGAAAATGCAGTTTTCTAGGGGGAAATACAGTTTTCCAGGAGAAAAGGCAATTTTTCCAGGGGGAAAATGCACTTTTCCAGGGGGAAATGAGAAGCAAACTTTACAGGCTGGGGGAAGGGAACAACAACAAAGCATTTATTCTTCCCTTTCCCCCTCCCCCAGGAGCGGGAGGAAGCAGAGGAGCGGTGGCAGAAGTAGGAAGAAGAAAAGGAATGAAACAAGTAAAGAGAAAACCTGAAAGCGGAGCAAGGGCAGGAATTTAAAGGGGAACTCCTGGATTTTAACAAGAGGGCTGAATTCCGGGAGATAACAACAGCTTTGCGTTCAGCCAGCCACTTACTCTAATTCCAATTAATTTTAACTCCATGTGCGTTGTCCTGCTGACACCATCTGGGTTCCT
Source organism: Sylvia borin (assembly GCA_014839755.1). Classification (NCBI taxonomy): domain Eukaryota; kingdom Metazoa; phylum Chordata; class Aves; order Passeriformes; family Sylviidae; genus Sylvia; species Sylvia borin. The sequence continues at coordinate 13,302,919 of CM025972.1, forward strand.
GGGGTTGATTCCAAGCCAGGGTGTGGCCTGGAGGCTCAGGATCAAGCACAGAGAGGATGGTTTGTGTAACATCCCCACTGCTCAGGAGAGTTTCACCGCTGAGGTTTCATAACCTTTAAGCTCTTGGGCGTGTTGGCGATTCCGAGCAGCAAAAGCAGCGTTCAGAATCAGCCCAGCTTTATGTGTGTGTGTGTGCTGAGGGTTGGTTTTGAGGATTAACCCAACCAGCTGTTAGTAAAACGTGAAACTCAGGCAGCAAAAACAGACAGATTTTTCCAGAGGTTCACCTCGAGGGGAAGGATGGAGGGAACAGAACTTTTGTTTTCCAGCGTGGAGCTTTGCCACTGCAAAGTTGTTGTCGTATCCTCCCTTAGTCATGGTTTTTTGGTTTTTTTTTTGGGTCAAGTCATGTTCATTCAGCCTTTCTCTTGTTGCCTTCTTTGTGGGTTTTAATAGATTAATTTTTAATTTTTTTTTTTTAATGGATTGAAGTCCCCAGCTCTGCGGTTCTGGGATTCCTGCACACACACGTGTGAGCACACACGAGCACACCCAGCCTGGGCTCGGCCCACTGCCCCCTGAACCCTCTGTCTGAGCACCTTCGGGCTGCTCAGGCTGCTGAGGAGCAAAGTTTGTGCTCCACGATGGAAAACCACGTGCTTTTTCCAGCTGTGGATGCAAGCGCAGCTTTGGAAAAGGAGACACAATGTTGACCATTGGTCAGAATCTCTCCTGACTGATTTTCGTCTTTTAAATCCTGGTTTTAAACACAGAGGTCTTGTTTCCTTTGGATGTAATTACGCCTTGAAAAATGTAATTACTGCCTTGGAAAAGGAGGTTTGCAATTCACAAAGTTTCCTTTCTCTCCTTTGTTTCCTTTCTTTCTTTCTTTTTTTTTTTTTTTTTTTTTTTGTTTGTTTGTTTGGTTTGGTTTGATTTGGTTTTTTGTTTTTTTTTTTGTTTGTTTGGTTTGGTTTTTTGTTGGTGGTGGTGGTTTTTTTTTTGTTTGTTTGTTTGTTTGTTTTTGGGGTTTTTGGGGGGGTTTTTTTGTTTTTTTGTTTTGTTTTGTTTTCTCGCTCATTTCCAACCTGCTTTGGGTCCCGGGAAGATGAAGGTTTGTTGGTTTTTTTTGTTTGAATTTGACTGTAAAGCAGCTCCACAGTGCTCCAGGAATATTGACAAGGACAGCAGGGAAAAGGCAGGAGCCGGAGTGGCCCAGCAGCTGCCCCAGCCCCACCAAACCCGGGATGTTTGAGATAACAGACCCTAGGCTTGGCAACCACAACCAAATCGTGATTGCCCCACAAAACCTTGCTTTGTCAGGAACTTTCTGCCCTTGGCTTTGCTTTTGAGTAACGTGCTCCATCCGAGCCAAGAGAGGAAAATCCTCGTTCTTGGGGCAGGGAAAGTATCAATAACTGATAATGCATGCCCAAACCTCTCCCTCTGGGATTCTGAGCAGTCCATAAATGTTGTTTTTCCTTCAATTAGATGTGGAGCCATGGCTCAGTTTAGAACAGAATCAAACCTGCTTTTGCCATATTTGTATTTGGGCCTGAATTTCTGGTCTGGGAGCTCTCAGAGCAGAGGCTCAGTGACAACACTGCTGAAAACTAAAACCAGGAGGGTTCCTCATTCCTTGTTCCTCGCTGCAGGGCAGAACACTTTGTTTTTGACAGTGACCTGTGGAGCATACCAGCCTGTTTACTCGCTGTTGGAAACCGGTTGTAAAGCCTTTGTACATGGACTTAGCAGCTGTAACAAGAGCTAGGGGTGTGTGGAAGCTCAGCCTCCTCCTCTTCCTCATTCCCTGGCAAAGCTGGACCAGCACCAAGCTGTGACTGCCTATGCAGCCTCGGGTTGGTTTTTTCCCATTTCCTTAACACGAGGTTTGGGGTTAAAGGAGGAAATAAAAATGTGCAGCTATTCCTGTCTGAAAACCCAGACCTTAGCTCCCGGTGGCTCTTTTCCTTTCCAAACACGAGCAAGATTAAAAATAAAGAAGTGTCAGTGTGCTAATGTTTCAGTTTCTAATCAGTTCACAAATGGCAGGAAATTAACTGGCTTTTCATGAACATCTGTTCCACTTCTGCCTTGAAAGGTTGGAGGCAAATGCTATCTGTCAAATCTCATCCTGAGAATCAGCAATAAATACACTTTTCATTTCCCACCCCCATTTCTCTATCAGCCATTCGAAACAGTACATTGTAGCCAAATGATGGACTGGTTCCTTTTCCTCTGGTGGGTTTTTTTAGGGGGTGTTTGGTGGTGGAGGGCAGGATGAGCTGCCTCAGAATAAGGGTCAGGTAAAGAAGTGATTATTACAGCCCTGTACACCTGCTGCATGTGTACACCACTCATCCCCAGTTCTCCTCAGGTGAATTGGGATTTTTTGGACATTTCACAGGGGTTTGGGAAGCAGAATCTCTTTTTCCTGGTATTATTCATCTTTAAGTGACTCGAGGAACTAAAGGTTTTGTTGCTGCAGCAACAGCCTCTATGGGGATGTCACATCCAAGTGACTTTATTTAATCACCTTTCCACGCCTGGTGTGCCCAGGTTCTCCTGGCTGCTGCAGCTCCACAGGACAGGTGTAACTCACCTTGTGCTGAGCTCATTTCCTTCAGCTTGTGGGGAATTCATGGATATCCAACCACTCTGGGGGTGACTTTGTCCCCTAGGAGAGACTTTGCTGCCTCTCACTGGGGCTGGAATCCTGGCACATTCTGCTCTCTTCTTGGTTGCTGTCTCCTCCTTTTAAACCTGGACAATCATCCCAGTTTTCCTGTTCACCAGAAAGGTGGATAAGGAATTCACAAGCCCAAATTATCTGGAGTTTGTAACAGCTCTGCTTTTCCTGGTTCCCTGCACACACAGAGCTTGGAATCCTTGCCTGAGGAGACTGTGGGATTTCTCCATGAAACTCTTGTAACAGCTGATTATTCCTGAAATTGGTTTCAGTAGCAATTCAGAGAAAAGCTGCTCTGGAGAACACAGAAGCTGAGCAAAACCTTAAGCAATGCACAGAGCGCTGGCTTTTGAGCAACCCACGGCTGAAATAGAGAATGCCAGCCCAGCTCATGCAACAAGTGGCCTAAAAAGCACCAAAAGCTTCCCCGATTCCCTGGTGGGGTCCAGAGAGGAGGGCATTAATCAGGCCAGACCCAGGGATCTGTCACCAGACAGGTTTGGCCATTACACAAGAATACCACGCAAACATGAAACTGGAGGAAAAGATCTTTATCAGCCCCTCGCATGCAAAACCAACCAGGGGAAACTCAGAGTGCTCTGTGCAGTGATCCTGCTGCAGAGGGAGCTGGGACCTGCTTTTCTCTCCTCACTGGCAGCAAATCCTGGCCCCACACGGAACACTGAGGAGAAATTTCCCATTTTCCAGCATCAGCACTGCTTTCCCACCCTTCTGGCTGCTTGAATTGAGAAAGGGCTGAGGCTTTACGGGGCTCAAAGGGCTTCAGAACTGGAAATTTGTCTTGAGGAGAGTTATAAGGTTTTGCAGAAATCGGTGCACGCTGTCTTTAATCACAGGGTGAGGTCACAGCCGATCTGCAGAGCTCAGCCAAGGGCACAGGGCTGGTTTGGTATTTCAGGGTGCAGCAGGTGCCTTGAGCTCCCTGTGTGGGTGATGCTGGGTTCTGTTACCCACGGGGGGCACTTCCCTGATTCTCCTGTTTGGATTTGCCTTTTGAACCCTTCTGGTTCTCCTTAGCCTCGTCCAAACCTCACAGCCCCCAGCAGGAGTGTGGCTGCAGCAGGGGAAACATTTCACTGCCACAGAAATCCCTGCAGGAGCTCTTGGCTTCCACTCGGAAACACTTCTCAGAGAAGTCCTGTGGTGGAATGGGTGGCAAAAGACACCCCAGAAAGCTGGTCACTGCTGCTGCTTTTTTATCTTCTTTTCTGGCAGAAAACGATTAAATGCTCGAGGGATATTTTGTGTTCAGACTCAGGGGTTTATTGACCCTTATCTCTGTCACAGTCTCACAGGCTGTGAGTTCTGGCTAACAAAGTCAAAAATGGCCTCCATCTCTTTCTTTACAAGGCCTTTCAAGGATAAACTGTCCAAAGATGAAATGACACCTAAATTATTTTTACTTTTAACCCAATAACCAACCACCTGTGGCTGCAATGAGGATTTTTCTATGAATTACAAAACACCATCCAGACCCATGAAGAAGAAGGTGAAAAAAAGGATTGGCCTCTACCCTCAATTCTGCATCTTTCTTTATATCTATATTACTGTATTCTAAAACTTTAAACTCTGAGTTTTGCACCCTGTGACATCACACACTTCTATATCCAAACCCCACACTCACCATCCCAGGGCTGTCACTCAATTTTGGGAACCTTCTCCACGGCCTCAGGTCAGTGCAGTGTTTGTCAGCACAGAAAGTCTGGAATTCTCAGTGCCCAGAATTCCAACCCTCTGCCACAGCTCTTCCCCTCTGGGACCAAAAAGCCCCTGGGACTGCAGAGGCACCTGTCCCTCTGTCCCTCTGTCCCTCTGTCCCTCTGTCCCTCTGTCCCTCTGGCCTTATCATCGTGTCTTATCACTGCTCAGCACTGCCTGGCAGGGCTTTATAAAAAGCACCAGTGATTTATTATTGCTCAGCACTAAATTCTCAGAGCTCCCCACGAGGCTGGGGAATTCTTGTCCTTGCCTGGCTCGTGGGAAAGGGAAGATGTGCTGAGAGATGGAGGTTTGCTCACGCCGCCAGAGTCAGGTTCCCTCTGTTTATTGAAGAGGGCCAGGCTCAGATTGTTCTTAACAGTTAAACAAAATAACATAAACTCTGTCCTGCAGGGCTGCTGATTAATACACTCCTCTTCAAACAGATGCACGGATCTGGTTTAATGAAAGGACAAGAAATATTGTCTATTAAGGAACTCTGGATAATTACCTCATGCTCTAAGCATTGAGTACCACAGTGCTCACTAGGGGAGGGAGAATCACTGGGCAAGAAAAAATAATTGTCTCACTAGCAATTACCATGGAAGTATTAAAGAAACTGATGTACCTCTCATTAAATAATCTCTCTGGAAGCTTTTGTTCCCTAATAAAGTGCTCATCTCATGGAGTGCCATCAGGAGCACAGTAATTTGATTTGATTATGAGCCTTTACCTGGTTACCGGAGAATTGCTTGTAAATATTAATAATGGATTCTCACCAGGGGAAAAGAAAGTGCAAGGCACATTGTGAGATTAGGAAAATAAATCATTAGGTGCCCCCCTCATCCTCTGTTCTTGATGTCTTCAGGACATTAAAATCCCAGTTGTTACAACACAGTTTTTCCTTGATTGCACAGTTTATCCCTCTGAAATGGGATTTTCTACTCGCTTTTCCTTATCAAGGTGGACTGTCTGCAGTTTTGTGCTTACACTGGGGATTTTTTTACCCTTTTTTTTTCACTCATTACCTTGAGTTTTTAACCTGCAGGTGGAGAACCTCCCACTGTGCTACACAGAACCTCCGAGCCAGGCTGGGATGGATGGGGAAAAGAGGTTTGCTCTGACCAAAAAATGCATCACAAATCTGCCATCGCCATCATCTCCAAAAATCCTTGAAGCCCTTCGAGGTGGAGAACAAATCCCAAACCCCAAATTTTGTGCAAATCGAAATGCCAGGAGGTTCCTGCAGCCGCTCTCCAAAATGCCAAGGCGCTTGTTCCACTTTCTGAAGGCTCCTGAGAACACAACCCGAGAAACTCAGAGCTCTGAGACCTGGCCTCGAGTTTCTGCTGCGTCCCAGAACAACCTGTGAGCTCTTGAAAAACAGCCCCAAAAATAGCAGCCGTGTCGTGGTTTCATTTTTCGGGGTTGTAGAGCTGGAGGATGAGAATGCCTTAACAGGAAGCCTCAGGAGGAGAATTAAAAGGTGTTGTTTTATTTTTTTAATATGAAGTGTTTTTAATATATCCCAAGCTTTGTCTAGAAGGCAGATGACACATCCCTGTCCCTGCAGGCCCTGGGCTGAGCTTTCTTTGGACTCTGCTTTCTTTGGGCTCTATCTGACACTCAGGTGTTGATATGATCAGCCCCAGCAGCAGCCTTTCATCCCCCCCATTTATCTTTATTTTATTGCCCTGGGAGGCAATAAACGCGGGATAAGATGCTACATTTGTCCCTAAATGATATCAATTTATGATTTCATGCTGTGGGGTCAAAGTTTCCTGGTTGGGTTTGTTCTGAGCGTGGCCCTGAATGGCTCCTTTGTGCTGCAGTGAGTGGGGAAAGTTTACCTGGGAGCTCATGGAACAGCAATCAAAGAGACACTCCTGGGTGCTGCTGGTTGTTATTCTGTCAGCCATTTAAACAGCTTTTTACAGAGGGGAAAAAAACAAAAAAAAACAAAAAAAACACAGAAAAAAAACCCAAATAACCCCCAAAAAATCAAACAAACACAAAAAAAAAAAAAAAAAAAAAAAAAAAAACAAAAAGCAAAATAAAAAACAAAACAACCCCACATAAAAAAACCCCAAAAACAAAACAAAAAACCAAACAAAAACCTCCAAAAAACCAAAAAACAAAGCAAAAACCAAAACACGCCCCCCAAAAAAAAAACAAAAAAACCCAAAAAACCAAACTGAAACAAACAAAAAACCCAACAACAACAAAAAAATACCCCAGCCCAACCACCACCAAAATAACAACAACAAAACCTTATTGAAAAATAGGAAAAAAAAAAAAAAAAAAACCAACCCAGGAATATTTGGCTGGTTTTGTGTGGGTGAGGATTTCTAATGAAAGTTCCAGGATTTTTTTTTAATGTGTCTTTTCTGTCAATTTTATTTCCTCATCGTTTACAGGTAATTTTTTTAATATGAGCACGAGCCTTTGTGTCAGCCACATCCTGCCAATGCATCACCACGTTCTGTGTGTGACACACACGAGAATCTTTACTTATTGTCACAAACACACAGGAATTATTTCTGTTTTCTGCCTTTTTTTTTTTTTTTTTTTTTTTTTTTTTTTTTTTTTTTTTTTTTTTTTTTTTCCCACAGAAAAGGGTGAAGTTAGAGACCTTTTTGGAAAAATCCTACACCAAATTTCTCTGAAATACAACTTTCTGTGGCACATGGGATGTTCCTCAGTCCGTTTAGTGTGGGTGGGGGGAAGATCTTCAGATCAAATTATTCTTTCAAAACTGCTTTTCTCAGCAGGGTCGGTGCTCTCTGCCCTCACCTCGGATGGAACATCAGTTTGGGAATATTGGGAATTAGGGTTTGGGTTGGAGGGACCTCAAAGCCCATCCAGTGGTGTCCTGGCCATGGCAGGGACATTTCCAACCACCCCAGATTATCCCACCTTGGCCTTGGGCACTTCCAGCGATCCAGAACAGCCACAGCTCCCCTGGGAATTCCAGCCCAGCCCCTCCTCACCCTCCCAGCCAGGAATTTCTTCCCAATATCCCACCTAAACCTCCTCTCTTTTAGTCAGAAACCCTTCTCCTGCCACCACAGTCCCTGTAAATAGTTAATTTATTTGAGTTTTTGAGTCTGAAATCATTCCCCCTTCTCCTGCCACCACAGTCCCTGTAAATAGGAACAGCTCATTTATTTGGGTTTCTTCATTTTCCTGAATCTCCACCTCTGGGCTTTGTCCTGTTTGGTTCCTTTGGGCCAAGATAATCAGGATTTTAACTTTGAACTTCATCTGTATTTACACCAGAGTGAAGGAAGAATAGTGTTCTATATAGCATATATCTATCTATACAAAATACACGGTATTATGTATATCTATCTATATAAAATACACGGTATTATGTATATATACCTATATAAAATACACGGTATTATGTATATATACCTATATAAAATACATGGTGTTATGTACAGGGATAGAGCAGCTGCTGCTGGCTTTGGTTCAGGTGACTCAGGTAAAATGACATTAACGTGAGGAGTCAGCAGGGAGAAAAATCAGGATATTCTGAGGCATTGTTCCTTCTCCTTCCCACCTCTTCTCCCACCTGTGTCCTGGGAGTTCTGCTCCCAGAGCCCAGGGAAGAGCCGGGGCAGGATGGGATGAGCTCAGGGAGGTTTTCCTGCCCACTCCCAGCTCACAGCCCGGGCTGCAGGTGGCAAGATCCATGTCCAGGTGCCTCGCAGGGCTCTTTGGGGATGTTTTCCAGCTGTAAAATGAAGGCAGTGGCACTTATTTAGCACTAAAACCTTATGCAGAAGAGGTGTGAAAGCGCTTCATGGAATTACTTTCATGGGATTAACAGCCACTCTTTGAAAAGCTTTTTTTTTAAAAAAAAAAAAAAAGGTTTTAAATATGTAAAAAACCCAAGTTATTAAACGTGAGCATTCTACAAAACGTTACAACCCACCGTGGAATTTCAGCAATTTCATTTTATCCAGAAGACAAACAGAGCAGGGAGTGGAGCAAAAAAAAAAAAAAAAAAAAAAAAGAACACAATTTTTATCTCCTCATTTCTGCGAGGGGGGAGGTGTGCAGCAAAACCAAACCCAGGCCCTTCAGCCTCACAGAGGAGAACCTTCAACTCCCATTTGTAAAGCTTCAAATGTTTGGGGCAAGAGTGTCCCAGCAGCGTTTTCACCCCGAATTCTGGGTCTGACCACAAACCAGCTGCACACAAGGAGCACCCAGGGTATTTAATGTCTGGAGCTGGGAGAAATCCTGGGGCTCTTCTGAGAACCCCCCAAAGCTTTTTTTTTTTTTTTTTTTTGTCAGTAATTCGGCACATACCTGACCAAAAAAAAAAAAAAAAAAAAAAAAAAGAAAAAAAAAGAGAAGTTGCCTGACTGGTTTTGTTGTTTCAGCTGTGCTGAAGGGGGGAGCAAACAAAGCTTCAGCATTTCAATTAACTTTCGACTCAGACCATATTTTCAAGGAAATATTTAGCAGTGTTGATGCCCCCCCTCCCAATCCCCTCAGTAGCTCAGCTTCAGCATTTTCCATTTAACAAATTCTTGGTTGCTCTCAGAGAGAAGTATTTCTCTCGAGGAGGAAATAAGGCACTGCATCATCCTTCCTGGAATTTGTCCAGCAGGGGAGGTTCTCCCATCTCTTCTTTAGCACTTGAGCAGATGAATGAGTTGTGACATCAGAGCTCCTCTGTTATAAATATACATTGTAGGATTGGCTTTTCGCAAATATTGATATAAGTTCTATGTGTGTTATGTGATATAAATAAATACTGTATGTGTTATATTAGAAAGTTATGTTGTATTAATATAGGAATTGCTTAAAATGTCTGTTTGGCTGGGATAACATCCAGTGAACATGTAAAGAAGACTCTGCTAGTGATATACCAAATATCTGCATCTACCATCTAAAGAAATTATGGACCAAGGCCCAGGCTGGAGGTGATAATGAAGACACAGCTAAAAACCACACATGCTCTAAAAAGGTGGACCCCAGGAAAGACCATACTAAACAGTTCCTGGAATATAAAAACAGTTTATTAAAAAAAAAAAAAAAAAAAAAAAAAAAAAAAAAAAAGAATGTTCAACAAATTAATGCAATAGAAAAAGTATTTCAAAAAAGCCTCTGAAATAGGAGATTGTGGGCTCAGCTGAATGCCACGTCACCCGGCCTGGCCATACTTCCTTTTTGCTTAGTCTGTCTCTTAATTGTCTATTATTATTATTATTGTTATTATTATTATTATTATTATTATTAAAACTACTCTTTATAATTTAAATTATAAAATATACGGTATATAATATATAATATATAATATATAATATATAATATATAATATATAAGATATAAGATATAAGATATAATATTTATATATAATTATAATTATCGTTACAATTTATATATTAATATGTAATTTACAAATGAAATGTAGCATTTCATTTATAACATATTCTTTAAAATTTACCCAGAGAGTAAGCTCTGTTTTCCACACCCCCCGTCCCAACACAAGCTGCAGTGAATGTGGGTGATTTTCTCTGCTCTCAGGAGGTGGCTGCCAGACCCTGAGCCTCTTTCTGCTCCGATGGCAGCACCAAACCCCAAAGGATGTCAGGTCAAACTCAGCTCTTCCTTTTCTACTCCACGCTGCCCTTGAGGAGAAAGTTTTGCTTTGGCTGCTTCCAGCTGATTTGAGCAGAAATCTACCCCAAATATTTCAGTATATATTTCAATATTTTCCCCAAAAGATCTCCCAATTAACTGGTAATAATCCCAAAAGCAGCGCCCAGAGCTTTTATTGCCACTTGGCAACTTCAAAGCAGCAGCAGCAGCCCTGAGATTATCCAAGTGCAGCTCCTGGCAGCAGCTGTTAAATCTTAAATTGCTGAAACATTATCTGCCGTGCAGGGTGATAGAGCCCAGCAAAAAAAAAAAAAAAAAAACAACCGTGTGGGATTGTGCAGGGACAGAGCCGAGACTCGGAACTTTTCATTCTTGAGGAAAACTCCGATTGAAGGGGGGAAAGGCCTTAGGAAAGGGGTGACCAGCAGACAGCAGTGGAGACAGCTTATCTCCCTCATCACGAGCTCCTGGTTTTAAATCACAGGTAAACAGGCTTTTGAAGTATTGCAGGCTATTTCATCTCTAACCACTGACATCAATTATTTTCTTTCTTTTTTTTTTCTTCTTTTTTACTTGTTTTAATCAGGAAAAGTGACTATTGCAGCTTCCAGGGAAAGTGTCTTCAGCAAGGTGACCCGGTTATGCCGTTTCTCTCACAGGCACTAAACACTGCCAAAGAACCCCAAAAACACTGCCTGTCGAGCAGACCTTTGATAGGTGTGCCTGCGAGAGCCAGGGGTGCCTTTTGTTGGTGTTTATTCAGTTGTTATGATTAAAACACGTGCTCACATCTCGATATTTCCTTATACCAGATTAAAATCTGCATTTCTGCCAGTGAAAGACCCAGCAGAAATTGCAGAATTAGGGGTCAGTGCTTGACCTTTTCCTGTCTCTTGGGGTAAATTCACCTCTTCACATCCCTCTTCCCCGGGCATTCTTTTCTAGAGTGAGATTGTTAAAATCAGATTGTTAAAATCGCTGGAAGAAGGAAAAGCTGAATGAGATTAAAGTTTGAACCGGCCTTTGATTTGCACAGATAGCGCCATTGAAACCTCCCTTTCTTGCAGATTTTTGTTGTTGTTGTTATTTCCTGCTCTAAATCTGTGTCTGTCGAAGTTCTAAGAGCTCAGGGGAGGTGAGGCTGATTTATTGGAGGCTTAGGAAATGCAGTTCTCTCACTCCGTCTCTCAGGTTTGGGGTCAGATCCGACGGGCAGCAGTTACAATTTGTCTGCAGTGATGAAACTCTCATTATCTTAATATCCTAAGCAAGGTACCTGTGAGCAGTAAAACCACTTCCTTTATATCACTGGGTAAAAAAAAAAAAACAACAAACCCAACCCTGGCTCTGTGTATTATTATCTGCCAGAGCTGAAAATCTGCACTTCCTGAAGAAAAAAAAAAAATAAAGTAGCAGAAAATGAGTTTGGTGCTCAGCTGGGAGACAGGTTGAATATTAAACAAGTTAATCTCATATTCTATTTGGTAAAAGTCTCAAAAGTTAAATAATTTTGTTTCTTTTGTGTGGGTTTGAGGGCAAAACTTCAGCAGAAAGGTGGAGGGAAGGAGCAAAAAGTAAATTCAAGGAAGTGTAAAGCTCGAGCTGGGAGGTTGCTCTGGTGGGAGAGCTCTTTGGGGAAGAGCTTCAGCTCTGGCACGTGTGCAGTCATGGCAAAACTCGTTTTTCTTACAGTGAATTGAAACAATTCCATCCAAACCTTCTCAATCCAAGAGCGGGCAAAAGGTGTTTTTACCTCAGGACATTTTTTGGGTCCTCGAAAACGCTTCTTGAGGAGTTTTATTTTAGATTAAAAGGCCATTTTATGACTTAGATGCTGAGGTGAGAGGAGGAACAAGGACCACTCTTTGGGCTCCCTGTTAAGGTCTTTGTGGTTCTGTTTTGACTGCAGCAATTAAACCAGCTCAGACTGAAATCCTTCTTTAGGATAAGAACTGGGGAGAAAGTGGGAGATTTTTTGAAGGCTAACCATAAAAGCTCTATCTAAAGGCACAACCCAGCGAAACTCTTCCACCCAGGAATATTTGAATGTCTGAATCCCTGTTCAGTTCTGCGAGGGCTGAGCAGCAGAAGGCCAATTTAGGGGTGAAAACCAAGAGCTGAAACTCTGCCCTGTAGCTTCAGGTGTGTCTCAGACCAGAAATAGACACGGAGCTGTCAGTGCACGAAGGGTTTTTTCTCTGCCCACAGATGTGGTGAGCGCTGTCAAGTCATCTGTAAAGCAATTAAAAGCTTTTTTTTTCTTCCAGCTCAGCGCAATTTTCTCCATTTATTTTTAATGTGGGAATTACATCCCCGATGTGGAACAGGCACCAGCATCCAGGGGGCACCTGGACATTGATGAAATATCAGAGCAGTTATTATTTGTGGCTGATCTCACAGAACGTTTGGGTGACACAGCTCTCAGGGGCGAGGTTTTAGAGGATAAAAATGCCCTTTGCAATGTGTTCTGCTGTGAGATGTCAGAACACACGCATCTCCCAAGTGAAGTACAGGAAATAAAGCAAATTAATAAGGTAAATAAATGAAGCAAACAAATAAAGTAAATAAATAAAGTAAATAAATAAAGTAAATATATAAAGTAAATAAATAAAATAAGGTAAAAGAAATAAAGAAATAAAGTAAATGGAAATAATAAACACGACCCTGCTCGAGCTGCACTGTTCCTTCTTTTTTTTTTTTTTTAGCTGTACAAATACAGAAGTAAAATAAGTTGGTTAAAAAAAAAACAAAAAACCTCAACAAACATGTGCCTGCACTTCTGCAAAGCTCGGGGGGTGTGGAAATTTGGGCACGGGGGCATTTCCTGAGCTTTTATTTACAAAGCCCGCGTGGATTTCATGGAGCAGTGGTGCAGCCAGAGGAATTACGACTTTCAGTGTGCTCAGTTTGGGGGAAAAGAGTGGGAAATCTCCAAACGGTGGCAGGAGAAAGGAGAGCCAACGCCTTGCCAGGTTTCCTTGTGCAGCCTCTCATCCCTTTCGGGGGACGTTTGGGATTATTTCCACTCCATCAGCCCGCACAGTGGCATGAGAAACACTTCACCAAGTTTTATTTTCCTGCTTTTTTCCCTCCTCCTACCCCAGCCCCGAGTGTCCCAGCCCTGGGAAGAAGCAAAGGGACACGGCAGAGCTTCGTTAGGCTGCTGCAATTAAAACCCTTCCAACGCTTTTAGAGGAAATAATAATAATAATAATAATAATAATAATAATAATAATAATAATAATAAAGCGAGATCTTTATTACTGAGCCCTTTCCATGCTGGAGGTTTTATTTTATTCTTCGGGGAGATGCTCAGTATCTCTTCTTGTGATGTTTTAGAGTTCCAAGGGTTTGGAAAAAACGGGGAAATTGTGAATTTTCCACTCAGGGCCTCTAAAGATTCCACTGAGAGCAGCTGAGGGAAATGGATCCCGGGATGAATCCCAGGGTTGGGATGGAACATCCAGCTTCAAACCTTCCACCATCCCAACTTGTTCTGTGGCCAGAGGCAAAAGTGTCAAACACCTCTGGCAGACAGCGACAGCCCAGGGGGTTATTGAGATTTTTTTGAGGGTGCTTTTTGGTTGATTGGTTTGGCTTTTGGGTTTGGTTTTTTTTTTTTTTTTTGTTTGTTTGTTTGATTTTGTTGGGGTTTTTTCTGGTTTTTGGGGTTTTTTTTGGGTATTTTTTGTTTGTTTGGGTTTTTTGTTTTGTTTTGGGTTGGTTTTTTTGGTGGTTTTTTTTTTGTTTGTTTTTTTAACTCTACACTCTCTTTGCTACACTCTCTTCTTTTAATAACAAGAAGATTTTATGAAGAGTTGTCCTCGAAGCCACTCAAAACCGACTCCTCAGTTGAGTAATCTCAAATCAAATCGTTGTTTTTCTCATGAAATGAGGCTTTCACTCGGGACTAAATCTCGAATTGTACCAGAACTGGCAGAGAAGGGGAGAAGTTTCTCTTTCTTGCTAATCCCAGCTCAGTCTGAAATGTTCAGGAAAAGTAGAATAAAGCAGCCAGGACCAACCCATCTGCAGACTGAAGGAAGAATTCCTTTAGTGCACACATTTCTTTGGGTCTCACTTGTGAAAAGAAAAAGGAAATAAAAAAATAAATAAATATAAATATATATATATATTAAAAAAGGAAATGAACCCAAATGTGGGTTGGGAACAGTTTTGCCCATGGAGAATTTGATAAACCCTGAGTGCTGGCAGAGATCGAGGTGGATGTTTGTAAAAAATCCACGTGTGGCTGTATTTAAATCGCTGTGACAGGCGCCTGCAGAGACCCTGCCCATCCTCTGCTGAGAACTGCTGCTGCTTTTGGGCTGCCTCAGGTGCCTCCCTGTGCCCCAGCTTTTTATCTGGGAACACAGGAAAGAAAACAACTTTCTAGTTATGAAGCACTGATTGAAAACTGAGCTCCCTGGCTCACGTGGAAAAATAAATGTATTTTGAGTAAGTCAAGCTTTTTTCTTTATTTTTTTGTGATGGACTGGAGCAGACAGGAAGAGAAATCATGTGCCTGGAATTACTCAGTTCTGATAATTACCATTGTATCTATAAAATAGAAATGTTATCCTGTGTGATTAGGACACGATTTATTTTAAGCAATCAATCAACTCAAACAAAAACCAAAAAGCAACAAAACAAACCCCAATGCCCCCAGGTGCCGGGCCATTTTTATTGACATTCTGGTTGGTTGCCATTGTTGATAATGGAATATTCCCCGTTTTACTGAAGAAAATTAAATTCTTTTTAATGAAGAAGAGCACAGAAGACCCCCAAAAGGAACAATTTCAGCTCTGATCTCTAATCCTGCTCTTCACTGCTTTGTCTATCACTGAAACTCGAATTAAAAACTTGAAAAAACAAATTAAATATGTATTTTTAGGCGATCTGAGCCATCCCTTTGCTCCATTTGATCATTTCTGGCCCTGCCCTTCTCCCTCTCCCTGCAGCATCAGACTTTTTATCTGCTCTGCTATCTCTTGAAGTTTCAAAGCTCCAGCTCCACGATAATTTTACAACTCCTTTACACTCTCAGCCCTGCCCAAGCCAAGAACACAATCTTTCAATCCAGCTCAATTCAACACTTGTATTTATTAACGAAGTGGCGCCGGGCCAGAGTTACCAACACAGAACCTGTTTGCTCATAATGCTGCCTTTGTGAGGATATCTGAATTTCTGGAATTCAGACCCACCAATTTGCTCAATGAACCAGAAAGCATTTTCTATTTCGTGGCGGGAGGAATTAGGAAAAATTACCAGCCTTGCTTTTTGTTGGTTGTTTTGTTTTTTTTTCCCCTGAGTTTTGTAATAAAATTATTTCTGGACTTTATTCTTCTGAGTATTGGGGTGTTCCTGTACATTCCAGTCATCTCAGGATGACTACACAGGGAGAAGGAGGAAACAAAAAAAAAAAAATAAAAACCCCAAACCAGTAGTGAAACAACAGCAAATATTGTAATTTCCTAGTTTCTTTTTCCTAGAAACAATCTCAGAAATGCTTCCCAAGTAAAGATGGTGGGTAATGGAAGAGATTTCTCAGGGGGTTTGTACTGTATGACTGAAAACACTCTGAAACGATCAGTGATTTTATAATTAGAATAATTTTTTGGAAGTGACAAAAGGAGGGTTGTCAAGCTTCACTTTCTGTCTCTTTTGGAGAAACAGGCACTTCGAAGAAGCATTTTGCCTTTTAATTGTTGATCTTTTCTGGTTTTGTTTCGATTTTCTTTTGAACAGGAACAGGGATTTCATCCTCTCTGAAGAAAGGTGAAAACTTTTCCTGTAATTTCCTGCCTTGTTTGGGTCCCACTCTCCAGGGCTGATCCACCTGTGTCCCTCGTGCACAGGGTGATGCTGAGCTGGAACAGAGACTGGACAGAGCTGGACAATAAAGGAAGAATTTATTAAAAGACCTTTAGGATCCACCTTGGGCAGGACAAGAGCCTGGCCAGGGCTGTGCCCAAGGTGGACCCAAAATTATCATAAAATGGTCACAAAATGGTCACAAAATAGACACAAAATGGACCCAAAATGGACACAAAATGGATAAATGGTCACCAGGTCTCACACTTTGATAAGTTTTGGTCCATTATTGGGGTTGAATTGTCCCATTCCAGCCCCAGGCTGTGAGGTCCCATCCTTGTCCCTCCCTCCAGCCCACCCTTGTTTGTGCTTTGGGGCTGAAAGTTGTCCTTGGTGTGCAGCAGGAGAAGGATTTGTTTTGTGTCCCTGCTGTGTGCAGAGCTGAGTGACACTGACTGTGAGCTCAGAGCTGCTCCCCTGGGCACCACAGAACCTGGAATAATGAGAGATCAAACTTCAGGCATCAAGGTGAGGGATCTTTGTCACCCAGGTGTGACACATCTGGTGTTGTGGCCTCTCTGAAGCCCAGGCAGTGTTGGCAGTGTACACTCAGCTGTGTGAGGGACAATTGTCCCTCAGCCTGTCCCCACGTCACCTGTGTTTACAGGTGTGCCCAGGTGACTGCTCCATTTCAGAGTGACAGGCAGTGGCTTCTGTCCTGAGCGTTTGGAGCCAGGATTTTCTGACTCTCCAGCACAGGTGGCATAAAGCTGCTTTAACACTGGTGCCCCTCCTCCCCCTTAATTCCATTTTAACATCAAAATATGGAGAGGGCTGCCCTGAAGATCTGGGTGTGGAGCAGAGCAGAGCAGAAATGTGGCATGAAAGGCAGGATGAGGGATGCCAAGAGAAGAGTGAGGAGCAGGAAGATGGTGTCCTGTTTAACTGGCAGGAGGGAGCTGAAGGAAATCATTGCTTTTTCCTTCCCCTCAGACTCATCCCCGTCACTTCATGGAGCCTGAGGGTTTGGGTTTGGGTTTGGGTTTGGCTGGTTCAGCTCCTGAGCCACATCCCTGTGGCTGGAGGTGCTGGCACAGGGAAGGGGATGGGACCTGGGCTGCTTCAGCTGTAACTGCAGTGTTTGTTCATTTTCCTTGTTTAATAGGAGAGGCCCTCCCTGGAAAACTCCAGTTGCATTGTTGGGTTCTTTGGCAGGGTCCCAGCTGTGCTGATTGTCTTTTATTGGGCATTACAGATTGGAGCTGTGCTTGATTAGAGCATCAGTTTGATTCCTTTGCCTGACGCTTCCAGTTCTCACACGTTTTCCCCTGCCAGCTCAGCCAGCAGCAGCAGGACACCCAGTGGCTGCATTTGTTCTTCCTGAGCAGCAATTTTCAAAGCCAAAACCACCTCTGAAGCAACCTTCTCTTGCCTGGCCTCATCCCTTGATTTTACCCTTCCAAAGGACAGACCAAAATCTGTGTCTCAGTGTGGCAGGAGGAGGCCAAGTGAATAAACAGAGTGGGACTCACAGCCTTGGGTTTGAAGTCCAGCCAGGCATAAAGGTGCTGAAGGAGAACCCTGTCCTGCCTTGTCACGGCCAGAGATCCCTGGGAGGCCTCCAGGGCTCTGCTCTTTGGGATACCATGGTCAATAATATAATTTTAAACCGCATTTAACCCATCTAAAGACTTATTAATGTGACACTACAAGAAGCAGTTGTTGGCTCCTGCCGTGGCCGTAGAGCAGAGGTCAGAAGTAGGAGAGAGTCAAGTTTCTGGTTTTGATTTCATGTGAAAATGTTTTATTATGGCTCCATTTCATGTCCAGGGATGCACAGTTGCATCACACATCATTCAGCCTCTTAATTTCCTGTAATAAAAATATAAGTGCTCAGAAAAAGAAGTTCAAAGACCCTCACTTGAAAATCACGGGGTTGAGCAAGAGAAAAATCTTCTCCACAATTCTTCCAGCTCTTGAACAGGTCTGCACTGTCAGCTTGTGTTTGCTTTGTCACCACCTCCCCATGAGGGATTTTGAAGTTGGTGTTTGATATAATTTGCCAGGTTCCATGTGCTGGGCTGGCTGGGGAGGCACAGGCTGGCTGTGAGAGGAGCTGCCTGCAGTCCCAGGGGATTGGGGTTGGGAATTGTCCCATCCTGCAGGTCTGCAACCTGCTGGGAAAGCTCTGACTCCTTCCATGGACACCGGGAAAATGGGAGATTTATCCCAAACTGGAGCACTCCGGCACTGGGCAGGTCTCACTCTGTCCCTGCTCCCCCCAGAACTGCCTGCTTCTCCCCACAGCCAGTCCCTGCTGAGTTCTGGATCCAGACAGGATTTTGGAAGGCACAGGCTGGGCTTTTCCCTCTCAGGGCTGCCTTCGTGACACTCTGACATAAATCTGTGATTCCTGAGAGCATCAGGAAGGCCTCTCCTCAAGGCCAGCCAGCCTGTGTGTGGTTTGTAAGGCAGGAGGGATAAACAAATCGCCCAATGTGTATTTCTGCAGCCTTTTCTGCCTGTGCTCCATCCCACCCAGGCCCCGGGAGCGCCGAGGGAGAGGCAGAGCAGGAACCAAGGAAAAGCTGGGCTGCACAACCCTGCTCGATGTGCGGTCTCCTCTGATATCACAAACTTTTCCTATTAGGAAAAAAAAAAAGAAGCCAGAAGCCTTTTGCCTACCAAAAAAGAATCTTTGATCTGGAGTCTTTTATGTTGCTCTCGCCCCGGCCCCCCCTCTCTCTGGGAGGAGCCATGCCAGCATTAGAGAAATCAGCATCTGCCAAACAATTTGCGGGGCTGGCGTCGAGGACATCTTGCTTTTCAAAAAGCCAATCTTTCACATCGTGTCATGTGGTGATTTTTGTGATGTCGTTTTATTTTTTTTTATATATATATATATATTTTTTTTTTTTTTTTATGTGTGTGTGTAGAAGACGGATGTCAAAGACATCAACCCAACAAACAACTGTAAATATTTGCCTTGAGAAAGCATGTGGCATATCCTGTATTTCTTGGCTCGGCCTCTTAATCTGGAGGCAGCCTAATTAGTTGTTAGTGGACTAAAGCAAAGAAAACCTTTTTAAAAATGAATTAAATAAACAGCAAGGGGCCTGATTTTTATTAAGTGCTATAGCCCACAGTGGATTTTGTAGAACCTGAGTGTGCTCATCACTCTGAGCACTGGGCCCTGAACTCGTGCTTTGAAAGTTAAAATTTTAGCTGCGTTCTTGGCACTACATAAAATCACCCAATTAAAGGATTTCAGAAACCACTGGCAATGCACAGTCCCTTAATTCTATATTTATTTTCCTGAATTTGTGGCCATGACTTCAGAAATACTGAATTTCCTTCAGCTCCTGGGTTTGTTTTGGCCCTGAGGAGGGGATCACGATTTGGAAGGCAAAGGTGCTACAGAAATCAATTCCTTTTTGTGAAAAGCTCTGATTTTTGTTTTCATTCTGACAATATCTCTCAATATGACTAGTGATAGCAAATACATTCACAATTCCTTTGGCACGTGGTTCCAGTGAAAAGGTCTCTTTATTTTTTTTTTTCCCAGTGAGCTCTGAAGCGTGAAAAAACACACAGGCGTTTTTGATGGGATCTGTGTTCAGCAGTCAGGATTTCAACTTTCTTCTTTAAAATGTTCAACTGTGCGCTAGAAAATAAAGCAGGATATGGTGATGCTGTGATGTCAGCTGGAATGCTGGGTTCAGCCCTATTTCAGCAAGGAATACCTTTATGTTAAATAATGTTAAATAAGTGTGGCTAAGAGAGGAGTGAAGGGTTTAAAACGGGCTAAGAGGAATTTGTTTCTGTCGTGCAACGCAAATATTCCACGGGACTGGTTATCACGAGATGCTCTGGAAGCCAAAGAGGAAAAGTTAGATGTGTATCAGAAAGAGCCACGGGGCAAGAAAAGGAATTGCAGCTTCCCAAGGCACAGACTGGGTTAGGAAACAACTCTGCTCTAGATGGGATCTGCTGCAGGATCCTGGAGCTCCCAGGCTTTGAACCGGGGGAGATTTTTATCTGCTGAGGCTTATTCGGGATGCTGACTTCTGTACCTCTGTGAAACAGCGATTTCCTCCATAATACACTGAATTTAGCGCATTTTGAGCAATCTGGTTCCGTTTAGCTGCCTGAGTCCCCTCTGGAAGCCCAGGAGGATTGCAAAGGGACTGCTCTGGAGAAGTTTTTTATTTTATCCGGGGAGTTTATTCTCTGCCCAGCCAAAAGGGGTGCAGCTCTTCCCTGGTGATTTACGGTGGTATTTACACAGACCCAGGCACTCCTGAGCGCATGGGGCTCGTGGTGGCTTTTTGTTTCTCTCTTGCAAACACAGACCATCCCATTAAACCCCAATTTAAGAATTTTTTCCCTGGCGGTTTTGCCCGTGCTGTTAACAAACTGTAGATGCAAATATTGTCCCCGTCGGCTGACTCCTGAGGAGAGCGTTCCATTGATATGGAAATATCTCCTTTTCTCTCCTTTCCATGGCCTAAGACCTAAACAGCCACAGTATTAGATACAGTACCGGCAGGAAACAAAAGTCATGGATCGCTCCTAGTTCAAAACAGAACCTTTTCCATAAATATTTTCTGGAGGAGCAGTTGGGCTGAGAAATATTTAAGCGTGAGGGAGGTTTTTTGGGGGCAATCATAAATAAGGTTTTTATGGAAAAAAAAAGAGCGTAAAATTTTCAGCTGTCACGTGGCTATTTCTTTATTTTATTTTCTTTTATTTTTCTTTATATGGCTATTTCTTTATTTCTATTCTTCTACCAATATTACAATAAAATAGAAGATAAATCAGGACATAAATGTAATTTTTGCTCGAAGTCCCGTCAGTTTGAAGTGTTAATATGTGTGTGTGGGGAAAAACAATAAGTCAGAAAATAAGGTGATTACAGCTGCAGAGCATTTGGGTGCTGTAACAAAGAACTAGGGTGGATATTTAGGAACCGGATCCCTGTGGAGCAGATCTGAGCAGAAATGTGGGGTTTAGGAAGATGTGCCCTGAGCGTGACAAAATACTCAGCTGGAATTTGGGAGAACACCCAATTCAGAACTTAAAATCCGCACCTGGAACACACCAGATAAAGAATAATTAGCAATACACAGCTCCAGCAGAGTTGAATTAGAGCTGGGAAGCTTTTCTCCTACTCCGTGACGCTGAGTGAAGCGGTGAGGTTGAGAAAAATCGACTTTTCTGCGGTGGTTTTGGAGCAGCGGTGCCTTCCTGGACACAGACGCTTCCCAAGCAAAGAGCTCAGCGCCTTTTGAGGAACTGCTGCGGTCAGAGCAGCTGATGTCGAATAAAAACGCTGAAATTCAGCAGGGCTCCGGCCAAACCAAACTCGCACTTTTCACGCTCGCAGCCGAACGAATTGTAACATCGGCGGCGATGACGAAATTTCCCTCCCGTGGGCAGATGCAGGCGACGATAAGACAAATAATTCAGATTTTCCCAGCCAAAAATACCCCCCAAAAAATATTTCAGATAGCAGTAGCAGAAACCTCGCCCGGGCTCTTCTGACGAATTACAAAGCGCCCATTCTGCTGCAATCGTTGACACGTACTCCAAACATTTTTACTGTAAGTGGTGGCTCCAGGGGGTTTTGCTGCAGCTTTTGTGTGCAAGAAGCGCTCCGAGTGAGTCATTAGGATGCTGATGATGCTGATGATGCTGATGATGATGCTGATGGAGGCGAGGTGGAGAATTAAAAAAAAAAATAAAAAAAAAATAAAAAAAGAGAGTTTTGAGTGTCTAAACGAGGAAGTTTTGAATGTCTAAACCAGGAAGTTTTGAATGTCTAAAAGAGCTTTCAGACGATGTGTGGCATGTTTCAGAGCCAGGAGCACCCACCCATTTCAGCCTCCACCATTTCAGAGCCCAGCCAGGGCAGAGTTTGGTACGAGAGAAATCTCAGACTCCGCGGAGCGAGTGATGCTCTGTCACATGCCCCTTCCCGAAATCACAGGGACACCTTTGTGCCTTAGATGTGGTTCTGCTTTGGGCGAGAGATCTCATCGCTGAGTTTATCAATTCCCACAGTTTTCACTGTCTGAGCCTCACGTGGTGCCTGCCTGAGCACTTCTGCAGTTCTACCACGGGTAGAGGCAGTTCTGTGAATTTTTCCTTCGGGGAATAAGTAAAAAGTGAGTTTTAACCGAGAACAGAGCTGCTGGCTGGGAGAGCAGGGGTAAGAATATTGGGGGATTAATCCCTGGATGAAGGGAGTTTTTAGTGCTGGGCTCCAGCAGCATTGTCCCTTCCCAACATGGACACGTGTAGCTCCAGGGGTGGTTTTTAAATCATAAAAAAGAGCCCAGGGCAGATTTGAGGGTGTTGGGATGGTGTGTTTGACATCCAAGTGGAACTTCCAGCACCAGTGCAAGAGTTTATAGCGATCCTCCCGGTGAGCCAGGTTTATCTGGGCTGTAATTTCCTTAATTTCATCAAATTAATTCATCGTCGTGGCTCGAGACACACTCGTGGATATCTCGAGTCTTAATTCTCCCCAGTTTCCTTTCTGATATCCCAAAACACAGGAATTCTTCTTATAATTAAGAATATGGTTCTCAAGATCACTTTAGTTATGGAGTGGGCTTTTTTATTCCCCTAGGGAAAAAATTCCTGAAAATATTCCTGAAAATAAAGTGTTCGTTCTTTCCAAACTTGTGACAAAACAACATCCCAACAAAATGGGATTTTCCCCGGGCTCCCAAACCCGGGGATCTGGGAGCAGATCTGTGTGAGTGCTTTTGTGCTGAACCCCTCGAGCTGCACCAGCTCGGAAATCCATCCTGCCCTGCACATCTTCTATAGCCACCCTTGGGAAAAAAGCGGGATTTTCTTGGATCTGGGTATTCCGAGCCCGAACAGGGACACCCTC
This sequence comes from Sylvia borin, assembly GCA_014839755.1. Taxonomy (NCBI): domain Eukaryota; kingdom Metazoa; phylum Chordata; class Aves; order Passeriformes; family Sylviidae; genus Sylvia; species Sylvia borin. The sequence goes on from CM025972.1 coordinate 13,325,664, forward strand.
CCAGCAGGAGCCAGGACCCACACAAGCAGGGAATATTAACACCTTCCTCCTCACCTCCTTTTATTTCGCTTTTTGCATTTTATATCTCGCCTTTCTCAGTGCTTATAAATAAAAGTCGAGCCCCAAGACCTTGCTGCTCTTTAAAAATATCCCCCATCCCTTTCAGTTCACAACGCTGGTGTAAAATAATTGGATCTGTGAATAAATTGCCAGAGGTTTGAGGGTTTGGTTTACATTTATCTTCCCGAGGAATGGCGTTTATCAACTCCTTGTGAGCTGTCATCACCTCGCAGGATCTGCTAAACGCACGACGTGCGGCAGAGTGCAGGAGCCTTGGCCACTGGAATTAAAATATTCCTTGGAAACATTTAAATATCAGCATTGGAAACCTTTAATACCGTCCTGCTGCCCAGGAGGGGCTCTCTGGGATCAGTGACATAGAAAAATTATTATTATTATAATTATTATTATTATTATTATTATTACTACTACTATTATTACTATTTTTCCCCAAACAGCAACAACCAGCTCTACTGTCTTCAAGGAAATTAGAATCTGTTTTTAAACTCTTTGCTTGGTTTTTTTTTTAAATTTATTTATTTATTTCATATCCTTCTTTCCTTGAGCAGAAGAAGCTGCTAGGAAAAGAGTTTTTATTCAAATCTCCCAATCAAACCTGGGCACTTTATCACCCGCCCTCGGCTGGGTCTGAAGTGAGGGGAAGAACCCTCAGGACAAAGGGACACAACAAAAAAAAAGGCATTTGGAGAATCATGAAACCACAATCGGGCCTAATTGCTTCTTAGTGGTTGGAAAAAATCCAACTTATTTAACTTTACTGAAGAGCTGATATGCAGAACTGGTGACTGGTTGTTCAAGAGGGTTGGTTTATTTTATTTTATTTTATTTTATTTTATTTTATTTTATTTTATTTTAATATAGTTTGGTTTAGTTTGCTTTGTTCTGGTTACTTTTATTTAACTTTTTTATTACATTTATTATTTAATTTAATTTCTTATTCTATGACTTTATTCCATTTATTATGCTACTACTTTATTCCATTTATTATTTTATTCCACTTATTATTTTATTCTTTCATTCCATTTATCATTTCATCCCATTTATAATTTAATTTAATTTTTACCACACCTGGAGCACACTTCTACTCTCAGCAACAACACAAGAAATCTGTGCTGAGTGCATCACAAACTCCTCCAGTTTGGGGCTTTACAATTCTGTTTCGGGCCTTTGTGTCCAGCTAATAAATAAAGCAGAGGAATTACATCTGCCCCTAAATATGTATTTAAACGAGTCACCTGGAGTGAACCGAGCTGCTCCTGTCTAGAAGAGAGGAACATTTAAGGAGATGTTTTTTTCAGAGAGGTTTTTTTTTTTTGTGTGCACTGTGATTTATGGGTGCAGATTTCAGCCGTGGAATCTCCTGATCTGCTCGGGGTGGACATTCCTGGGCAGGGAAAAGGGACCAGGAGATTTCTGCTTTACAGGAAAATGGTCTGAAAGGGCAGAATGGAAACAGGCACTGGCAGGGGGGAGGAAGTGCCTATATTTTATATTTTTAAATTCTTCCTCTTTTCTGGAAAAAAGGCACTTGCGAAATAGATTTTGATAAAAGGAGATTTTAATCAAAATTTCGTAATTCCTCCTGCCAACCCATGAGCAGCTCTCCTCCCTCTCAGCAGGGCTGTGCCTTTTCTGTCCCCACTAAAAACTTGAGTTTGGCTGTCTGGGCCCAGGACAGCACTCCAGAATGCCTGAAGTGTAACCATTGAATAATAATAATTGAATTATTGAGGTGGAATTGCAACAAGATGAGACTTTTCCACAGCTCATCCCTGGCTGGCTCCTGGTGGGCTGAGCCATGCCCATGGAAAGGGAGAAGTCCATTTTTAATTCTGCATTCCTGATAATAAAAAATGATTATCAGAAAGCTGATTTGGAGATTTTATTATTTTATTCCTCTCTGGTTTTCCCAGCACCTTGCTCAAGCAGGAGGGATCCCAGCTGGGAGGTTTTCCACCATTTCACAGCAGCCCCGTGCTGGAAACCAAATGGTGGCACAAAGGGCTCTGCTCATCATCCATCCTCCAGCTGCCTTCTTGCCTCTGCCACCCTCCTTGTTCTCCCCCCACCAATAAAACCTTTCACTTAGAGAAATTCAGAAAAAAAAAATAAAAGTCCTTAATCCCCCTGTCCCTGTAACATCAGCCCCACAGGTTAAGGCACACTTCAATAGTTAAAATCAAAGCAACGGGGCAGTTTCAAAATAAAAAAAACCTCCTGTGCATCTATTTATAAACCACCTAATCTCAAAAATCCTTATCACCTCTGGTGTTACTTTCAGTCGTGGGCATGAAGGGAAGGGAGGCTCGGCATTCAATTATCCTGCTGGCTTTAACACGGTGTGTATAATAAATGAGCAGTTCTTAATTGACTTCAATGCAATTTGACACTGCTGGAGCAGGAGGGAAGAGGGAGGCAGCAAGAAGGAAGACGTGCAGCTTAAAGATGTTAGACAACACAGTTATTTGGAGCATGAATTTTATGACACTCAGTTAATTAGGCAGGATTTAAATTAACAATATTTAGTGTGAAAGTGATGGCGAGCAATGCTGCGCTGGTAATTATGTCTTTGTGTTGGTAGAGATAAATGGATCATTGGTTAAAAGGTAAAATCCTCAATTCTTTACTGTCCTTGCTAAAGGAGCGTGCTTAAAAATGTAATTTCCTATTTTTGTGGGTTGCTTTCTTCAAATTAGGCCTTATAAAAACAGATAATGCAGTGATAAAATCCCTGCTCATAAATATTTGATCTGGGCAATGAACAATGCAGAACACACCATCTCCAGATTTAGATGAATTCAGTTAATTCACGTTTGTTATTTGCAAGGTCTGGGGCAGGGCTTTAGAAGGGACATTCGTCAGTGCAGGTGGTGACATTTTTTGGGTGGCACTAATGCCCAGGTGAGGCTCTGGGCTGTGGTTTCAGAAGGGACATTTGGCAATGCAGGTGGTGACATTTTTTGGGTGGCATTAATGCCCAGGTGAGGCTGTGGGCTGTGGTTTCAGAAGGGACATTTGTCAGTGCAGGTGGTGGCATTTTTTGGGTGGCATTAATGCCCAGGTGAGGCTCTGGGCTGTGGTTTAGCCTGGCACAAATCTGTGTTCATCCTCAGATCCCTGGTGGGCTCAGTGCTGGGAGGGACAGGAGGGACAGGGAAGGGGTGTCCCCATTCCCAGCCCCGGGGTCACTTCCCTGGCAGCAGCCCCTGGCACGGATCCCTCCCGGTGCTGCCACATCAGAGGGGTTTGGCAGAGCTGAATTCCACAGCCAGGGCTGAGGAACTGCCTGGAAAACTCCTGTGAGCCTCAGCAGCCCTGGGCAAAATCCCTGCCAGAGCCTCAGGCAGGAGAAATCCAGGGAGTCAGGAGAAATCCAGGGATACAGGAGAAATCCAGGGATACAGGAGAAATCCAGGGATACAGGAGAAATCTATGGAGTCAGGAGAAAATCAGGGAGGCAAGAGAAGCCCATGGAGTCAGGAGAAATCCAGGTGGTCAGGAGAAATCCAAAGATTCAGGAGAAATCCATGGAGTCAAGAGAATTCCAGGCAGTCGGGAGAATTCCTGGGAGTCGGGAGAATTCCAGGCAGTCAGGAGAATTCCAGGGAGTCAGGGCTGCCCCATCCCCACCCTCCCGAAGCCCCTGTCCCCCAGTGTCACACATCTGGAGTTGTAGCACAGCTGCAGCTCCCCGAGGAGCCCCTGCTCCAGGGATTTCTCTGCAGGAGCAGCTCCCTCCTGTCTGCTCTGGCTGTGCCCAGCAGGGATGGATGTGCCCCCTCCAGGCTGCTCCCTCCTCTGGCACAGCAAACCCTGAGCCCAAACCCTCCTGGGGAAGGATTGAACCCTGCGTCCATCTCTTCTCAAACCGATTTTGCTGCCTGCTGTTCCCACAGATGTTTTGGGCACCGTTTTCACCCAGGACAGGCAGTTTCACCATCCTCCTCCACACGCTGCTGGTTTCCTACCACTGCAACTCCCAACCTGTGTCTGTGCCCTGGGCAGGGCTGGGCCAGCAGCCAGCCTCCAGGAATCCTTATCAGAGCATCAGTAATCCTGAGCAGGGGATCACCCTCCAGCTTTAACCACAGCAATAAGGTGGTGCAGATCCTGAGATCTGATGAGGAATGCACTTCCAGCCCCAAAGCCGAGCCAAAGCCAGGCTCCTGAGGGATGAAACACCAAGAGCAGAGGGCTCACAGCGGGCTCTGTCAGCTCCTCCAGGCGTGAGCTGCATCACCATTTCCAGCTGCTGACTATTGACAGTTGCACAGCTCTCAGGTGTCCCGTCAGCTGCTGCCTGAACAGGTGTTGGCCAATGTGGAGTGATGGATGGGGACCAACAGCCCTCCGAGGGGAAAGCTGTTCCCTCGAGGAAGCAGCAGAGTGCTGGGGATGGGGGATAAATTTAGCTAAGTTGCCTAACAGCCTCTAATTTTATTCCTGGCTTTTTCTTTGGGCTGGCAGGAGAGGAGGACTCGGGCTGGGGACAAATGTGCTGCCCTGGCTGGGCTGAGCTGTGGATTTCCTGGCCAGGGGCTGCTGTTCCCTCTCTTCTGGTCACAGAAAGCTCCTGTGGCCACTCCCAACCTTGTTCTTTCCTTAGGTGGGGTCAGTTTGGGATATTGGGGAAGGGAATTTGAAGACCTGCCCCCCCAAATGCCCCGCTGAGCTCAGGAACCCCAGGATGTGCTGTAAGGTCTCATTTTGCTTTGGGTGACAGTGAGGGAGACAGGACATCTCGGTCTGGATCATGGCTTCTCCTTTCACTGCTCTTTTGGGGGAATCTCTTTTGGATTCGGTGATCCTGGAGGTATTTTCCATCTTCAATGATCCTGTGGTCCCTCATTCTGTGTGTCCTGCCCCCCTCCCCACAGTGCTGCCCCTCAGGAAGGTGCCAGCACCAAGCTCCAGGCTGCAGCAGAGAAAATAACCTGGGACTGGCTGCAGCTTCCCAGCTAATGACCTTCTTAACGATGGAATTATTAACAGCAATTAATCCACACATCACAGATCAGGAGTTTGTGAGTTAGACACTGCGAAATGCTGAAAGCAAAGGATGAGTCCTTTCCCCAAGAAGCCTTTTGCCAGCGCTGGGGGATGATTTGCCAGGATGGAAATCCCCTGGATTTGCCTCCACGGGCAATTTTTCTGCTTTACTGATCGTTATTACACAACTGGCCTGAGCTGAGTGTTCTCCAAAGTGAAGAGTCATCAATGACTCCTCAGCATTGATACGACTGGAGGGGTTTGAAGTCACCCCTCGCCCTGCACCAGGGATGTCACAACCATACAAATGAAATGTTGTGATTTGTTTCCAGCAGAGCAAACAAAGATGATACGAGGGCACACTGAACATTCCGGGGGAAATTTATATCATCAAAACCCAGTTTGCTTGTTCCAAAGCCAGGAGTCCTTGGTGTGGACAAAGATTGTGTTGTAGCTGGTTGGAGTTTAAAAACGTTTTTGGAAGTTTGCAGTCCATTTCTGTGTCAGTCCTGTGGTAACACTGCAATCTGTCTTATCAGCTCTGCCCCAACAAAGACGTGTGCTAAGCCTTGAGCACTTGAAACATGTGCTTAACTTTAAGCACATGGCTCGCTGGGTTTTATTAAATAAAATACCAGAAAAAAAGAGAATAATTGGCACAGTCTCCCCTCTGCAGCTCCCAGGGCAGGCCCTGATGACAGGGTAATGACAATCCAGAGCGTGCTCTCGGCTCTGGGCTGGGCTCTGAGTGGGGAGCACACACAGCTCTGCTAGGAGAGGGAATTTATATCCTTGAGAGCTCTTCCTGCTGCCAAATTTTCAGGGGCCCGAGCAATGACAGCCCAGAAATCAGGAACAATTTCAGCAGCAAAGCTAATGAAAAGTCGTGATCCCATTTGGGGTTTGTGCCTTTCAAAGCAGGTCTGAGTTAAAATAATTCCAGGGTTGTTTGACTCTGTTCGCTTTTCTGTGCCGTGAAATGAACTTTTAAATTCTCCTCTGACAGCCAGGAGTGAACCCCACAGGAAGAACAGTTTCCTTCACTGTTTTGCAAGAGCTGCAGGGTGTCAGTGCCTCTCCCAGGATGTTCTGAGCCCCACCTCAGCTGGATCCCACTCCTCTGGGTGGGGATGGGGAAGGTCCTTCGTGTCCCAGCAGGACACAGGGACTGGGGGCATTGCTGGGGAAGGGGCTAAAAATGACCCCAAAGCCAGAGTGTGGCACTGGACAGCAGCACCTGCCCCTCTGCAGGTTATTCCTCTTCACCTCAGCACGCTTTGTTCTCTCTGCTCCTTTCCCTTGGTGGTTATTCATTGGTGAAATCCTCTGATCTGAGAGTCTGGCTCCTCACAGCCCCGTGGGATGTTCTCACAGGCTGTGGGGGGGAAACTGCTGGAAAATCAGGGATGAGACCCTTGGGAAGGGGCTCGTTCTGCCCCAGGCCCCCAGCAGTGCCCTTCACACTCACTGTGGTGTTAATTTTTAATTTTCTGCCCGATCGGCTGCAGAGCAGTCACACCCAAGGTGCAGTGGCATACCTGGCAGCTGAGTCAGGCTGCACCAGCCCATGCACTCAGTTTCAGTTGTGCAAATTCAAAAAAAAAAAAAAAAAAAAAAAGAAAAGAAAAGAAAAGAAAAGAAAAGAAACCAAAAAAAAAAAAAAAAACAAACAAAAACAAACCAAAAAAAAAAAAAACAACACCCCAGAGCCACTGAATAGAAATCACCCATCCAAATCATCTCCCAGAGGGTGAAGAGTCACCTAGAGAAAACTCAGCAGAACAATAATATTTTTTGTTCTGTTTTTAGTACAAAACCAAGGAGTAACAATGAGGCAACGAATTAATCAGAACAAAGAAGTCCCTTGGTGCAACGAGTGGGATTCAGATATGAAGTGATCAATGGCACATCGGAAATATCTTCGTTTCTTCATGCAAAGCTGTATTCCAAGAGTTTCATGCATGTGATGAAAGGCAGCCCACACTGGCACCTCCTCTTTCTGCTCCCGTGCTTGTGTGCCACTAAAATCACGTTATCAGCTGCAGTAACAGACACTCCTTTAGAAATTTGGTGTGTTTTCCACATTTCCAACCTGGGAGGAAATACAGAGGGTTTTTTTCAGTATCCTCAGTTTCTTTAGGCTTTTGTCTGGCTTTAAAGAATTGGTGGATATCATTTACAATTATTCATTATACTTCAGGGTGAGCAGTGTCCTTATGTAAACAGCTTGCTTTACAATTAAGCTCACTAATTAGCCCCATTATAGACTTACTACCTGTTTTGCCTGAAAGTGAAGCAGGGAGTGTGTCAGAGCATCCTGTTGAGGGATGGTGTCGAAACCTTCCTGGGCTGTATTCAGGAAAATTAACAGCAGCTAGCAGTATGTATAGCTACCAAATGAGTTCTTTTATTTCCTTCTGATAACATCCTGTTTAAAAAAAAAAAAAACAAAAAAAACCCCTCTTGATTTCCTGCATGCTCCGGGCTTTGCACAGAGCAGAGGTGCTTAGGTAAATAGGTAACACACGTGTGAAAAATGAGATTTACTTTTTGGAAGATTTTAAGAAATAGGTTTTAATAAAAAGATAAGATAATTAGGAGATAAAGAAAAAAAGCAAAGTATGGTTGGTTGTCCACAAATTTCTATTTCACAGACTTTCTTTAAATACCCTTTCTGTTGTATCAGTTTGTTGAATATTCATATTTTTCCATAAACTAGTTTCTATATTTTAGGGACTGTTTTGCATGGCCCCTCCTTGGGTTCGCCTTTTTAGAGCTGCGTGTTTCTTGGTTGTGTCTTCATCATCACCTTCAGTTTGGGCTTTGGTTTGTGCTTTCTTTAGATGGGAGATGCTGATAGCTGGTGTATCAATAGCAGAGTCTTTTTATATGTTTATTGGGTGTTATTTTAGCCAAACAGACAGTTTAAGCATACTATATCACTACTACCACTCTGCCTAATTTTCTTTACTAACAGCAGAAACAAAAACTTACATCCTTACCACAAAGTTACTAATCATATAACACACACCTTGCGAAAAGCCAACTTTATAATAGTCATTTATAACACGCGTAAACTCAGGGCTTTATGACCATTTTGTTGACATTTTCCTGTAAGCCCAGCCCAAGCGCAGCTCTGCTGTTTGCCCGTGCTCTGCATCCCCGGCAGCGTTCTCCCCTTTGCTGGTGCTGTTTGGCACGGCAGGGAAAGCTCAGGATTGCACAAGCAGCTCCCCAAGGGCTGTGAGTAAGGGATGTGTCAGCCCTGCTTCTCCTCGCAGGGTGTGTTTACAGTGCTCAGCTGAGCTCCTCAGCATCACAGCTTCCTCCGGGATGGGGCTGGGAGCTGTGGGGTGAGCAGAGCACGTGGTTGGTCCTGTAGGGATTGTTTCCTGATCTGTCTCCTAAAGAAAGCACGGCCCGACGAGCAGTTTTATATTTGGAGCCTTGGGAATTGTGGTGTCTCTTGGCCAGGAACTCTTTCATCTGGGTCAGGATTCTCACCAGCTCCTGACTGGCAAACTGGAAAAGGGAAATTCAGCACGGATGTCAGGAGGGAATCCTTCCCTGGGAGGGTGGGGAGAAGCACACAGAAGCTGTGGCTGCCTCTGGATCCCAGGAATCCCTCACTTTTACATAAAAACCCAATTTTATCCCTTTATTCTGCCAACTTAACACCAGACAGGATTCCAATTCCCCCTCCGGAATAAACCCCAGCCCCTCCTTTGGTGTCTGCCCTTCTGCCATCTCGGCAGGGGCACCTGCAGGAGGGATGTGCTGATTAATGGTTAAATAAAGCTGGAATTTCACCTCCTTTTCCCTGGGTTTGGGTGCTCTCTCTCCCCTCTTCCAAATCCAAGGCCAGTTTGGAGCACCCCGGGCTGGTGGAAGGTGTCCCTGCCCACGGCAGGGGTGGAATAGGATTATTTTAAATTCCCTTCCAACCCAAACCCATCTATAGTTCACCTCTGGGATTCCTCTGTACTGCCCAAGTCATGGAAGATTTCACCACTAATATTTCCTTTTACACGAGCATTTTCCAGGCTGATCCTGTGCCACGGCTCACGGGAGCTCCGTGGTCATTCACCATCATTTTCTTTGACCCCTTTTTTTGGTGAAGGAAGTTTAAAACCAATCCCTGATTCTCGATATGTGAAGCAGAGCGAGCACTTGATTAGAGTGTACAGTCATGAACACTTGATTAATAGTTACTGTGAGCATTTGTAAGGGATTGGATGCATCTGCTTTGAATAAATATCACACGTGTCTGAATTCAGCTGAAATGTCATCATCCTGGAAATTGCAGCCCTGGGGATGGAACCTGGCAACTCCGGGGACGGGCCTTTGGTGGGAATATTCTCCCTGTCCTCTGGAAATGAAGGAGTTTTGCCACTGATGCCAAAGGAGCCAGGATTTCCCCAGAATTTCCTGTATAAAATAGTAAAAGAATCAGGAACTCTGAGATGAGGAATTAACTCCTGTGACTCCCTGCTGTGTGCTTTGGGGGCTCTGCAGTTCACACCCCATTTTACCCCCGCTGCAATCCCACCCTCCTGCTGCTCTTCTGCTGCACTGGGGCAGAACAAAGATGCAGATTTTGGAGTGATCCATGTGTTCTGCTGGCTTTGGCTCCACCGTTGTGGCCCCTGTTGAGGTCTGGGTGCCCTGAGCACATTTCCAGGCTGGGAATTGGCATTTCTGTGCCTTTAGATCAGGACATCACTGATGGTTTGAGATGCTGCGCCCGTAAAACCCCAGCCTGGTGTCTCTCCTTCCAGCAAACAGAACCTTTTCTGCTGAGTGTTAAGAATTACAGCAGTTCAACCTGCAGCAGACAAATGATGATTTTTTTTTTTCTTATGCTAGAGGCAGCAAAGCCTCAGTACCTACAGAAATGAGTCCAGATCTTAATCTGAGTGAAAGAAATCATGTTGCTATTTCCTGGAGTGGAAGAAAGGTTTCTTTTATGATTTCCACCTCAGCCCCGATGAGAGATTTTCTGAGAAGGGAAGAGTTTCCTCCTGCTGCTTTTTCTTGCCTGACTTCCCTCCAGCCTCCTCTGCAGCATGAAGCCCCTAACAGGGGGATCAATTAGTTCACTGATTTCTTTGCCTTTTCTTAGCTACAGCCACAAATGGAGGATCTAACCCTTCAAAAGTTCTGCTTTTGGTCTGAGAACTCTTTAATTTTTTTTATTTTCCTTTTTCCGGATAATGTTTTGTTCGCTCTTTTCCCCTTGTTCTGTCTATTAATAACCCCAGACAGTTCCAGCTCACTTTTAATATGACATGCAACTTCCTTTTTCTGGCTGGAAGCTCCTCCTGCTTTACCATCACAACTCAAACACTTTCTGCTGTCTGTAAAACCGTCGGGTACTTGAAATTCTTCACAAAACAAAAAAGCAAAAGAAAATAAGAAATAAAATCCTATATTTTCCATTGGTCTGATCGTGGAATCTCCTTGAATATCGATAACTGGTGTTTTTCTCGGGGTTTTCCCTGGTGCTGCGGGCAGTGGGAGCACACACAGGATCTGCCCAAAGACAAAAGGTCACCGTTTGATTTCTTTGCATTCAGGAGGAACACGTGAGCGGGAATTGCTCAGTGCCCGGCGCTGCCTTTGAATAAACTGGTCCGGGATGTTCCTCAGAGCCCTCGGGTTTCTCACAGGTTCTTGTAAAGAGGCAGAAGTTACAAGTAAAGCAAAGAGAAAAATAAAAAAATAAAATGAAAATAACATAAAAATAAAAATGAAAATAAAATTAAAAAATAGAAATGGAAATAGAAATAAAAATAAAAAATAAAAAGTAAAAAATAAAAAATAAAAAATAAAAATAAAAAATAAAAAAATAAAAAAATAAAAAAATAAAAAATAAAAAATAAAAATAGCAATGACAATAAAAATAAAAATTAAAACTGCGCTGCTCCAGACCTCGCCTTTCAATGGGTTAATTCTCTCGGGCCTCGGCGCACAGATAAAAGCGCTGTGAGGACAGGTGCCGGCCCATCGTCCCCTTTCTGCAGCCCAGACTTTCAAAGGCTAAAATCACTTGCAAATGCCGCTTTCAAAAGGTGAGAAATCCCTGAGTGCAGTCGGTGCTGCCCGGGCACAAAGAGCCCTTCACGGCGGCCTCCTCCTGCCCAGAAAATTCCGTTTATTTGGTTTGTTTATTAACCATCTCCCATTTTATCATTTACAGCCCCTTCCCCGGGTGTTTCCTGAGCTCTCGTTTCTTTGTTCCGATCCTTCAGAGAGCAGAAATCTCCCTGGAAAGGTGATTTTGGGAGAAGCCGCAAAACTGGCCCGGCTTGTTTAAAGCTGGAGGAGTTTGATTCTGTTGATTTTTCTGTTCGCTTTTTTTTTTTTTTTTTTTTGCCGTTCGGTTTGTACTCGAGTGACTTCATTAAATAAGTGACTTCGTCCTACAATTCACCCCGCCGCTGTCATCTGCAGTTTTCTCTTCTAGTCTTATTCAGCCAGCTGAAGGTGAATTCTTCTTTCAACTTCTGGAGTTTTTATCCCGGATCAAAAATCTTCTTCTTTCTTTTGATTCTCTTCATCCTTTTCTCGAGCGACCACGTTGGCGAAAAAAAAAAAAATAATAAAAAAAAAACCCCAAAACCCAAAAAACCCAAGTAACAACCAAAACAAAACCCCCCCAAAAAACAAACCAAAAATAAAACACTTCCCCCCAAAAAAATGAAAAAATACCTTCACTAAACCCCCAAAAAAGCCCAACCAAAATAACACCCAAACAAACAACAACAACAACAACAAAATCCCACCAATCCCCTCCTCATTAAAAAAAATAAATCCCAACCCCCAAAAAAACCTAAAAAACCCCCACAAAACGATGCTTTGAGGAAAAAAGACACTTTGTGTTCTGGTGTCAATGAAGTTCTGGTGTGCCTGATGCCTTTTGGGGTCTCTCTGTGCTGTCCTTTGTCGGGCACCTTTGTCCAGGTGTCCAACACCCCGAGGCCGGGCAGGAATTCAGGAATTCCTCCTCCAAGGAGAGGACATTTGGTGACTAAAACCAGGGGAAAAGCAGCAGCCAGAGTTTTGGGATGCTGTTCCCGCCCTGGGACGGAGGCTGGTGCCTCCCAGCCCCAGCAGAGGTGGAATTGAGGAAGGAACTGGGAGCATCATTCCTGTTTCTGTTCTCCTTTTGAATCTGGGGAGTTCCTGAACGCGTCAGTGTTTATTCAGTGAGAGCGCTGGTGCTGGCATCACCTGGACCAGGGCACAGGCAGAGGTCAGGGGGCTGGTGTCTGATATTTCACTTTTGCACAGGGACATGCCAAGCTCTAACCCTGCCCTTCAGGCACCAGCTTCAGTGCCAACCCTCGTTTGAGGGATTTATTTCCTCAGGAGAATTGATGAACTTCAGTTTTACATAAAACCCCAATTTTATCCCTCTATTCTGCCAACTTAACACCAGACAGGATTCCAACTCCCCCTCTGGAATAAACCCCAGTCCCTCCTTTGGTGTCTGCCCTTCTGCCATCTGGGCAGCGGCACCTGCAGGAGGAATGTGCTGATTAACGGGTAAATAAAACTGGAATTTCACCTCCTTTTCCCTCGGTTTGGGTGTTCGGTCTCCCCTCTTCCAAATCCGGGGCCATTTCACATCAAAGCCCCAAAGGATTAATCGTCGCTGTGGTGAATGAATCAAAAATTAATGAAGAATTTTCAGCAGCTCTGCCAAAAATGGTCTCAAACTGTCCGTGAGGGATGGGAAGGTGTTCAACAGTTCGGTTTCATGGGGTGGAGGAGTTTGCCCCTCAAGTGTTGGGGAATTTCCAAAGCTGAACAACACAGAGATATTTAGGGAGAGGAAAAAACAGCCCTTGACCTTGTGCAAGGTAAGAATTTTTGGAGAGCAGAAAATGCACCTGTATTTTCCTGAGTTGCATGTCTAAAGAGAGAAAATCTTACAAACACAGTTATATAACACTTAAATACACAGATTTTTTTGGGCCAGCGAGGCAAAAATCTGATTCTAAATTGTCAAAAATATGTTTCTAAACCATCCCACCCACACGTCCTGGCGTGGTGCTCCTCAGCCTGCTCTGAGCACCTGAGAGGAGCAGCGCTGGTAAAATAAAAAACATCATCATTTCCATCTCCTGATCTGTGCTGTACGACTGCTTTCCACGTGCTGCTTTATTTTTAGGATGGAGTTAATGGCTGTGGAAGAAATCGCACTTTGCATCTTCCCCGGCATCATCCCGCGGTGCTTTTCTCTTCCCTCTGCTCCGGCAATTAAAAAAGTTGCACGTAATTATCCCACGCGCTTTTGGAGTGGCCTGGCAACAAAGGATGCTCGAGGCTCCGTGAAAATAACTTTATCTCCGTTTAAATATTGTGAATATAGTGGTAAAAAAAAAAGAAAAAGGAAAAAGTTCAGGGTACACGTGGGGTGCGAGAGTGCAGGACAGCCTCGTTTTTATTTAATTCTTATTTAATTCATTTTTCTGCGAGCTTGGGGGAAAAGGAAAAAGAAATAATAATAAAGAGGAAAAAAATAAACCCCTCAGCCAACACACTTTTCGTGGCTCATTGGCAATATTTCCGCCCGGTTTGTAGGTGTTTCACTGTTATCACGACTCCCCGCAAATAGAAGCGGGAGGAGGGAGGAGGGAATCTGTTTGTAAGACGAGAAAAGGAACCACTGCCTATTGTTTGACCCAACAGCTCCCTGATTGACTGGGAGAAGGAATATCTCCATGGGAACAGATGAATGTCTGCTTTTCCTGCGGTGAAATCCCCATCGAGCTCACGGTGCCTTCACTGAGGTGCCACTCTAAAGTGGGTCCTCTTGGAGTGCTGCTGCCCGCCTTTGGCTAAACTGAACCCGAATTCTTCTCCCAAATGCCAATAATGGGATAAAAACACAGAACCAGCCACAGCCCGAGTGAATGCGGTTGTTTTGTCCTGTTGTTAATTTTTTAATTTTATTTTGGTGGGGTTTTTTGGTGGTTTTTTTGTTGTTGTTGTTGTTGTTGTTGTTGTTGTTGTTGTTGTTGTTGATGGGTTTTTGGGTTTTTTTGGTGTTTTGTTTTGTTTTGTTGGTTTGTTGGGGTTTTTTTTTTTTTTTTTTTGGTTGGTTTTTGGGGTTTTTTGGGTTGTTTTGTTTTGTTTAAACAAAGCAGGCTAAATAATGAAATGAGATGAAGCTTTTAGCACGGGCCAGCCTTTTCAGCGTGCTCCTTTTGGCAGGTTTGGGTGATGGGGTGGTGTTGTGATGCCTCCTCACACAAGAGCGCTGCTGCTTCGGGGGAATTTGGAGAACTCCTGAATCCATTGTGTCCTGGTTTTGCTCCATCTGCTTTCCCCTCCTAAAATCGTCAGTCGACTTCAACGCAGCTGAATCTAAAAATAATCCATAAACAGATATTAGAAGTAATGAAAGAACCATAGTAACAATAATTAAAAAAAAAAAAAATCTCAATCCAGGTTGGGTGAAGGAGTGATCCCTAAATATTAAATCCTCAGTGGTCTTATCTGGACCAGCTGCTTATAATGTCTGTGAGGAATGTGGCACATCAAGTGTGTGAACACTGCAGCTATTGTGCCCTAACAGGCTGATTGAACCCTGGATAATTGGCATGTAACCTTCTCTATTAATAGTGCAGACAGATATGTGAATTAGCTGAATGCCTCAGACATATGCCATGCATTAACCAAAAGGGCTTACAATCCTCATAACAACCCGGCTAACTATTACACCAGTAATTATTCTTTAGAAGTCGATAATATTCGAGCAAAATCAAGAAATAATTTGTAGTTTCGGGGCCGGATTATGAATCACCGGCCGGGCTGTAACACGATCGCCGAGGGTTGGGTTGGGAGGAAGACTCGGGGCTGATAGTTGGGGCACTTTGATGTTTTTTAAAGGGGTCAGAGTGTGAGTCTCTGTCTTTGTTTAGCTCTTGTAACTCGGAGGGTTCGATCGGCATGAGAAACATTCCGGGTGATGCCAGGATTGCTGTTCCTCCTGCGGTAAAGGACGTGTACCGTCAGGGCCGGGGTTCTGGAGGGACAAGAGATTGTTTTCCTTTGTGAAATACGATGTAGAGGAGTAAAAAAATACTCCTTAGTTTTTTTTTTTTTTTCATTCCATTGTCTCAGTGCTCTGAACCTCTCATCCTTCCACCGCAGTTGTTTGTCTAGAAGAAGGCAAAGCCACCTTTTACTTTAGTGGGTTGTTCCTTTGCTGAAAGTGATGGAGTGCGTGATTCAGCCCTGAGTGATCTCCAAAGAATGCAGCATTACAACACTGCGAAGGCAGAGAAATATCAACCACGGGCAGAGAATATTTAAATGTGGGAGCCCCTAGAGCTGCACAACCTGTCTGAGAGTGTGGAGTAACAAGCAGCTCCAACGCAGCTATTGGAGCTTTTTGTTATTTGAGAACCTTTCCTTAGAAGATCTTTTGACATTTTAGTGGGAAATAATCCGATATTTTAGAATAGAAATTCAAGTTTAGATGTTCCAGCGTTTACAACAATTGTGCTGTTGTTTTGCAAATGCTTTAGTCATTTAAATGCTCCTCTTAGTAATCCACCTGGAGTCGGAGTCAAATAAACACCGACGTAAGAAGTGTTTTAACCAGCTACAAATACTACCCAAATAGACACTTTCATTTCTGAGGTTTTATTTACATTTGCCCCTCTCCCACAGGGACCGAGCTCAAACCCAAATGTTTGGAAGGTGCAGAACTCAAAGAGCCTCCCGAGAAAAAGGAGCGCCCTGTCTCTCCTCATTCCTTGGCATTGATCTCATTTCACGCAGAAACTAAAATGTTGATTGCCTTTGCCACTGTCTCCTGAGCTCCCCAGCCACCAGCAGCTCCAGGGGTAACACTTTCCTCCACCTGCTGCAGTTACCTGGCTTCTCCCTCAGGGTCTGCTGGGATCTTTATGGATTTTCAGCGCCGAGGCGGCTCCAGAGCCCCACTCACCATCCAGGTTGGAGAGGAACTTTCCTCTCTCAGGCCCCGGCTCTGAGAGCCCTGGCCACCCTCAGCTGCTGGCACAGAGCCCCTGGATCAGGAATGTGCCCTCATGGGGTGGGCAGTGGCCAGTGGAGCTGACTCAAAGCCATGCATCACCCAAACTCAGCAGCAGATCCTTCTCTGAACCCACCAGGGTCTTGCTTGGCTTTTTTTGCTCCTGCCAGTTCTGTGTCTGTGAGGAAACTGAGGCAGCACAAACGCTGTAAAACCACCTTGGCAGGGCTGAAAAAAACCCAGCAGCTGCCTTGGGAGAGGCTGGAATACACTCTGGGTCTCTGTGTGCACGGATTTTGCTGGGCATCCTTTCCCATCTTCCCAGTGGGAAGATAGTAAAAAAAACAAACTAAAATTAACAGGCAACCAGTGCTCACCCAGACACAAACCCTGGAGCAGCTCCCCAGAGCTCAGCTCCCAGCCTGGGGAAGGATCAGGTTAGAAATGATCTTGGATCTTGGATTAATGTTTGATAACATTGACTTGGACCTGTGATTTGGGATAAAACATCACCATCTGCTAATGTAAACATTTATTGCTTAAAAAAAATCCCATGAAGATAATAGAATAGAGAATAAAATCTTCATCATCTTTGAGATGGTGAACAAAAACAGACAATCTGAGTTTTTAAATTCAGAGTTCTCCTAAGGCAAATGCAAGAGTAGCTGAGGAAGATGGAGGTTACAAAGAGATGTTGGCTCCTGGTGAAATGATGGAAGTTGGTAGGCAGCAGGATGGAACTGAAATTCTTGGATTTGAAATCCTGGATGGAAATCCAGTGTTTTGGCCACGACGCCTCTGTCAGTGAGTGCTGCTGGAGCTGTGTCCCCATTCAGGCACAGACAGACAGACAGACAGACAGACAGACAGACAGACGTGAGCTGTCCCCACCTTTCCCCACAGACACCGTGAGTCACAGCTGGTGCCTTCCTCCAGCAGCAGCACCCTGGGGAGGACACCCCGAGTGAGTCACCTCCAGCCTGCTCCCACCACACACAGCACTCCACACTCCACACTCACCTCGGGGCTGGTGCACTTGGAAAACGCACTTTTTGGAAGTGGTTTTTTGGTGACAGCTGCCAGCAGACCCAAAGGAACCCTCGGTCTGGGCAGTCCCTGACAAACACTGCTGCAAGCACCTGGGGATGTCCTCCTGCAGCTGGAGCTGCTGGGTTGGGCTGGAGAACCTTCCCCAAGCCCACCTCAGGTGGATGTGGGAGGCTGGCTCTGCTCTGTGCCTCCCTATGTCACCCTGTGTCACCTGTGCCGTGCTGGGAGGGCCCTGGGGACAGGGACAAACTGGGCAGGAACTTTGCTGAGCACGTCCAGAGGAGGCCACGAGGCTGGTGAGGGGCTGGGAACACAAACCTGTGAGGAAGGAGGGAGCTGGGGGTGTTTATCCCGGAGAAAAGGAGACTCAGGGGTGACCTTGTCACTCTGTACAGCTCCCTGAAGGTGGCTGTGCCCAGGTGGGGTCGGTCCCTTCTCCAGCAGCACTGACAGAAGGAGAGGACACGGCCTCAGGCTGCGCCAAGGGAAATATAAGTTGGATATTAGGGAAAACTTTTTACTGAAAGGCTGATAAAATACTGGAATTGCCCGGGGAGGTGCTGGAGTCCCATCCCTGGGTGTGTTCACACAAAGCCTGGATGTGGCACTGGGGCCAGGGTTCAGCTGAGATGTCAGGGGTGGGTTGGACTGGGTGGTCTTGGAGGTCTCTTCCAACCCGGTGATTCTGTGATTCCGTGTGAATTCTGTGTAAATTCTGTGTGAATTCTGTGTGAATTCCGTGTGAATTCTGTGTGAATTCTGTGTGAATTCTGTGTGAATTCTGTGAGAATTCCATGTGAATTCCGTGTGAATTCCGTGTGAATTCCGTGTGGATTCCGTGTGAATTCCGTGTGAATTCTGTGTGAATTCTGTGAAAATTCCGTGTGAATTCCATGTGAATTCCGTGTGAATTCCGTGTGAATTCTGTGAGAATTCCGTGTGAATTCTGTGAGAATTCCGTGTGAATTCTGTGTGAATTCCGTGTGGATTCCGTGTGGATCCTGGCCCTGCAGCAGCCCCATCTGTGTGAGCATCCCCCCGCGGGCCGGGGCTTTGCTGCAGCCCGTGCTGGCACATCGAAGCCCAGCTTAAACTGGGTAACTGGGGCTCTGAGAGCTGTGAAGATTCTGTAAAGTGTAAAGATGCTCTGCAGCATCCTCGAGGTGCAGGAAGGGCGCTGCTGTTGAAATGCTGAGATGCCGAAATGCCATCCCCATCTCCCTTTGTGTTGCACCACTGGAATATGCAGCGAGTGAAGCGCAATTTAAGCTGCGCTTAAGCCGGCCTGAGGGCTGAGAGGCATGAGAAAGGCTGGGCTGAGAATTCTCTGATTGCTGCACCGGAGTGCACCTTTAAACACCCCGATTTTGTGAACCCGTCGTCGGTGACACTTGTGAGCTCTGCCTTCACACACACTGATGTGCAAATATCTCTGCGCACTTGGGACGCAGCCACAGCAAAATGCTTTGGGCTGGAAGGGATTAAAAATCGTCTCGTTCCAGCTCTCCTGGGCAGGGAGACCTTCCCCTAGCCCAGGTTCTGATACTACTGATGGTACTTGTGAATAAAAGTGATAACTCTTCTGAAACTGCTCTGCCCGGTCACCTCAGGGAGCAGTCTGTGTGTAACCCCTGAGTAAGAAGTGGGAATTCTTTACGGTGATAACCACAATTAACACCACACTCTTGCCTCTGAGTAAATCCGTGTGAAGGCTGAACCAGGCTGAGTTCATTCACCAGGGAGAGAGCTCAGGTCCTGTTAAACATCTGCTTTTGGAGGGCTTTTAATTGAATGAAGGTTTTTATCAGGAGAAGATGTACTGCAGCACATCCCTGTAATGATGATCCCATTTTTCCCTGCCTCTCAGTCCACACAGCCCCAAAACCCCTGAGCCCAAAGGGAATTTTCCTCTGGATTCCAGCGGTGGTGGCTCAGGCCCGGGGAAAGCTGCACGGGAGATCCTGCAAAGGGCAGGACACCCAGAGGAGAGGCTGCTTAATGTACTGCAGACAAAAAAACCCCAGCTCTGGGCAGTTCACAGCAGCCCACGGTGGAACTGCAGGAATTCTTGCTGCCTCCACTCCCCGGGCCTCTTGAGCACACAGGAGGGGACTCGTGGTAATGAACTGGATAAAATCAGAGTGGAGGAATCTAATATCACCAGCGGTCACTGGGTGCTGCACAGACCTCACGCTGGTTTTATGTAAAGAAATTCATTTCAGCTGCAGAAAGGAGCCATCTCTCAGCTCAGGATGGAGCAGCTCCTCCTCCAGGGTGGGTTCTGGCAGCACTGGGGGGATTCAGTCAAATAACCTTCATTCAAATAACCCTCCCCAGCAAATACACGGATAAAAAAAACACCATTAAACCTGAGCAAGCAGTTGGGGTTTTGTTTATTTGGGATAAATAATTATGACTTTGTTTATTTTGACAGAAGGAGAATGATATATTTTCTATCATCATTATATTATATTATGAATTATCTTCTATGAGACGAATATTCGCATATTGTAGTCTGAGAACAAGGACAACCTTTCCTCTGCACTTCAGAGGAAAAACAACTTCGGTGGGGATTCCAAATGTCCGAAGCTGGATTTGGGAAGAGGCAAGTCAAAAAAGGGAAAAATATTGAACTAGGATTCAGAAAATTTAGCCATAACCCCAATTTGGGCTGGGGAAGGATTCTCGGCTCTGGGGCTGCAGCTCCGGGGGAGTTTCTCACACAGAGTGCGAAAGGCGCTTCCCTAAAATGTTGTGTTTTGTTTTTGTTTTTTTTTTAATCAGTCTGTTTTTAAACCAAGCGAGCCGAGAGCAGCCCTTTGACATGCACATGAATTGCCAGGAGAAAGGAACGGGGAGATTTCCCTGGATTTCGGAGCGCGCTCTGGAATTTCATAGGTGCACAGCAAAGGCTGCCGGGCTTTGAAGTTCCCTCCTTTTCTATGCTAAAGAGTGATTTACTGCCCTTCCCATTCGGGGCCCGGGGAAAAAGGAGAGCCACGACTTTTTGTGGAGCGCCACGAGGAATTCTTGGCAGGCAGAGGACACGGGTTCCGCTCGCCGGCCAATTTGCCTTCAAAACCCCACAAGTTCACACGAGGCAGGGCTTGTAACACAGCCTTGCAAGATTTAGAGCAGCCCTGCCACATCTGGCCAGCTGTGAGCATCACCTGGATTTCCCCAGCAAAGGCTGGGCCACAGGGGGAAACGCGGCACTTGCAGGCAGCACAAATATTCTATTTTTTTAAATGATTTTTTTTCTATTAATTCGTGCACCCCAAATATATATATATATTTATTTATTTATTTATTTATTTATTTATTATTTTTCTATAAATTAGTGCAGCCCGCCCTCTCGCCGCTGTCAGAAAAGCTCTTTCAGCCTCTGTCTTTCTAGGGAATGTTTTCAAGATTCCTGGAATATTTCGTCTCCGCCAGAAGGTTTAACCAGCCCTGATTATGCATCAGTGGCAGGGAGGAAGCCTCAGCAATAAATTCATATTCATGGGAGGGGGGAAATGAACTGTGGAGCATCTGCGGAGTTCCAAGACCAAAAAAGCTTCGGAACAAAGAAATTCCTGCCGAGGAGTGACCCAGGGAATTGTGCTCTGAGCACTCGGGTTGGGGAGGATCTGTGCCCATGATTCAGGAATAAACGCCAGGCTGGGCTGTGGAAATGCTGGAGCACGGCTGGCGTCAGAATGTGCCGTTTTCAGCGTGGTTAAAATTAAAATAATAATAACAATAATAATAAAAAGCAACGAGCAAGAATTGAATAGAGGTTTTGTTTTAGTGCCTCTGAAAGGAAACTGTCTCCTCTAGGAGAACACTTCTTCCTCGAGAGCATATCATTAGTTGCTTCTTTACAGGCTTTGGAAAGATGTTTCTTTGAATCTTTATGTGTGGCAAGAGGCAGAAAAGGGCGGAGGATAAAAGAGAGCTAAAAATAGCAGCAGCATCTGAATGCACAAATGCAGAACTTGTCTGCAAAACGGGCAACAAAGGCAAACATGCCTCAGCACATCAAAATATGACTTTTTGTTCGCGGGTATTTGTGTTCTCTGGTGCCATTTCTGCTGGGAAGGAAATTCTGCCTCCTCCTCCTCTGGCAAGAACCAGCAGGACAAATTTCATCCCCTCCGTTCCCCAAAGTGGAATTTGCTCCCTCGTAGTCCCACTGAACCCAACCCTTCTGTGCTGTGGTTTCCTGTCTGTCAATTGAATTCTCAGGCTTATTAGTAAGTCATTTATGTGTTTTTAAAGCACTTGGAGATCTCATAAAAATGATTGCAGGAAAGTGCACTTCTACTGGTACACCTTAATAAAGCCAGATCATGCCAGGCACAATTAAACTCTTTTTTATTTTTTTATGTCCCACCATGCAAATCTTCCTGTAGAGCTCGAAGTTTAACTTTCAAAGCTCAGCTGAGTTTATTCAACTGATTACTATCTAATCCACCCACCCATCATCCCACACTCCCAAAAAAAAAAAAAAAAAAGTTCGAATTCCTGCTCAGAGTGATATTTTTATTTTTAAACTTGAATGTCTAAGCATTCCTCACAGATGTGAGAAAACTTGAGGCTTAATCATGACAGCAAACCCCGTGCTGGCATTAGACAGGACACAGCCTCCTGCAAAAATCATGGTTTTTAGGAAAAAAACTGAAATGAGCTGGCTGCTGTGTCCCAGCACAGAGCCAGGCTGGAATCCCTGGCAGCCCACAGCTGCCCAAGAGGAGATGTTTTACCTGTTGGTGACACTGGGACAAGGAGTGACCGTCCCTTTTCCCGTGCCAGCTGCAGCTGGGGCACACTCGGGGTCAATTCCAGATTTGCCATGACCCCAGCGGGTTCTGCAGCCAGAGGAGAGCCCCAGGCAGGGCTTGGAGAGGAGTCTGTGGGTGAAACTCAGGCACAGGAGGTGTCCACGGGGAGCGTGGGGCAGACACTCAGTTTTGGGGACATTTTTGGGGGGTACAAGGCTCCTGTGCCTTGTTGGCTCGCTCTGTGCCAGGTGACCCTCCTGGCACCTCCTCCCTTTCCCTCCTCACCCCCTGACCCTCAGGGCAGCAGCATCTGGTTCTGTTGGAACATTCCCCCTCCAGCTCCTTTTGCTTGCTCAGCGCCAGAAAAAAAGACAAAAAGACGAATTTCTTTCTTTTCTTTCTTTATTCCCAGAAGACAATTTATTCCTTTTACATCCAATACCTGTCCTGGTGTGTTGGGAGCCCAGCCTGACCCTGGCCTGGCATTATTCCTGGCCCAGGGGTCACCCCAGAACCTCTCAGAGGCTTTGCTGTCCTGTAGGAAATATTTCCTTGCGTTGGGCTCTTTGCCTGGGCTGGTGCCAGCAAGGAGAACTGGCGGCTACTCAGGGAATCCAGGAATATTTATGGCTGCAGAGGATCCCCTCAGTTCTCTTTCAACCCAGCTCCATGAATAATTGCAATTAGCTATCAGCAAACCTGACCAATTTTGCAAACCACAGTTCTCTTTGAGAGGCAGGGCTGTGCTGGCGTGAGGATGCTGCTGGTGAAGGTTCACGCCCTGGGACAGTTTTGGGGTACCCCAGAAGCATTTCTGTGGAATCACGGAGCTGTGGGAGCTGATCAGCCACAGTCTGGTCTCTCTGAGAAGTTGCCAAGGGGTCACAAAGGGCTCTGGGGGCAGCTCCTGGACACCCCAACACCTCTGGGCTTTGGTGGGAAGGGGCAAGTCCAGGGAAAGAAAGAAAAAAAAAAAAGTAGGAGTGAACAGATTCCTTTCAGTGATGTTAAGGAAAAGACTCACAAAAGAGGGGAAAATACTGAAATTTCCAAGATCTTGTGGGGGTTTAGTGTGAGGACAGAGCCAGTCCCAAGATGAGCCCAAGAGGAATTCTTTGGGGCAGCTCAGTGGAAAACCCTCCTGAGGAAGCTCCTTAGACAAAGTGTATTTTTATAACAGTGCAGCTGTTGGGCCCATCCCTCTCTGGGTCCACAGAATCTGATCCATTTGACATAAAAAAGGGCTGGAGGGAGGGAAGCCTCTCCCTGATGATCAATACTCGGTTATTTGTGATTTGCTGGCTGATCACCAGGCTCAGACCTGGTGGATCGGGGGGATTAATTCATCTGGTTACACACAATCCTCAGGTCAAGTCCAAACCCAATTACAGTGTTCCAGAACTCATAAAACCCCCTGGAACTCCAGGTGCCCCTCTGAGGGTGCAGCTTCCCTCTGGTGAGATGGAAAAGAGCCCCTGACAAACCCTAAAATCTGGGAAAACCGGGGCTGCCACGAGTTAATCATGGGGGATTAAGGATCCATAAGAAAAATCCCAGATGTGAGCCAGCAGCAAGTTTGCAGGCAGCACTATGACCAATCAATAAAAAAGCTGTGTTCAGCAGCAGGTTATGCCCCAAACACGGCAGGGAGATGAAAAAGAAAAAAAAAAAAAAGCAAAACTCTTCCTCCTTGAAACCAGATTTGAACTGGTGGCAGTATGCAAAGCACCCAATTACGAAAATTGTTGTGCTGCCACTGCTGGGGGAACTCCTCCTTCTTGGTCCTGCACAAGGGATTTTTGAAAGCTTGGCTCCTTCTCCCAGTTTGTTTTCACTCCAGCCAGAACCAAGTGAAGCACAGGTAACAGAAGTGCCTTAAATAGTCACTTTCTTGGCAGAGCGGAATTTCAAGTCCATTTTGCATTTCTACGCGAGAGTGATTAATCCGAGCTGGAAAGGATGGGAAAAAATAAACATTAGGATAAGCAGATATGATATCAGGAGCTGGCTGTGCCTGAAATGTCTCTTGATTATTGCTGCTAATGCTCGAGACAGACAGGAACTGCAAATAAATAAATACGTTCTGTTAATATTTGCTGAAATTTTTGAACGCGTTCCCTTTGGCAGCGCTCGGATCCCGGCTCTCTCTCTTGCTTTCTGGGAACATATGTGTGATTGAGCTGGAGGACAAATGTTTGGAGGAGAAGTTCAAAGTTTCTAAAAGTGGCCCACATTTGTATTTGTGTCAGAGATTTGTGCACTTTGACCCCTCAGCTCGGGATTTCTGCCCAGGGCAGAACTGGCAGCTCAGGTAAATCCCTGCCTGCACCAGGGGGTTTGGATGGGGAAAATCCTTCTCTTATTCTCCTTTTTGGCTTTTTATTTTTGTGCATCCTTGGCTTTTTAATTCTTCCCCTAAATCCAGAAAAGTCAATGAAATTGTCCTTTTGGATTCTAAAGGACCTTGGATGAGGCAAACAGACAACAAACAGTTTCATGGGGCTTTGCTCCAGCGCTGCCAACTCAAGGCCTCAAAAGTCTTGAAGTCGGGACCTGCAGAATCGTGGCAAAATTATATTTAAAATGATGAATTCTGGCTTTTTTTGCCTTTTTTTGTCTCTTGAACCTCCGTGGTTCACATTTCCCAGCTGCCCTGCCATGCTGGTGATTTACTGAACCAACTGCCAGCCACGTTTCAAATATCAAATGCTGCAGATTACCATCAGCTGGCAAAAAATCCTAATTTTTTTTTTTTTTTTGAAGCAGGTTTTCCAAAACACTTTAGCAAACGCTGTTGAAGGAGTAAATCAAAAACACTGCAGGAAAACTTGACTTTAAATGGACGTTTTGCCAAGAAACCGAGAGCTGAATATATGAATTTGTGTTTATACTCGGGGATATTCCCTGTGCTGCAGCTGGAGGTGTGATGTGAAAACCCCTGAAAAAGTGTCCATATAAACGGGCAGCCTGGTGAATGCTCTGCATTTTATCCAGATTTATGGGGATTTTGTGCCACCTCAGCTTTGGGAATGGCAGGATCTATCTCAGGTTGCCCCAATTTGGGCATTTCCAGGGATCCAGGGGCAGCCACGGCTTCTCTGGACAGCCCCTGCCAGGTCCTCCCCACCCTCACAGGGAGGAATTTCATCCAGTAATTAAAATAAAGGGCAAAAATTTGGCTTTGTACAGACTGACCAGCAGGGCAGCATCACCTCTTTATCCACCTTTATCTTGTGATAAACCAGACCCAAAGTTTCAGGCATGTGCCCAGAGGCTCAAACTCCAATTCTGTGCTACAACCGTGTGGATTAAACCCATTAAGTTATTCACCTACTTGTTAAAAACATCAATGAAAAGTTTTCCTCAGGAGCAGGAAAAAACAAAAAACAAAAAACAAAAAACCCCAAAACAAGCCACCAAAAGCCTTGCCACAATTTCCCCGGGTTTCAGAACTATTCTGGCCTTTGATTTCTGGGTTTTAGCAGGTCCTGGGTTCAGGAGAGCAGCTGGGAGAAGCTTGGTACAGGAATCCTGCAGCATCCCGAGGCTCTGTTTAGGATTTCAGTGTTTTATTCTGTGGCTTTACAACACCAAAGGGCTGCACGATTCGCAATTTGCAGACTCACGGGGCTGTAAAATACAGCGTGCTTATGTTTTGGAATTAAAAAGCCATTTTCGCCAATAAATCGAAGCAGATTGGAACCAATACAAAAATCTGTTCCTTTCGCCAGAAGAATCCGAACAGAAACTGGGCAAAGGTTCAAAGGCAGAGCACGGCCCAGGGTGTATTTGGGTTTGCAGGGATGCAGCCAGTTGTCATTTGCTCCCTGATCATTAAATCAGTGCTGCTGAGGGGGCAGGAGGGACTCAGCATTCCTCCTTTTCCTCTCCATTGTTCTTATCTCCTGGACAAGTTGATAAGGGGGAAAAATCAAGCCAGGACATGAGTAATTACAAAGTCCAAGGGGAGCTCCTTTGCCAGGGCTAAGGCAGATCTGTTCTGCAGGGAAAGGCTGAGAGAAAAGCACAATTCTTATTTTTTTTTGGTTTTCTCCATACAAACCATCCCACCTCAGGCACGGAAAACCATCCGAAGGGTTTTATTTCCCCAGGGAATGGCAGCTGCTGCCCTCCTGAAGGACTGGCTGCATGCAGAACTTAAAGAGCTGAAGTTTTAGCTGCAAAAAAAACCCTGCTAGGTTCAAATATTGCTTCTCAGAACCCAGAAAAACAAACAAACAAACAAACAAACAAACAAACAAACAAACAAACAAAACAACTCTGATTATTTTTAAAATTAGCATATATTCATTGACTTGTGTTCTTTTTTCCCTGGTAAGTTTTAGGGAGATAAAGAGAATATTTCACTGGTCTGGGCAGGCCCTGCCACAGAGTTTGTTGATTGGTTAATTTTTATACAGTAGGGGAAAAATAAAGGGAAAAAAAAAAAGAGAGAAAGAAGAAAATAAGGAGGAAAAAAAAAAAGTCTCCCAGTTATTTTCTGACTAATTTTGTTTCTGTATCAGGGCGGTTGTAAAAATGCTGTTGAATGTGGAGATTAATACCAGTCACCAAGCAACTAACGTGGGGAAAAGGGATGAGTGTCAGCAGGAAAACAAGGATATGAGGGAAGCAAAAGCAGAGTTCTCGTTGTTCCAGGAGGGGGGAAAAAAAATCACTTCAAACCCAACTCCAAAACAAACAACACTTTTCACTCAGAATAATCCAAAACAACACCTCAGCGCTCGAGTAATTCCTGCCCTTGCCTCTCAGCCAGCTCATATTGCTGCAGGAAATACCCCAGCTCCACAAATAAAAATCTGCATCAAATACAAATAAAAACACAAACAAAAATCCAAGAATCTTTGCTTTCCTCGGAAATGCAAAGCCAATAACTTATCTCTTCTTAACGAGTTCATCTTTTGTTTCCTCAAGGTGCCTTCTCTTTTCTTTTTTCTCTTTTCTTTTCTTTTCTTTTCTTTTCTTTTCTTTTCTTTTCTTTTCTTTTCTTTTCTTTTCTTTTCTTTTCTTTTCTTTTCTTTTTTCTTTTCTTTTCCTCTTCTCTTCTCTTCTCTTCTCTTCTCTTCTCTTCTCTTCTCTTCTCTTCTCTTCTCTTCTCTTCTCTTCTCTTCTCTTCTCTTCTTCTCTTCTCTTCTCTTCTCTTTTCTCTCCTCTTTCCCTTTTTTTCTTTATTTTTTTCCCTGTGTGTGTGCTCTTGGCAAAAATTCGTTTGGAACACAAAGAGAGGAGTTTCCCCTCCCGTTGTTTTGCTGTCTTTGCAGGAGTTTGTTTGCAGGGAGACAAAGCTGGCTTTCCTCTGAGAAACCTCCCAACTTTCCTGTCAGTGGAGGCTGCTCAGGGCAGGGGCTGCTCCGGGGTTTTTTGTAACTCCTCATGAAAAAAATAGCCAAAAAAAAAAAAAAAATATATATATATATAATGAAAGGAGGCAGCTTGTCAAATTAGGAATTACATGAGGTCAGCAAATTTGGGAACAACCGCAAGGGGAGGAGGGAGAAGGAGAGAGACCTAATTAGGGCTGGAGGAGGAGGAGGAGGAAGGTGGCACTGCTGAAGCCCCAGTGTTGAATTAGATCTGCTCAGAGGGCACTGGGGACTGGGCTCTGCTGCTTTTGGTGCCCAATGATGGTCCTTAATGCCCCTAAAAGCATCATCCTGCTGCTCCTGCCGTGTGCAGGAGCTCCCTGAGCTGCCTTTGGCCCTAAAACCCGGGGTCCTCCTCTGCCTTTTGGGGTTTTCCCCCAAAAATAAACCCCACAAAATAACCTGCACTGCACGTACAGCACCTGTGACATCCAGAGTGACCTTCTGCGAGAGGCCAGCTCTGGAGAAGGAGCTCTGCCCCTTTTGGGGAATTGTTGGGGCTTTTATTTTATTTTGGGGGAATTTTGAGGGCTTTTTCCCCCTCCTTATTTTCTTCTTTCTCTCTTTTTACCTTTTATTTTTCCCCTACTGTATAAAACTTACCCAACCACTGAACTCTGTGGCAGGGCCTGGGCACAGGACTTTCCTTCAGCTTGGGGCACAGCTGCAGAATTCACACCCACAAAAGGGTTTGGGTTGTGTCAAAGGCTCCTCAGAGGTGCTCCTGCAGGGAATTGTGGGGAGCAGAGAGAGCCCAGGGCAGTGCACAGGGAGCAGGAACCCCAAACTCCTGCCCTCATCTTCTCCCAGTGCCTCTCTTTGAGTCCTTGTCCAGTGCTGCCAATAATCCTGCTGACCACCACTGGCAGCATCAGCACAGCTCCTGCCCCAGCTGCAGGAGTGTTCCCCCTCCACCTGCCCATTTCCTAATGCTTGACAAATTCCTGGATTCGATTCTATTCTATTTTATTTTATTTTATTTTATTTTATTTTATTTTACTTTGATTTTATTCTATTCTAATTTATTCTATTTTATTCTATTTTATTCTATTTTATTTTACTTTGTTTGATTTGTTTTTATTTTATTTCTTTTTTCCCCCAATCCCCTTTTCTCAGTGTTCCGCAGATCAGTATAAAAGTTTTATGTTCCTTAAAAAAAATACATATATCTATATATTTCTATTTCTATTTCTATTTCTATTTCTATTTCTATTTCTACTTATATTTATATTTATATTTATAATTATATTTATATTCATATTCATATTCATATTCATATTCATATT
This sequence comes from Sylvia borin, assembly GCA_014839755.1. Taxonomy (NCBI): domain Eukaryota; kingdom Metazoa; phylum Chordata; class Aves; order Passeriformes; family Sylviidae; genus Sylvia; species Sylvia borin. The sequence continues at coordinate 13,354,234 of CM025972.1, forward strand.
CATATTCATATTCATATTTATAGATTTCTGCAGGTGTTATAGGGAATTTAAAATCAAAACTAAGATCTCTACGCAGCCAAAGAGCTTTAAAAAACCAACAAATAATTGTCTTTTCACAGAGCACGGTGATGCCTGGGCCAGCTGGGGGATGAGGGTGAAGGGGCTCCTGCCTTGTGAACACTTGGGAGAGGCATTCCCAGTCGTTTGGCCCAACACAGCACAAGAAACCATGAGGCAGGAGCTTGTAGAGCCTGAGCCCAGCTCCCAGGGCTGCACACAGGGCAGGGCTGTCCTTGCCTTTGCTCACGTGCAGATGCAGAATCCAAATCATCAGCTCTGAGTTAACTATTTATTCAAATCAAATTCAAGCAGTTAATTGTTCCCCAGTTTGTTTTTTTCTCCCCCCTGCACTATTCATTCTTTGGGGACGTACAATCGGTCCCCAGGGCCGCGGCTGGGGTGACAAGGCTCTTTTTTGGGGGCTGGATAATGAGAGTGTGAGAGGATAATAAAGAGTCAGTAGCAGTTTTTCCTTTATGGACACATCCCAGGCCGATGTCTGTGCTCACAGCCCTCGGCCACGGCCACAGGCAGCGCTGAAATGGGGCACGGCTCCGGGTGCAGGGAGAAAAAAAGCACTTTGTAAATGTTTATGAGCCCTTCCTTGTGCTCTGGATGATCCCAGTGTGCAGCAGCCAGGGACAGGGAGGTGACAGATGCCAGGGCAGAAGCCACCTCCAATAAATGTGGCATCTTTGAGGTGTCACACCTGGACGTGGCCCATTTCCAGCTCCGTTTTCAATCCTGCAGTTAAAATCTGGCCCAGCTTTGCATTGTCTGGCTGGGGAGTTAAAAGTCCAACATTCTGATTTGTTAATTTTTAACCAGGGCATGAAAAACCTTCTGATTTTGTTTTTGGGTTGGTTTTTTTTTTTTTTTTTTTTTTTGAAATGGAGATGTAAAATTAGCAAATCCACCCCCCTCCTGGTTTCTACACTCGAATATAAAAGCACCCAGTTAAGCCCCACTAGAACCATCCAGCAATAACTAAACTCGATAACCTATTTGGGCTTAATCCAGCCTGAACAAAGGCAGCAGTTCAAGTTGAAACTGAAAGCCAATATTTAATATCTGAGCTGGTAAAGGCAGCGTTTGGTGGAACTTTAACAGAATCGGCAAAGTTTAACGATTCGGGCAGGGAAAGTTGTGAATTTGAACCTTGTGTTTATCGCAGACAGAAAGGAAACGTTTTCAAACAGCAGCTGAGGAAGCTTACAAATGAATTTACATGAGTGTGCCTCATCTGGGAAGGAGGAAGTCCTGCTCACATACATATGTTTTATGCAGCAGAACTGTTTACTCGATTCGTAAACCCTTCCAAAACACTGTCCAAAGTTCAGCCTTTGTTGAAGGTAAGAATGTAATTGCAGTGCCCCTGAGATGCGAGCGAAGCAATCAAAGTTCAGGATTCACCAGAGGAAGACGATTTGGAATGAAGAAAAAGCAATTTAAACAACCTTAATGCCTCTCCTCCCTCCCCTCCTGCTTAATGACTCTCGTCCCCTTAAGAAATCTTTGAAGGAAGCCAAAAAGCACGAGCAGTGTGTTTAAAGGTCGTGTGTGTGTGTGCTCTGCTGCTCCAATGTGCCTTTGAGAATCCCTCCAAACCCCGGGTTTACATTTTCATCCCAGTTTTCATTTTTAGGGAAGACACAGCAATGGCCAGGCTTTACCCACGGCCTCGGAGACGTGTTTAATTTGGTTAATTAGGCTCTTGTCGGGGCTTTCAACAGCAAAGCCTCTCCGTGGAAGTTCAGCGGAGATTTATTTTCAAGCACGGCGCGTACTTAGAGAGAGAAATGAAATTAGGGAAATGGGAAGGCATATTGAATATAGGCACTCCTTCTGCAAAGATAAACGATTTAGTAATGAATGGATTCCTCAGGCCATAAAAAATCCATTTATTTTCTTTTGAATCTCGACCAGAGGTCTTGGGCTTTCCCACTCAGTTATAATCAGTTAAACTGAGAATAGCAGAGAATGAAACCAATGTACAGGCAGAGAAGGCAACAATCACAATGTATAAGAGCAAACAGAAATTAAATTAACCAACAGTTTAGAAGAGGCAGCATTTGCCCAGAAAGGTCCTGGTTTATCACCATGTAGAGGGGGAGGAAGATGAGATCTAAAACACACAGCACTTACAAATTAAGGACAAACTGCCAGGTTTTAGGCAACTCATTAAAATGGAGGATCCACTTGACCTCTTCTGTAATTGTGGAAACAAGCCAGAAATATGATTAGTGGGAACTGCAAGGGTTGCTCCACTCTGGATTTGCCGTCTCAGAGGATCTGCCCATGCAGCAGAGCAGCTCCTGCTCCTCTCCCTGTGCTCCTGGGGTTTATCCTCAGGCTGCCCTTGCCTTGTGCCACGCCTCACCCCTCATTTCCAGAGGGGCAGCTTGGCCAGGCTGCAGCCACAGGATGGGGATTTCTGGCTGCTCCAAGAAAACCCTTGGGCTGCTCTGTTGGCACGGCCAAATTCACCCTGGGCAAGCAAAAATGGGCTTTTAGGGCTGAAGCAATCGTGGCTGGGCTGAAAAATCTGCTCAGTAGTGCTCAGCTGCTGCTGCAGCAGCATTTCCCCTTCCCTCTTTCATCTCTGTGGTTCTCAGGCTCGCCTTGAACAAGACATCTCTAATTTTTTTTTTTTTTCTGTTTAAATATAAACTGGAAGCAGATCTGGTGGTGCTACTGTTGAGTCCACAGGGACCTGTGCTGTAGAAGAGGACCCACTGAGGTCAGCAGGGCCATTTGCATGATTTACTGAGACAAGGCAGGTCAGAGAAATGCTGAATTTTCAGCTTACCTGTAGCCTTCATATTGTGGTGTTATTATTAATGTGCTGAAATGAGCTGGGTGATTCCAGTTCTGCAACAGCTCCATCCCCAACTCTGCTGCTGTTTCCCCTCGTGTGACCAGGTGAAATGCAGCTGTCTCCAGGTGCACTCACACCTCAGCTCCTCCTGAGAGCTGGATTTGCATTATTTTCGTTATTGGGAAGGAATCCCTCCCTGGGAGGGAGCTGAGGGCCTGGCACAGGGTGCCCAGAGAAGCTCTGACTGCCCCTGGATCCCTGGAAATGTCCAGGGCCAGCCTGGACAGGGCTTGGAGCAGTCTGGGACAGTGGGAGGTGTCCCTGCCCACGGCAGGGGGTTGGAACCAGATGAGCTTTAAGGCCCTTTCCAACCCAAATCACTCTGGGATTCTGTGGATTGAGGCAAAAAGAGCCAGGGTTTGATCATCCAAGTCATTTCCAACGTGAAAACTGTGACCTGAACGGGGATGCTTTGAAATCCTGCAGGATTCAGCATTTCTATCTGAGCAGATTAACAACTGGGAAAGTCTGCATCAACTTCCCTGGAACACCACTGCATCTCACTGTTCTAGCAACAATCCAGAGAGTTTAGAGATCGGGATAGAGACAGAAGGGAACAGAAATTAAGCTGAGTAAAACCTTTAGTCCTGGATTTATCCCAGCGTTGTTCCCTCTTTCCCTGAGAGCCGTCCTGCCTGCTTGGTCCAGCTGTGCTTGCAAAACACAGCCAAGCCAAAGGCACCTCAAGGTTTGATCCTCACTTATTATTATCTACAACTTCACCCACGGAATTCCTGCAGACATCCTGAAGTCCAGGGATTTTAATCTAACAGCTGACACGGCTCAAGACAAGGGCTTTTGGTCACCCACTGGAGCTGCTCCATGCATGACTGTAAATCAGAGACAATTGCTAAGGGCTGAAACTCCAGAAGGCAGCAGGAATGATGCAAACAGAAGGTCCTGTTCTGACTCAGTCACCCACCAACTTGTGCTGCAGTTTTATTGCGGGGCAAAAGTCGACAGAGTATGCAAATGTAAAGGAAAAAAGTTCTTGTTGTGGAAAAATGCATCGTTTTAGTATTTATAATTACACACTAAGGGCCTTTTATGCTCAGCCTCATTTATCTCGGATATTTTGCATAATTTGAACCGTAAGTGGCGATATATGTAGAGCTCATTTATTCAGATGATACAGGGTTAGTGTTTTCCCTCTCCTGAATGTGGTGTGCATTTTGGGAGAAGTGCCAGATTCAAGGAGGCAGGAGGAGGAGTGGAAAAAAAAGAAGACACTGCAAAAAAAGAGCACAGTTCCACTTTCAAAATGGCTCCCAAGCCCTCATGACAAATTAGATGTGTGAGCTAAATCCTCTTGCCTTTGTGAGACAAATCTTTCCCTTGCAGATCCCAATAAATCCACCTGACACCTGCAGCATTGCTCACGCCACGGGAGGTGCACAGAAGATCCCTGTCCTCACCTGTGTCATCTACCAGGAGGCAGCTTTCCTGCAGCCTCAGCCACCAAATCTCCCCTTTTCTCTTGGATCCTTTCAGGTGACACCTGCCACAGGTGACACTCCAGGGCTGACTGACCTGTGGGTGGTGTTACAGATTTCGTGTGAGGGTTTCTGGGCAGGGGGGAATCATGTTGTGAGCACATCTGATCCTCCAGCCCAAGCCAGGCGAAATCTGTTCAGTGTGGTTCTCCTACCGTATAAAATGGGGTGGTTTTGCACCACACTCATCAGAACTTAATAAATTGCAAATTAAGGATATGAAATTCCAGCTGAACTAAAAATTTCCAATGTAGAACAGGCTGATGTTGGTCCTTAACGGGAGGTGGCACAGGCCAGGCTTGAGGAGATTTAATGACATTAATTATTAACAATTGTAGCTGGCAGTGGAGTTGTTCTGTCCCCTCACATTCAAAATGGGATCTTCCCACTTTTCCTGCAGGTTCCTCGGGGGGGCTTTTGCACAAATACATTTATTGAGCAAACAGAGATGAGGATTTGTGTTTGCCATGAGTGTTTTGGGAGCTCCCAACTCAGCCTGGAGCAGGTTCCTGGCTCCCAAACACAAACTGGGCATAGAACATCTCAATACATTTGGAGATCTTAATGATCCATCCTTCAAAGGGTTATTTGCATATTCTCCATGGGCGCAAATCTTCATTCCCCTATTAAGTGCAGGATATTTTTATGGCAACGTGACAATCTCCTTTGAAAGCCCATCCTAAAGGACTCGTGCTTCTGGGCCACAACACAGGTTTCAGAAATTGAGGGGGTTTTGAGCCTAAACTTCCAGAGGGCCAGCTGCAGGCCAGATGTGACACATCCCTCCCTTCCCTGCCCCAAATCCCCGTGGCTCGAGTGGCCAGGGCTGGGCCAGAGGTGCCTGTGGGACCCCAAAGGGCTGCACCAGACCCAACCCCAGCCCCAGAACCTCTGTCCCAGCTCTGCTCCAACCCCCAGGCTCCCTGGGTGCTCCTTCCAGAGCCTTGGTCCTGCTCTTGGTGCTGCTCCCATTCCCTGCCCCGAGCTGGGACTGAATCCTCCTGGGAGCACCAAGTGTGGGGTTTATGGACCTGGAAACCCAAAGTGTGGCTGTGATTCCTGTGGGGTTTATGGACCTGGAAACCCAAAGTGTGTGGATGTCACTCCCGTGGGATTTATGGACCTGGAAACCCAAAGTGTGGCTGTGATTCCTGTGGGGTTTATGGACCTGGAAACACCAAGTGTTGCTCTCAATCCTGTGGGATTTATGTATCTGGAAACCCAAAATGTGGCTGTGACTCCTGTGGGATTTATGGACCTGGAAACCCAAAGTGTGGCTCTCAGTCCTGTGGGATTTATGTACCTGGAAACCCAAATTGTGGCTGTGACTCCTGTGGGGTTTATGGACCTGGAAACCCAAAATGTGGCTGTGATTCCCGTGGGGTTCATGCACACCAGCACTTACCAAGCTCCCAGGTTGTGATTCCTGTTCCAGCCTCGTGTGCCCATTTCCTCCTGCACTTCCAGGTCGTGAGCCCAGCAGGGTGTCAGGCTCAGCCTTGGGAAATGCTGATTTAAGGTGTGCACAGAACCCCACTGCCCTGCTCAGGGGAAGGGCTGTGATTAGCAGGATTTATTATTTTTCCTTTCTAATAATACACTTGCTATGGAAAGAACTGAAGTTGAACTTCCATTCCTTAGGAAACAAAGGTGCAGTGCTCCTTTTGTGAGGAGATGGCTTCCAGGAACGAGGAATAGGAGGGGAAAAAAAACCAAAATAAAATTTAAAACCAAAAGCAGCCATCTACATTTTACTACATCAAACACTAAATTGTAATTTTTTAACAGCTCCTGCTATGCTTATTCCATCTCCATGAAGGAAATCCATGGAAAAGCCCCATCGGGGAGTGGTTGGGAGGGCAGAGCTGCATCCACACGGGCAGTGCTCTGAGCCCTTCTCCCCGCACGGTTGGGAAGGAGCAGCGGTGCCGTGCCACATGTCCAAGATGAACTCGCAGTGATCCTCTTCCCCAAATGCTAATGCACAGCTGTGGAGTTGGGATGTTCCAGAGCTGACTCATTCTGCAACACAGCAGATTCACAGGCACCAGCGGGAGGAGGGGCGCTGCAAAAGAGCTCTTTCAGGAATTAAAAGAACTCCTAACCCCCAAAGTATTACAATTCCAGTACAGTATTTCTTTCATTGAAAAAAAAAAAAAACCAAACAAACAAAAGAAAAAAAAACTTTGGGTTGTAATGACCCCTAATTGATTTTTTTTTTCTTTTTTCAGCTTTGCTTTGTTTCAACATAAAATCTATGTCACTCTGGCACAGGCTGCCAGTCTTTTGTCTGATGTTACAAACAAATCCAGGCAAACATTAAGATTCATAAAGGGGGATGGGGGGGGAAAGCGCAGCTTCTTAAAGCCACATCAAGTATGCCAGAGACAAAACATTTCATTTAAACGCTAGAAACTAACACAAAACAGCTCCAAACTTAGTAAAGCAGAGTTAGCTAAGCAGAACCACATGTTCCTTTTGACATTTGTTTTCATGACAATTAGAAGCAACTAGTTTTCAGCTCGCATTCTTGTTCATCCCTTTGAGGCTTTGGCCGGGACATTAATTCCGAATTACTGCAGAACAGGTGCCGAGTGGAGCACACAACCTCGGCGTTTGTAAAGCAGAGGAGCCAAGTCTGCTTCAGGCACGTCCCTGGCCGCGGATCCAGTGAGTCAGGCAAATGAGGAACACAAAACGCTTTCATTTTTCTGCCGCTTTGACCCCAGTGTGTGTTTTGTCCCGATGTGTTTTGCATGCTCTGATCGCCCTGATCACATGCGCCAGTCTCATTCACTGCCCCAGCACTGAGTCTCTTCCCCCCGTCGGAAGACAAAGCCCTGTGACAGCTTGCAGAGCCAGGAACAGGTTTTTTAAGTGTCATTAACCACTTGGGTTTGGTTGCAACAGTTTTAATGTCAGCCCGGAGCCACTGAGAGGATTAAATTGTCAATGGGCTCTTCCTACATTTTCTTTTCTTTCTTTCTTTTTTAAAAATTATTATTATATATTATTTTTATTTTATTTTATTTTATTTTATTTTATTTTATTTTATTTTATTTTATTTTATTTTATTTTATTTTTATTTCTCTCCTTACCCACTAAAGCGAATCGTCCTTTTTGGTGAAGTCAAGTGAAAGGGTTCAGGCTGATTTCAAGAGGCAGCAGTTGTGGCTGTGGGGAGAGGCAGAGCGGGGGTTTCAGAGCAGCAGATGGGGCGGAGTGTCCTGCTGACAGCTGGGGAACTCAGGGAGCCACAGCACCGCGGGGCTCCTGCTCCTGGAGAACCCCAAAAAAACCCCAAAATCACAGCAGGGCCATTCAGCAGCACAGCCCAGCCCGGGATTTGTTGCTGCAGGGATAAAGGGCCAGGATAAAGGGCAGAGGAGGGTGGAAATGGACTGAGGAGAGCAGGGAAGAGCTCTGGGTGGGTTTTGTGATTCCCTGGTGCCTAAACCAGGCAGGGATTCCTGGAGCAGCAGGAACATCAGCACTGGAAATCCAATTTCTTCGCTGCCTCCAGCAGCCCCGTTCAGGGCTCAGTCCCCTGCAGTCCTGAGCGGGGTGTCACAAAGAGGAGGAGGAGGACCAGCCTGTGTCCAGAGCAGACGGAACAGGGAGATGTCCCTGGGAACACTCACAGCAATCCTAATACCTCCTCTGAATGCAATTTTCACAAGAGCCGCCGCTGCTGCTGCTGCTGCTGTCAAGGGATTTGTCCTGGGAGTGAGATTTTCAAGAAAATCTGAGCGGCCTGTTATTGCTGTTAGCCAATTAATAATTCTTTTCTCTGTGTTTGTTGAAACTGGTTTACTGTGTGCCACTGAAAGGCAGGAGTCATCTTGAACGACTTGCTAATGAGTTAGGAAATGCAGAAACACCACACCCTGCTCCTGCTTTATTCCAGTCTTACAATGGGCTGGGATGTGATGAAGAATGCAGATGGTGTCACACGACCTTCATGGATCCAGCCTGCAGTAAATGGATATAGTTGTGACCTTGGATCTCAGGAAAAAACAACAACAACAACAAAAAGCTTGGCTTAATATCCTGACATCTTCAAAATACCATTTTGGCAGGCACACATGCCCTTGGAATACAGGGAAATGTACACAGAGGGCTGGGTCTTCTCCCACATAACATACCGATATTAGAGAGATGCCACAGCCAGGAATTGAGGACACTGCTGCGTAATAAAGAGACTTTTTTTAAGAGCACGTAATGAATGACAGGACAAGGAGGAATGGCTCCAAACCGACGGGCAGAAGGTTTAGATTGGATATTAGGGAAATATTCCTCACTGGCACAGGGTGCCCAGAGAAGCTGTGGCTGCCTCTGGATCCTGGTGGTGTCTCAGGCCAGGCTGGAACACCCAGGGACAGTGGGAGGTGTCCCTGCCCATGGCAGCGGTGGCACTGGAGGGGCTTTAAGGTCCCTTTCCACCCAAACCATTCCATGTTGTGCCTCCTCCCAAGCGCTCGGAGCCAGCTCTTGGGGACAGAATGTTGTCATTGCCACGGAGCACAGAGCTGATCCTGCCAATTTTTGCCATAGCTGGGCGTTCATGGCAAAATCAAATGTTTTTACTTTGATAACCTTTAATCCCGATGGAATGTATTATGGTTAGACCGCAGAGAGAAATCTGCCTTAATTCCAGTTTGCTAAAACCCGCAAAACGCTTCATGGCAATGGAATGGGTGTGCGTGTAAACATTGCCATCATCACACCGGTGAATTCTGCCTTTCCTCTGCTCATCCCGAGGACTTCACCAGCCCTGAAGGATGCCCCCAGAGCATCGCTGCGCATCTCGTAAATAACTGAGATAAAACAAAAAGAGCAGAAAGAGCTTTATGCCAACCAACCCCGTGCTTTTTAAACAAGCTGTAATAATAAATTGTGCATCACCAGGTGCGTAAACTCCACACCGACGCCTCTCCTCTGCCTCTCCCTGGCGCATACGATTTCGATTTAATGGCACTTCTTTCTGAAGTCTATTAAAGCAATTGTCTTAATCTCACTTCTTCTGCCGTGCGTTTGCTCGGCGTAGCAGCAGCATTAATAAAAAATCCCTCTGTAAACACGGAGCAGCTGGAGCGAGCGCCACAGGAACCGAGCGGGGGCTCCCCAGATGTGCAGCGTTCCCCGTGTTCTTTTTATGAGAGATAAACATTTTGTCTGGTCCCTCTCAGGAATGCCTTTCCCCCTCCGTGTCCCGATCTCCCCGGGCCCAGGCGGCAGCTGCATTAAATCAGCTTTTTTCCATCCCACCCCGCAGCCCGTGAGGAAGGGGAAATTTCTGCTGCCCTCCCCTTTTCTCAGTGTTCAGCCGGAGGTGATAATCCCCCCGGAATGCAGCATTTAGCACTTGTCAGGTATATGGTAATTGCTACATTCCCAGGGGATTAAATCCGTGGAATCTAATTACAGTGGAGGGAAAACCTCCCCTATAAGAGAGGAGCTTTGCTGGGGAGAAGTGAAAGTCTCTGGTGGAGTCTCAGGGAGCTGAGGGCAGGCAGAGCCTTTGCCTCTGTGCCAGCAGCATCAGAGAGGTGCTGGTCCAGCTGTGTGTCCATCCTTCTGCAGGTCATCCTTCTGGATGCAGCTCCTGGACAGGTCTGGGCATCCTGGTCAGGGCAGAGCCACACTGAGGGATGGTTTGGGTTGGGAGGGACCTTAAAGCCCCTCCAGTGCCACCCCTGCCATGGCAGGGACACCTCCCACTGTCCCAGGAGGCTCCAAGCCCCATCCAGCCTGGGCTGGGACACTGCCAGGGATCCAGAACAGCCACAGCTGCTGTGGGCACCCTGTGCCAGGGCCTGCCCCCCCTGCCAGGGAACAATTCCTGCCCCAAATCCCATCTAAACCTCCTCCTGTCAGTTTGGAAACATCAGGCTGTGAAAGACCCCGTCAATCAGGGCTTCATCCTGAGGCTGCAGAAATACACAGAATAGGAATGTGAAGGACAAGGTTGGTTTTGCCCTAGACAGGAACACAGGGCCAGGCTGGTCCCAGGGAGATGGAGATGGGATTGGGATGGAACGGGGATTGGGATGGAACTGGGATTGGAATTGGAACTGGGATTGGGATGGAACTGGGATTGGAATTGGAACTGGGATTGGGATGGAACTGGGATTGGGATGGGATGGAATTGAGATTAGGATGGGGAGGCAGCAGCAGAGCATTGTGACCACTCCCACCTCCTCAGGCACCATCTGGGGTGAAGCCCCCTCACAGCTCCCCTCACAAGGGTCTGCCATTGCTCCTCACGGCTCCAAACTTCTGCATTTCTCCTTAAGTGTCCCTGTTCTTATCTCCAGCTTCCTCCCGAGGACTCTGTGCTCAGTGGAATGTCCTCCTGGGTGCCTTCACCCTTCTTGCACTGAGGGTAGGCAGCAGCTTTTAGCTCTGGCCTCACTCCTGGGGTGTTTCATAACTTGATTATTATGGGTACAACCCCGCTGAAGTCAACTGGGATTTTATAATTGACTCGTAGGCCTTGATCAATCACGATTTTGTTAAATCAAACTGCAGAATGCATCCACAAACACACCCCTATCCACTCACCTACACAGCCCCATAAAAACTGTTGTTACGGATAATCTAAGCCAGCCTCAGCTGCCCCTCCTCTGTCACCTAAAAGATTTCAGTTCGTTTTGATGTGATGTCAGCAGAGCATTTTGCAAAGGGGAACAAGAAAAATCCATTGCAGAGGGGGGGGGAAGATGATTCAAAAGTAGGTAATACAAATATGCTGATGTCTAGATGATACCAGAAGAGAATGAGGGAGGCAGGAAGAGGTTTCTTTACAGGAGGAAAGATCTCACACACGCAAAGATGAAACGTGTTTTGTCAAGATACCGAGTGAGAATTTTTTGCTCTGTTTTATTTAGATAAAAAAAAAAAAAAAAAAAAAAAAAAAGAAAAAAAGAAAGAACAGATGCACTGCAAGCCTGTCTGCATGAGCTGGTTTGTTGCATTCAGTTTTCCAGTGAATAATTATATTTGGAGAGTGGAAAAAAAATATAAATATATATATATCTCAAACACCTTGATATGTGAAATCAAAGCCCCCTGCAATCGTGTGTGTGCCTGTGCTGAGGAAAGGGCTCTGCCTTTGATTCCCCGCCTTAATCTCCTGCAAAGATGAGTTTCAAGGAGAGGAGTTTCTCCTCCGTTCAAATCCCCACCTGCAGACGCTGGAGCTGCCAGGACACACGTGGAGAGATTTGGAAACGCTGCTGCCTCTGTGCATCATTTGTGTCACACCACCAGGGCTGTGTTGCCACACAACGGTGGTGCAAATAGTCAGGGGAGTGACTCTCCAAAGCCTTGGGGTTTAAAAATACTGCCCCCATCGCATCTGTTCGGGATTTTTGAGATTTTGGGTATTCTCGGTTCGTGTTTTCCAAGCTTTTGTTTTTTTCATTGAGAAAGATGAAGAGAAATAAAGAATTAACTTCCAGAAAGTACTTGCAGTTCTCATGGAAACACATGAGAACATTTCTGCCTCCCAGAACTGAATCTTAAAAAAAACCAACCCCAAACCAATATTATCAGGCTTGGTGAAATTCCTGGAGTTGACACATTGTGCAAAACATCACTTCTGTTGCCTTTGAAATATTATTTATAAAATAATAAAGAGACGTACAAACAGTTCTGCCATGAGAATATACAGAAAATATCCATTTCCTCCTGGCCTTTCTGGAAATGGGTTTTTTCTTCTGATTTTGGAAAATGTTCAGTGTTTAAGTCCCAGTGACCACAGTTAACCATTGGCAGCAAGAAAATGCTCATATGGGAAATAGAGAGATAAAATAATTCTTTATTCACTAATTCATAAATTATTGACCCTGGCACACCTATCAGCTGAGCAGCACAAATAATTTGACATTGCTCCACCTGCTCTTTGCAATTTTCTTTGATTTTTCTGCACTTTGCCCGTGTATATTTAGAACGACATTTTGAGATGCAGCAATGTCCTTTTGTGGTTTGCTTTTAAATATTTTATCTTTTGTATTTTCCTGTAGTCACCCTCTGTTAGAGAGAACACCAATTTTAGACGAGAGGATTCACGGCAAACAAAGATGCTCATTCAAACACGGGCAGAAAAGCAGGAGTGTGTCACCACCCAATCTCCATTAGCCCACGAGTGACAAATTACACTGCAGTCACCCAGAATTTCCTCTGCTATGGCACTGAAATCTTTTAGCCTGTTATTTATGAGCTGTTGCATTCGACTCCAGAAGTGGCTGCACTTCCCTCGATGAAGAATTCACTGTACAGCTTTGAAAAGCTCATTAAGTGGGCTCCCATTTATTTGGTCTTTGCTGGAGGCTGGACTGGGTGTAAAACACCAGCGAGGAGCTGGGACTGGCCCGGGATCTGCAGAGGGTCAGGGGTGAGAGGTGCCCCACAGACAGAGAAGGGGCTCTGTGTGCTGCCAGTCCATGGAAAATCATGTCCTGGAGAGGGGCAGAGGGTGAGGGAGCGCAGGGGCTGAGGGACACAGGGGACAGGAAGGAGCCCAGGGGTGGTCAGGTGGAGCTGTGCAGGTGGAGACAGGGCACCTGCAGCTGCAGGAGGGGCTGGGAGGGATGGAGAGAAGAGTGGAGGGCGGGAGGAGGCTGGTGGCATTCCTGAAGGGATGGAGAGAAGAGTGGAGGGCGGGAGGAGGCTGGTGACATCCCTGAAGGGATGGAGAGAAGAGTGGAGGGCGGGAGGAGGCTGGTGGCATTCCTGAAGGGATGGAGAGAAGAGTGGAGGGCACGAGGAGGCTGGTGACATCCCTGGAGGGACAAAGAGCAGATTGGGAGGGCAGAAGGAGACTGGTGGCATTCCTGCAAGGATGGAGAGAAGAGTGGAGGGCAGGAGGAGGCTGGTGACATCCCTGAAGGGATGGAGAGAAGAGTGGAGGGCAGGAGGAGGCTGGTGACAGCCCTGCAGAGACAAAGAGCCAGGTGCCACCTTCCCTCCATCAGCCTCTTCTGTGGGTGCCCCGCCCCAGGTGTAAATTTTGGGGTGGTACCCACCTTCTCCTCGCTCCCAGGGCACGGGGGTCTCCAGCCTGGTGCCCTGCCCGGGTCTGTGCTGGGCTCTGCCTCAGCTGCTCCCCTCTCCTCCCCAGGAGGGATCTGGTGCTCAGAGCAGGGCTCTGGTTTGTGGAGCTGCTCCTCTGACACCTCCTGACGTTCCTCACTCAGGTGAGACACTCCCTGTTCTCAGCTCCACACAGTTTTATTTTTTATCCCTTATTTAATATCCCTCTGCCATGAAGCCATGGGTTTCATAAACTGAGTCTGAGACCTTCAAAACAGAGTAACTCCACTGAGACCTGCCCCAGCTCAGGCTCTAAAACCCCCTCTTAATATTGGCACTGTGTTTAAACTGTGTCCTTCCATCCCTGTGGGGTCAAAGCAAGGCAGTGAGAAGTTTTTTGTATTTCTCCACCCAAAGGAAGATTAACACTTAGTAATTTTGTGGATATCTTCATTCATTTTTCTTTCAGTAGATTAACAGCTATTAAAAATAGTGGAGATTAAAAAAAAATCACATCCTGAGAAATGATAATTTTTTCAGAAAACTTTTGTCGAAGCATCTTTTCTTTTTTTTTTTTTTCCTCCTACTTTTATTGACTACTTAGCTATTGGCTTTGTGTTTGATTGATTTTACTTTTCATTTCATCTGAGTCATGTAACATTCACCATCCACAGCAGCAGAGCCTGCTGGGGAAAAAAGAACCGCATGTGAATCTAACCCAGAGGAATTCTGATTGAAAATTGTCACCTATTGCTGGAATTGGTCTCTTAATTTAGTGGCTGCAGGAATTGTTGCATCAGTGTGGCCAACTTTGCTAGAACCTGGAGAGGGAATCTGGGAGAGGAGATCCAGAAAAAAAAAAACCCACCAGGATTTGACCTCTCCAGAGCTGCTGTTTGCAGGTCAAAGCTGAAAGTGTTCAGTGTTAGGAGGCATTTCCTCCTTGCTCTATTTTTAGAGAAGAACTTTATTTCTTCGGGTTGTGATGTTTTAATAAGTACTAGGGGTTTTTTTGTGTTTTGTTTTTTTTTTTTAGCTTTTCTTCCCAGTAGATGAAGCAGAACTTTAATATCTGATTACAGATAGCTGGGAAGTGAGACCCAGAATGGTGAGAGCAGAGCACTCTGGAGGGGTCCTACCTCAGATGTGCATTTCTTTTTTTATCTTGAGGAAGCACTGGGAATAGGGAGTAAATTCCTGATTAATACTGGGAACACAGAGATGAAATTACCAACTGCCTGCACACGTAACACGAATTCCCCACTAGGAAATGAGCAGTTGCTGTTGGGCTCGGGGTGGCTGAGAATTCAGAAGGCAAAATAACAGAAAACCTGGTGCTCTCCGAGCCTCATTTACATGGAAAATATGCAGCCGAATGCCTGTTGGGAAACATCTCCAGATTTCAGCAGTTTAGGGCAAATTTGCAATGCAAGCTGTAATTTATCCGGAGGGGTTGGGAGAGGAGAGGCCATCGAGTGTTAAAATCTCAATTTCCAGCCATGATCCTCCACTGGGCAGCTCCAAAAACACCCAAATCTTCCCTCAGAGAATCCCGAGCGATGGATCCACAGGATTTGCAGGGAAAATAACAGGGATGAGCAAGGAATTATTCCAGGTGCTTCAGGAGTTTGCTGCTGCAGAGACTGGAGATGAGTGTGGGTTTTTTTTAGTGGCCACAAACTGGTGTCCCTGTGACTCTGCATTTGGGGGGTTTTATGTCCCTTTTCCTGAAGAGTTCACCAACTTCTTCTCCAGGGCAAACTCACAATGCTTTAGAAAATGAGAACAAAGGAGGCTCTTGGCTATTGCCAAACCATCCCGCACTCTTGCCAAACTGTGAGACTTCTATTTTTTCTTTAATTGCTTGAAAGTGTATTCAAAAATAGTTTTCAATTTCAACTGAGTGGTGGTAACATGAGGCAAAAGGGAAGAATTTTTTTACTCGTCAAGTGTAGTGGAAAACAACACCACATTTCTGGACACTGGTTATCAGACCCCACGTTTTAGTAGATTCATTTGCAGCCACATCACTCTTGTCAGGTTAAAACAATTATTTAATAGATTTGTTTTCCCTAAAAAAATCTCAGAGCCGGCTATTTTTCCACTCTTTCTCATCACTCTCTAAGTGCTCTGCTGGAAATACATCACTGTGCTTGCAGACTGTATTTCTGCTGATAAATCTGCGGAGACGTTGGCTCAGCTCTGAGCACGATGCACGAGGAGCTGGATGAAATTTCATGTACTGCTTTATATCTAAATTCAGACAATATGACCCTTATGGTCCTAATATCGAAAATGCTTCACAAATGTGCACAGAGTACCTGAAGTGAAGTTCATGGCACAGAAGTAGGAAAACCCTCAAGCTGAAAATAGAAAGAAAAAAGCTGTGTACATTTAGCTTTAGGTACATATTGAGGTTACACTTTTTTTTTTTTAACGATACCTTAATGATATTATAATTTCATATCATCATTAAAAAAAAAAATCTGTATTTTTGACTCCTTTATTCAGTTGTGAATGGCATGTAGCTCTGTGGCAGAGCAGTGGGTATTCACAGCTGGAATTCTGCTGGCTGAGGTGTCCTGAGGCTCCGGCAATCTCGAGCAGGTACAGCAGTTAATTAGTCCCCCAGTGTGAAGTTTGCAATCAGGTGTCGAAGCAGTTTCAGTTACAGTGTTGTGGTGAATCATTTCCTTCTGATGCTTGTGGCGATCAATCATGTGGGGCCCTCGTCTAGATTTTCACACCAGCTTCAAGACAAAAGACGTTCAACGAAGAAAAACAAAATATTATCCATCTGTGGGTGCCCAGCGTGGATCTCGCCTCGCTTTGCTTGTTTTCAAACCAGGAGGTTATCCAAACATTCTTCTCTTTGAAAATTTACATATTAGTCAGAGACAGCCTTCATGAGGAAATGGCCTAGAAAAAAATAAAAATATCATTCTGAAATACAAAAATTGTATTTAGTTTCGAAATAGTGGTTTGAGATTTTTTTGTTGTTGTGGGTTTTTTTTAATTCTTCTTAATTGCTGGCCTTTCAGAGCATTACAGATCCAGCCCATATAACAGTCAGGAGAATATCCTGCTTCTCCAGGGGCAGCTTTGAAACTGCAGAACACATTAAAAAAAACCACCCCAAAATACTTCCATTTTTGGCCTGAAATAAACGGCAGCACAGGCCTGTGCTTGTATGACCAGGCATTTTCCCCTGCGTGCACAGCCAGCACGGATGAAGAATTTTTCACCTGCAGCTATTTTGGAGAGATTGATTTGGGTTCAGGAATGCATCCCTGGTGGAGCCCACACTTGGGAATGCTTCAAGTTGGTCACACACTCAAATGTGTTCTTGGGGAGGGAAAGTGGTCTCTGACTCGTGGCCTTTGTCATTGGCACCCAAACCTCCTGGCCTGGGTGCTTTAATCTCTAAATTAATTGTGGACATATAGAATGAAATTGCGTGCTGATGAAGCTCTTCAGCTCTGCCAAGGTTCAGTGGGAATTCAGGATGGTTGGAGGTGGTGAAACCAACAGCATTTGCATAAAAATGCACATGGGGAAATGAGAACATCAGCTAGGTCGTAATAATATTCCAAACTATTTTCAGTGCGTTCTCAGTTTTTTTAGCTGGCTGATATGTTCAGGGTGGGTTTTGCTAGAAATGTAAATGAACGTGTATTTCCAAAGATACGTTGGTTTTGGTTTTGTTTTTTTTTTTTTTTTTTTTTTTCCCTTTACCTGATGGTAAGAGATAATGGAAACAATTTTTAACTTTTCCCCATTGTTCCCTCCATCTCCCAGCCCCGTACCCTGGGGTCTGGGAAGATTATTAACTGCGAGGATTGCTGGCTTTCCATTGCTACTTATAATTATCAAACGGTTAAATGAATAAAGAATAAGGAACGTGACCTTGTCACCCTGACTCATGAGTGATTGTCAAGTGAGGGATCCCAGTAGGTCAAATGCTGAAGTCTTCATTTATTTGTTTCGTTTTGCCATGAGCTACAGATGGAAACGCTGATCTCCCAAAGACTTTTGTGTATTCAGACTTTTAAGATTTACTATTAATATTATTATTATTATTATTTTTAAATCCGCCTTAAACCCACGTGTCCCAGGAGGGAGGAGATCCGAGGGAATGTGAAGCCAAGCCCGCTGACTTCAGCGGAGGTTTTCCCATGAAGGATTGCAGGATCGGGTTCCTGGGTGACACAAAGGGAATTTAGGCGGTGCTGGGGGTTGGGGGAGCTCACCGAGGAAATAATTAAAAGTTGCAAGCGGAGTTCCAAACGAGCACTGCCGATGAAAGAGGCGAACTCTGCCAAGGAAATGTGAAGGTTCCTGCTCTCCTCTCCCTTAATTCCCAACAATAAAGATCCTTCCCCAAAGCAGAGGAGGGGGATGGGAGCATTTGCATTTTCAGGATGGGGGATATCGGAACAAGGATGATGTGGAGGCTCCGGGATGTTATAGCCCCTGCCACAGGATTTGGGATGGCTGGATCAATACCACGTTGGCCGTCCTTGCAAAGCACAACAGGTCAAGAAATAAGTTTGTCAGCGTTTTTCTAGCCTGCCACGCCGGGAAACAATACAGGTTCCTGAAGAATTGTCACCTTTGATTTATAAAGCTAATTAAACGGAGGTGCGTTGGATTCTCTCGAATCATTTAGCAAATTAAAAGGTACAGGGGAAGAAAATTCTACAAGTGAGCCCAAGCGAGCCAGAGGAATACAAATACAAAGTACATCTGAATTCTTCTCAGCTCCTGGAGTGAACTGCCCTGAATTCCTGTGACTGCTTTTAACACCTGCTTTAGTGCTGCTCACCCCTTGTCTGTTGACAAGATAGAGTTGGAGATTCTAGGAATTCATCACAACCTCAGTCTCGAAACAACAGATATTTTCCTGAGTGATTTCTTGCTTTTTCTGCCCTTACTATCTTCTATTGTTTTGCATGATATCAATACTACTTGGGTTTACATTTTCATCGGGATTCATTTCATGTCCAGACTGGCTGAACTTTTGTATGAACAAATATTTCAGTTCAAGACACATCCTTAGAGCAGACTTTGGGAATGCTACAGACAATTTTTGTTGTGTTGTAAATGAGCAGCTCCTGTAAAGTTAAGAGTTCTAGGATATTTTTTTTTTTTTTTTTAATAATGGAATTTCCTTGAGCACCTTTGGCTTGCAAACGAGAGAATCCCAGATAAGAATTTAATATTTCACGGCATTAGGATTCCTTTGTTTCATTTAGCTTAAAAAATCTGGATTTAGGTTGTCTGCATCTGACTGCCATGGCCTGAATTGTGCTTTTCCCAAGGAAAACAGCCTGGCTGGGGCTTCCCGAACATTGCTGGATGAAGGGGTTGGGATATGTTCAGTCTGAGAAATCCAGGACAGTGAACGGGGGGAAATGAAGCAGAGTGGTTAATGGAAATTTCTGCAATTTCCCTGTGGGATTTGGCATTGGGGATGACAGGTATTGTCTCCAAAGCCACGAGTCAATACATTCCTGCCAGCCAGCAGCTCCCCAATCCACTCAGCCCCTCCTTGGCTCAGGAGCTGATGGATTTCTGCCTGGGATTCCCTGCACAGAAATCGTGCACAGAAATGTGCTGTGGGATGGCCCAGGGAACAAACCCCACGATACACCTGAGCTACCTGGGCTGTGTGAACCAACCCCGCACCACCCTGTGCTCAGAACACATCCAACATTCCCCAGAAAGCGGCACGAGATCCCCACATCTGTCCACAGATCTGGGGATTCGGGGTGTGTGGAAATTCACCCAACATCACTGCACAGAAATTCTGATTGTGCTGCTCCTTTAGCCAGAAATTCCAGCTGAGGGGCAAAGGCAGCCCTTGGGTCTTTCTTGAATGAGGAAAGAAAGGACAAAAAATGACTTTTTCCATTTTCTCCAGGTGTGTGTAAATATCCAAGCTCAGAGCAGCCCTGCTAATCCCAGGGGTTTGCATCTTCCCATTCTCCCTCTCCTTGGGCTAATTACTGCCAGATCCATGCCTTTGGTTCATTGGCTGTCACATGGCCGTTGTATGGAATTTTTAAAGGTTTTATTCCCTGCCTTCAGTGGTTGTGTCCCACTCTTGTGTCTTGGGGAAAATCCTGTGCCTTTCCAAGCACTTTCTCCATCCCTGAATCGCGTGTGGTGATGCCTTGCTGGTTGTACAGTGGAGGTGTGAACACATCGATGTTTCTTTTGTTCCTGTGGCCATCTCTGACTTTTAATTAAATTATAAATAGCTTTCAGTGAGACTCTAAGACGCTCCTACAAAATGTGTTTTTAAGAGCCCCACAAACTCACATTACCTCGGGCCTATTCCTGTGTCAGACACGAAAGTCGAGGACATTAACACAGCGCTCCACCCTCTCTGAGCCAGCATCAGAAGTGGGATATATGCAGAGCTGTCTTCCGAAAAGTCTTTTTCCTCCCTTGAAAAATGGTCAAGTAGAAACAAAGGCTGTTCAGGTGATAAATATTTCTTACCAGGAGTAATTTAAATCAATGAAAATATTGATAAAATTAAGTATAGGTGAATTTAGTCAGCCTGCTGACTTAATGTAACTGGTTATTATATTAAATACAAGGTGCACTGTCACTACAAATCCATTAACATTCAGTGTGTGCCTCCTTGCTCAGAGCAGTTACTGCAGTTATGAACCTGTTAAAGGGATTAGTGATTTTACTGCCCTAGAAAAGGATTCTTCCCCCTTTATTTTACCAACTGACGATTTTATTTCCGAAGCTGAAACAAAGGGAAGGGCTGTGCTCCAGCGAGGAGATGCACTGCTCCAGGCTGACAGCTGGAGCGCTGGATATAGGATGGCAGCTCTTGATTTGTCAGCATGTTGCTATGGGATGGGAATCTGAGAGTGGAGTAAAATGCTGCTGAGATATTCTGGGATCTCCCGGTGCTCGCTCCAGCCCTCGTTTCCACATTGGCTGCAACTTCCAGGAAGGAAAACAAATCCCCCTGATGAGCGCAGAAAGCACATCCTGCCCTTCCTTTCTTCTTTCTGCCTTTGTGCATGGGGCTAAAAACTGCCGGAGTGAGCGACAGGAGTTTGGGAAAGTGGGAATGGGAGAGGGAGAGCACAGGGAAGGGAAGGGAAGGGAAGGGAAGGGAAGGGAAGGGACGGGAAGGGACGGGAAGGGAAGGGAAGGGAAGGGAAGGGAAGGGAAGGGAAGGGAAGGGAAGGGAAGGGAAGGGAAGGGAAGGGAAGGGAAGGGAAGGGAAGGGAAGGGAAGGGAAGGGAAGGGAAGGGAAGGGAAGGGAAGGGAAGGGAAGGGAAGGGAAGGGAAGGGAAGGGCGGTCAGCATGCTGGCATGGTCTGGGACACTGAAACTGTGGGATGTTCTCCTCCCTTCTCTGTAGAATCCAGGGGCAGTTCTGCGTGGGATTAGAGGCAGTTCTGTGTGGGATCCACAGCAGGAGACACAAGACCTCCCTGCAGTAGAAACACACAGGGCACGTACTCCTACTGAGCTCTTCCCATCTCTCCTGAGTGTCTGTGCAGGTAAAAGCAAATTAAAATTTGCTCAATTAGCTGCTTCCATGTACATTTATCTAGTTTACATACCCAAATTAGAATAATTACATGCCTAAAGCAGCCATCCAGCTCCACACACATTTGCAATACTTGAGTTCCTAATTTTTTTTTATTTTTTTTTTTTAAATCCACTTATTGGTCTCTACACCAGCATAATTATGGAGCTTTTCTATATGAAACAATCCCATTCACTATCACCTTTCAATGCCTGCTGGAGGTATTTATCTCAACCTACACACACAACACCAGAGGACACAGCATTAGCAGGTTACACATTCTTCTGGACTCGTTAAGGGCTTCAGTTCACCTCTCAGGCTGACAAAGATACAAGCCCTGAGCAAAGTGCCCCAGCAGCAGCAGGAAGTGTGCAGCAGGAAGGGCTTTTTTCTCGTGCAGGGTTTGTAGTGTCACCAGAAGTCCTTGATAAAGCCACGGTTGCATCTGTTGGGCAAGGATTTTGTCAGCACCAAAAGCTGCTGTGGGAGACCTGGGAGGGACAATCCCACAGCTCCCCACGGTCCATGTCCATATTCTGCCCCAAACATTTTGATTTCCTGACCACAGGAACCAGCTGTCCTCACCCAAATTCTTACAGAAACTTCGTTATTATAAACCTAGAATATCCTATAATTCTGGGAGAACACTCTCCTATTAAAAAGCCCCATGTCATTTTTTTCTCCTATTTAACCTGACACCATCTCAGATGGATAAACTGAAAGTGTTTTACATTTGTCATTTCATGTCTGATCGTTTAATTTCTGCTTTTGCTCCCACAGAACAAATCACCTTCCTCTGTCTCTTGTCAGTAGTTTAAGCTTAGAGTGTCCTCAGTTGGGTGTGTTACTGTCTTGTTTGAAAACATGCTTTTTAACTGGACAAAAAGTTCATTATGTTAATTTAAAAAGAAAAGCTGTCAGAAATTTCATTATGAAGTAAGAGCTAATTTCTCGAGAGGAGAAAAAAAGAACCAACCATACAGGAAATAATGTAACAATGGCAAAAACGAGGCAAAATCTGATTCTTTACTTTGAATAATATCCTGACCCAAGCAGCCTGCAGGAAGATATTCCATGTCCCATACACAATGCTTGCATTGTGCAAAGACCAATGTCCCATTTTGGATTTCCACGTGTGAGTGGGACTCTGGCTCGCTGATGGAGAGGTTTCAGGGGGCTGCAATGTCCCTGCAGCACCGTGCCCATCACCCCAGCAGAACAGGAGCTTTTAGAGTCCAAACTCCCCTTAAGCCACTAAAACGCTGGGCTGAAACCCCAGCTGCTGGGAATTTTTGTGGCTGCATTAAAGGCAGGAGTGTGATATTGAGAAGCACCAGCTGAAGTTCTGCTCTAGCCCCAGCCTTCCCCTTCTCATCATCACACTCATCCTCATCCTCCTCCTCATCCTCAGCCTCCTGCATCCCAGCACTGGGAGGGAAGGCCCACAGGGGCAGCAGGAGCTCAGCATTTCATACATGAATTATATAATCTGGCAGGTTTGCCGGTGTTTTCTGGCTCCCAGGAGTTGCTGAGTGTGATGTTGGCAGCGTACCGACCAAAATTCCCTGGTGGGATTGTTTGGGAAGTTTTGGCACAGGTGGTACAAAGAGGCTGCGCTTTGGGCTCGGTGTTGAAATCATTTGAAAGCTTTTTAGATCTGGGAACTGTGGGGTTTGTGTTCCCATCCCTGTTCCACTCAGCCCAGAGATGCCAAATGTTCCTCACCTGTCTGCCCCAGCACCCTCCTGCAGCTGTAAAACCTCGTTTTTGCAAGAAGAGGGAAGCAGAAAAATTTAAATCAAATAAAGGCAAGAAATGCAAGGACAGGGGTCGGGTTACTTGTCAGGGCCGAAAGGGGAAAAGGAGAATGTGTTTGGAAGTAAAGGATATCTTTTTCTGGCGCTGAAGAGTAATCCTCAGGTCAGGGAATACCCGTCCCCACTGGCACTGGACACCAGGAGCTCTGGCACAGCCCGGCCCTTTGTCCAGTGTCATGTTAATTCGTGCCTGGAAACAATCCCTGCTCTCTTTTAGCACCTTTCAAATGCACATTTGGTGCCACAGCAGCTCTGCAGCATTCAGGACCCAGAAGTCTCAGGTTTTTTTTCTTCCTGCATTTCTGATACAAGGAGGAAGTGCTGCTGCCAGTACAATAGGAAAAAAACAAATGATGATGACAAAGGCCCGAGCTCAGGGATTTCTTTCTGCTAGCAGATTAGGATGAAGGGAAAAAAAATCCCACCAAAAAAAAACCTCTTGCAGCCTTCCAAGAATGGTAATTCCACGTCAGGATTGATCAATATTAGCTTTCTATTTATAGAACACCTTCCGTTCTGAGGCTCTGTGGTGTTTATAAATTAATAAACACGTGCAAGAATCCCACCATCCATTATTAATGTTATCAGCACTTTCAGTTTATGAGAGGTAATTACCATTTTTTAACAGCATGAAAAGTCGTGAAAAGCATCACAAACCCACTTTTTGTATCCTCTTCTCTCTTGTCTGTAATTTGGGGAATTAAATGCTGTAGTAGAACCATAGCCCAGCGAGGACACACTCTGGGGTAAACATTTTTACAAAAGTATGGCTCAAAAATTAACTGAACCGCCACGGTTTTGTTTTTTTTTTCTTTTTTTCGGAGGGGTTACACCTGACAGAGTCTGGGTAATCTCACAGCAAAACCTTTACAAAATGAACACTTCCTTAACTCTGAATTAATGTGCAGGGATGCCTCAGTCTCTCTGTTATCTCAAGGCAGATAATTTTGCTTCCTTGCTCCTTAAGGATCTGCCTCCACATCACAATTACGAGGAGCAGTAACTGCCACCTTTAAAGGCAGTTTTGGTCTCTGAATACATCTGGAATATGCCTTTGGAAGTAAAAGAATTAACCCAGAAATGCCCTTTTCAGTTAGGAAACATTTTGTGTGTCTCCATTTCCATCATTAGAATCTACTTCCATTATTTTGATGACAGACCCTGTAACAAATACAATTGGTGTGCTCGACATTTTGATTTGAGATCAAGACAAAGAGGAGAAAAATTTCTATAATTGAAGGCAGAATAGAAAATAGCCTCAAAAAGGAGAAGTGGAAAAAAGGTGACATTTGAACTACACATATAGTACAAGTGTCAGAACTGGAAAATGGCTGTAAAATTCTGCTTTATCTACACGAAGAATCCAGCATATTACAGAGCTCACAAGTCTGTAATTTTTTTTTTCCAAGTTATTTTGTAACAACCTTGCACTGAGCTCTCTAATGGAGTGAGGAAAATTATGTTAACAAATAGAGAATTTAAGCATGTCATCCCATCCAAACAATATATTTAGGTTTCAATTTTAGAACCAGTTCAGTGCACACCTACCTCTGTATGTGAGTAGTCAGCACAGGGTTGGGCTTTTAATATTAGACTCGTTTTTAATTGAAGAATGGTGTCAGGTGCTAATTAGCATGAGTGAATGTGCTTTTATTTTGCCATATCCAAGCCAGAGAAAGAAGCAGTTTATAAATTGAGAGTGAAAAGGCTGGAAGCTCGAACTAATCAAGGAAGGGAGAGGATTAACAGCCAGTCTCTAGATCTAACTCTTGATATTGAGAGTAAAAGCCATGTGATACCGGGAAGGACAATTTGGAAAGTTACAACAAAAGTTTAAGGCCTCTGGTGCTGATAACCGAGTCACTCTGGGCAGAGGGTTTGACTTCATCATCCAGGGCTGTTTATCTTCCTCAGCAGCCTTTTTCAGAGAATTTGTGTTTCACCAAAGCATTTCTCTTCCCTCACTGCCCTGCACTGATGCACGTGAGGCTGATTTCTGTTTTCAGCCCTTGCAGAAGAAGGGTTGCATGCTGAAGAGCTCTTCCCTCTCCTCCAGCCACGTCTCAGAAAAGATTTTACTTCTCCATGCAAATCTTTATTCTTTCTCTCTCACTGAGTAGCAGCAGTGCTGCTGTGACTGTTGTGATAGAGCCCATCAGACAACAACCCTGGGCTTGGATAAATACCAGGAAGATCCCAGAGATCTTTCACCCCACGAGTTACAAGAAAAGAGAACATTCACATGCTGCTGTGCTGTCATTCTGAAAAGGGTCCATTTGCAGAACAAAGTACAGGAACAGAAGTGCAGGTTGAGCAAAAAGAGGAAAAAAAGGGAGATGTTTTCTTTGAGAAATCTCTGTGCTGTTGAAGACGCTTCTGTTTATTTGTATTTTCCTACACTAGTGCGCCATGATAAGGGAAAAGAAAGGACGTCACGCTCGAAGTCTGTTAAAGTTCATACGCGGCGAAAACAAAACAAAATCAAGGTCAAACAGAAAATCTTTCATAGCTGGACTGTCAATGCGCCTCGCAGGACTTGAAATCTGTGAGTTTACCCAGACAGGATGTACAAAACAGGGACAGAGCCCCCTGCCACTCCTTTATCACTACAGAAACAAACCGTTCCACGTTCAGCGTGCTGCTCAGACAGCACATTTTAGCGGGGGGCACCCAAACACCTCCAAGCAGCACCCAAATATCACGGAGAGCGTCACTAGACACAGTTTTGGCTGGAGGGCAGAGGAGACAGAGCTGATGCTGCTCAGGGAGGTGGGCTGGGGATGGAGATGGGAGCGAACACCAGAGCCAGGCGCATTCCTGGGGGAGGGACGGAGCGTCTCCCCGAGCACGATGCGGTGTCACAGCGCCCAGTTTGTCACCCCTCGTGGCTCACCCGTGCCTGGGGAGCCGTGGCAGCCCCAATCCGAGCTGAGGGGCACAGCAGCCCCTCCTGCACAGGCGTTTCCTGTAAACACGCGCTGCCGCAGCCGCCCCGACAGCGCGATCCGGCCGCGGGATCTGCTCTCAAAATCGCGCTGAAAGAGGCGATTTTTGTGCAAAGAGAACGCAAACAGCGAAACCCAGCCGCAAAACGCCCAGATAAAAGCTGCTCATAAGCGATTCCATTTGCTGGCCTCGCTCTCGTCCGAGCGTTGCACAAACAATTTGTTTTGTAAGCGAAGGAGCAGCACGATCCTGATTTTGCAAAGAGATGTTGTTGTGCAGAAACGGAGGGTGTAGAATTTTATATTCCAGCTCGTGGCCCAAAGAGTCCTAAAAAGGGCTTCTCGAGCCATTAGGTCACACTCTGATCGTAGTTTCAAGCTTATCTCCTTAAAAGCCTGAACACCGTGTATTTACTTCATTTATCTATTCATGCCAGCAAACAGAGAAATTTCATGTAATGATTCGACTGCTGGAGCAGGGGCTTTAAAAAAAAAAACACCCAAAACGACCAAATTTCGGGAGCCCTGGGAGAAGACTCACCCAAGATCACGCAGGAAGCCTGGGGCAGAGCTGGGATTGAGCCCGGCTCCCCTGAACCCCATTTGTGCCTTAAACCACACCACAGGCCAGATTTAATCGCCTAAATATGAATGTACAATGAGCGAGTCCCTGTGCAGAAGAATGAAACTTGGCCGATCTCCTGCTGCCAGGGGACAGCCCAGGCAGTTTTGCTGCTCAGGTCAGTTGTTTGAGACAAACACCCGCAGCAACCCTGGAAAGGTTTTAAATTTAGGTGAAGGCTTCCCGCTGCCTGCTCAGCTCTGTTTTCATTCTCCCTGACAGCGAGGAGGCTTTTTCCTCTGTGTGCTCGGAGAAAAGCAGGGCTTGAGCCAGAGCACAGAACTTCCAGCCTGGATTTTTGCATAATGTAATTGCACTTAATGTAATTTTAAAAGAACTCGGACATTTAAGTAGGAGTTTAGAATGAAACCTTTCAGCTTTCAGCGGTGTTATTTTATTTCTTTCTGTTGTTCTGGAGGAGATTATCACAATTTCGGGCGTGCTGCCTGGTTCCAAAGTCTAGTTTGGGGCTAGGTTGAATATTGCAAGACTGTGGAGTAACATATAGCGCAGAGCAGTAAACACTGCTGCTGGTGTCTGCCAGGGCCTTTGGTGCCCAAGGTTTTTTGCCTCACACATAAAATATCAACTGGGGAAGCCTCTCCAAAAAGGCAACAAATGTCCTCAGCACGGGGCAAACCGGAGGGAGAAGAAAATCCAGGATTTATTTCCTCAAGTTGGCCCTTGCCTCGTATCAAACATTTCCAGCGCCATGAGCATAAATCACAGAGGTCACCGTGGCTAATCTGTAAAAATAAATTGGATGTTTTCATTTCACTCCTGTAATGTGATATTATATGATGCATTTTGAGCAGAAGGAGAAAGGTTTAGAGATATTCTGAGCCTCTCCTTTTTTTTTTCCTGACTCAGTCTTTTTATTTTTTTATGTTTTCCACGGAGGTGCCATATCTCAGTGGATAAAAACCGTGTGGCTCCTGTGTTCTCTGCTAAGTCATGTTTACAGTTAGCCCAAGCCCTGGCTCAAGGGAACAGCCCTTGTGATCAAGGAGGTCCGTAGGTTTCACATGGGAAAGTAAAATTTTTTAAAAATTAAATGGGAAGGGAGCAAATAATTTGTTTTGGTGTGTCATGAGAATAAGAAATACCACAACACCTGACACGGAGGGTTTTAAGGACACCGAGTTAAGAGCAAAAATGCAAATCTATTATTTTTATACGTTTGTGTGCCTTGAATTTGTTTTTAACTCTTCAATACAAAAATTTTTCAAAGTCTCTCTAACATCAGAGCTCAACAAAAAAGAATACATTTTTAACAGACTGTTAAGAGTCACTTGGTGCAGCAAAAACTGGTCACTCCCACACCCATTTCCAGCAAAACTCTGCTTTGTTCTCCTGGCCTCGCTGCCATTTGGAGATAATCAATACTTAAATTGCTGCAAACTTGGGAGTGTTTGAGGGATCAGGTTTGCTCACACAGTGCAAGCTGGTGTGCACCGAGCTCCAAAGAAACGCACTCTGCTCTTGCAAGACAAAGGAATGTTTTGCACGCAC
Organism: Sylvia borin; assembly: GCA_014839755.1. Taxonomy (NCBI): domain Eukaryota; kingdom Metazoa; phylum Chordata; class Aves; order Passeriformes; family Sylviidae; genus Sylvia; species Sylvia borin. Next base: position 13,382,164 of record CM025972.1, read on the forward strand.
GGATAAACACCGGCTCCGATACATCCTACTGGAAAAAAAGAAAAAAAAAATCGCATTAAACTGGCAAGGATTGCGCAATAAGCTCTCCTGTGTCAATTCAAAACTCCATCCAGAGCAGTGGAAGGCCAGGACTTAACACCTGGAAATCTGTGAAGGAGCACAAGGTAAAATCCCTTTTCCTCGTGGTTCACACCGCTGATGGACAGAGAGATTTTCAACCTTCAGGAAATTAATGAGGCTGCCCCATCAACCCATTTGAAGGGCCAGGACTTAAATATCTGTACTTTAAAATTTTGGCCTTAGCAGGTTTGACCACTTCGTGAAACGAAATCTGCTTCAAGTCAGCGTGAGGCAACATTCAAATTTCTCAATAGCGATATTTCCCCTTCCAGAACTACCTGGTAAGTATATTACCTCGTATATATTACCCACTCTGTAATGGTTTTGATTAATCTTTATTTGCCACATAAGCGACCTAAATTTCAGCCTGGGCAGGGTTGCTCGGTTTTAGACTGGGAGAACATTTTGAGAAGAACTTGAAAAAGAACCACATGTAAAAAAAAAAAAAAGCCTCAAACACATGATTTTAGCTGCAATTATTTTAGAAACGTCCTCCATTCAGGCAGGATGGTTTTTATACTGAAAGAAACAAACCCCTGGGTGTGATGTAAACGGAGTGATGTAAACTAAAGTGACTTTAGCAGGTCTCGGTGTGTCTTTGGGGGAAAAAGCAGAAAGCACATGGAAACTCACCTCCTCCTTATCCCGTTTACTTGAGGGAGGTGCTAACCCCGGAGTCTAGCAGAGATTAAGCACTTCGCTAACAGCATTACAGATTGCATTTAACTCCTAAAAACCTCATCAGTGCCAAGTAGGGCACTTGGAAATGGATTTCAAGTCTTTGCCTGCTGCAGTGACTGCCTTTGTAGCGTCCGTCCCTCCGGAGCAGAGCCCGCAGCTGGGCGTTCGAAAAAAAATGAAAACCAGATGAACCCTTGGCCTTTTGGGGACAATTTCCACAGTAAATCTGTGTATTCTGTCTCCTGATGTGTGCCCGGCCCATCCCTGAGCACTCGGGATCATCGGGGCTCCAGCCACACGGCAAGAAGGGTTGGGGTCACCCCACTGAGCCACCCAAGGATGCCAAAGGTCAGTGCTGAGGAGGTGTTTTGGCTGTAATTACATTTGTGTCCGGGTGACACCGGCTCGGTGGTGCTGCCCTCAGTTTGCTGTCCAGGCGATGCCCATCGCCGAAATCTTGGGTCACGAAGGGCTGAGCCTGGCCCATGGTGGCACAGGGAGAGACAGCCCAGAGGGAGCAGCACTCAGAGAATCACGGAGTAACTGTCAGGAACCTCTGGAGATGAGCCAGCCCACCTGGAGCAGGTGACACAGGAACTCATCCAGGTGGGTTCGGGGTGTCTCCCGAGAAGGAAGCTCCACGCGCTCCCCGGGGCAGTCCCAGGGCTGTGCCAGCCTCCACGGGCAGCGGTTTCTCCTCACGTTAGGGTGGAAGAGGCTGCGTTTTGGGTCGCGTCCATCACTCCTTGTCCCGTCTGAGGGGACGGGGCGTGGCCATCGCTGGGCGTGTCCACAGGGGGCGTGTCCTATGGGCGTGACCAACGTTGATTGAAACGCGCCGGGCGCGTGGCTAATGAAGGCCCCGCCCCGTTGTGGGCGTGCCCACGCTCGAGGGGCGTGGCCGAGGCGGGGGCGTGTCCCGGGGCTGCCCGAGCAACAGCTGCCGCGGAGCCGTTTACAAACAGTGCCCCGAGCGCGGCCGGCCGCTCCCCCGCGGCGCCTCGGCTCAGGTGAGGCAGGGCTGGGGGGCACCTGCCGGGGGCTCCGCGCCGCCTCCTCCTCCTGCTCACCTTCCCCCGGCCCCCGGGGGGCACCTGCGGCAGGCGCAGCCCCCTCCCTCGGGCGGCCTCCGCCGTGAGGGGCCGGTTGTGCGAGCCGAGCGCGGGGGGGCCGCTGCCGCCGGGATGTCTGAAGGGTTTGGGGCGCAGCCCCCGGCCCGGTTTGAAGCGGGGCTTGGAGCCCCCCCCCGTGTCCCCGCGCTGTCCCGGCGGCCGTGGGGGGACAGGAGGAGGAGGAAAGGGCAGCGCGGGGCCGGGGAGGGGGGCGGAGGAAGGTCCAGGTGTGTGTGGCCCCGCCCGCGGCCGCAGGTAGCGGCCCCTCCCGCCGCCCCTTCCCCAGCGCGGGGCGGGCGGAGCGGCGGCCGGAGCCCGGAGCCCTTCCCCAGCTCCCTCCCACCCCACGGCTGGCGCTGGCCCCGCCGCCGCCCCTCCCGTGCCGCCCCCGGCCGGGGCCGCGCTGCCGCCCGCACCTGGGGGGGCCCGAGGCCGGGCCCGGGGCCGCGCTCCGCCGGGGTGGGGGTGTGCGGCCGCAGGACGCGATTTCTTTGTGAGTCAAAGATGTTCCTGGAAGAAGGATTTTGTAGTAAGTGGCTCGTGGGGGCGAAGGGGAGGAGGAGGAGGAGGAGGGGGGGTTTGTTAATGAAAAGTTTATTGATCCGTTTGGGCAGTTTTTTGTTTCATTTACCTTTGTCTTTCAAAGAGCAAAGCCTTCCCGATCATTTCTTTAGCATCGTGTTTCTTCTTCTTCTTCTTTTTTTTTTTTTTTTTTTTTTAAAGGGGAATAGGAAGTTTAGAAAATAAATAAATAAGCCTCAACTGACTTCTTAAGCAACAAAAGAGGTTGCCAGGCGAGGACAATAAAATTCTAGAATATCCAGAGATTGGATTTCATTCCTGTTCCGTGATGCCCCCTGGACTTTCTGTTTTGGGGTGTGAGGTTTTTTTTGTTTGTTTGTTTGTTTCCCACACAGAAAACCTGCACCCAAAGTAAGCTCTGTATGTTCTCTAATGAGCCATCCCATAAAATGTGCTCTGTGACTCCCAGTAAGTATTTGAATTGAAGTGTAATAGTTTTGAAGTGGTGGGGAACAAAAATCTTTCTGTTGGGTTATTGATCTGCTGATGAAAGGCGTTTGAATGTGAAAAGGGTTTAGTTTTAGGAGGGGGTTGTGTGTTTAAAGGTTTGGGGGTTTTTTTAAGGCAACTTTTTTTTTTTTTTCATTTTTGAAATGACCTTGAGAGCTTTAAAACTACATCAGTTTCTACCCAGTGGGTTTGAGGGGGAGGCAGGAGCAGAAGAATCTAGTGAAAATCGAAAATAGAAATAGGAACTGAAGTATAGCTGCAGTGAAATATTTTCTTATAGAAGTATGTGAAAAGGGAAGTTTTTGTAAGAATGTGTGAAAAAGAAGAGAGGGAAATAACGCAGTTTCAGATGCAGGGAGGGGAGGGGGGGAGAAGAAAGAAGGGAGCATATCATTCTTCACATTTTATTAGGCCGTGAAATGCAGGGGGTGATATGATCTGGAAGACACAGAAATAAAACGCCTAACTACAAGTTGAATAGCAGGCATTGACTTGCTGACCAACGCTTCCATGCTTGGTGGGGGCTGGTTCTGTGCCTGCAAAGGTAGCAGAGCACAGGGCTATGACAATGGCTTGCAAATGCTTTAACGCCATGTTTTATTGCTCTTAGGAGCTCTTATTAACTGAGGGTTTGGGAATACGACTAAGACTTTTAATTTGGGATGTCCGCACTGAGGTTTCAGCCTTTCCTTGGATAATAGAAAAGGACAGTTGCAAATAAGTCGGATAAACTGCATTCTTTGGCAGAGGGGGAGGGAAGAGGGAGAGGGTGGAGGAGGGTTTTTTTTTTCTTCCCCTTTACTAGTTCTGTAACTGAGTCAATATTTTAAGATCTGTAGCAGGAATGTGGCTTTGTGATCACTGATCTTTCTGCAACGTGGTTGTTTTTTTTTTTTTTTTTTTGGGTTTGTTTTTTTTTAATGAGCAATCTCGTCACACTGAGCCAAATGCTTGGATTTTCTGTCTCACAGCTCTTTCCTGAAATCAGCATCTGAGTTTTCAAGTTTTGCCTTTTAAGTTTTTTCAGGGTGGGGAATATGAAAAACAAATAACTTTAGAACCACGGTTATTACAGTGCTTATTGATTGGCTTGGCCTTCAGCCAAGCAACTCTTCTGCATGCACCAGAGTTGCTGATTTAAATTCTGTGGATTCTTTTTCATAAGTTAGCCTTTTTTTTTTTTTTTTTAAATCTTTCAGCTACATATATGGCAGTTGAGGAACAGTAGATCAGTTTTTAGTTAAGGTTGTTCAATTATGTCTTCATCGCTTTGGAGCTGGTTGAATGACTTGACATGAGATTAAGCACAACAAAAGAAAAGGCAGGGGAACAACAGCTGCCTTCCAGTACCAGAGCTCCAGATTCTGAGCAGTTCAGCGTTTTACCTTTTTACCATTACGTGGTGTCAGGTTTAAATGTGAATTTTTTTTTTTCTGTCCGCCTTTGCAAGAAGCTCAGGCTCGCTGATAACAACAACAGCCCCTCGAAGCCTGGATGTTCGTGCTTTTTTTGGGGGGGTTGTTTGTCTGCTCCATTTTGCAGAAAATGATCTGAGGATCTGATACTGAGCGGTGAATTGATCTCATTAACTTTTAAGACAAAAGTAGCAAACAGTCCCCACTAGTTTGTACTTGTTTAGTTACTGTGTGGTAAGAACTTTAAGGTGTGTCCTTAATGGCAACTGACGATTCTTGCTGCGAAGCCTTGTTTATTTTAGGTAGATGTTTTATACAGAATTTCCAGTGGGACAAATTACTCCACTGACTGCACTTATTCTTTCTGAAGGCTGAGTTGTGAGCATGAGAGAATCATTTTGCCACGCTGCCATCAGGATATATTTAAAAATTGAAGCCATTAACTTTTGCTGTGTATTTTAAGGCTTTTCCTACTTCCTTTGTTTAAACATTCTCAAACAGTGCATATCATAGATGAGTTTAGAACATTCTTATGGCACTGTTGGGGCTTAATTTAAAATTAAAATGAATACCGACGTCCTTGTTGATCCAAATAGAAAAAGCATTTCTTTAAATAAGTGGATGTTTTCTGGTTTTGAGTGTGGTAAGGAGGCTATATTGGTATCTTGTAAACAAAGTTTCATATTAAGTAGTCTTTAGAGAATGGCTTCCAGGCTTTGCATTAGAGGATTTTCTTTTCCTCTTTGAGTGAATAATGTTTTTTGGTTTTTGCTTTGTTTTGGTGGAGGGGTGGAGAGAGCAAGATTTAGGGTAGGGGCTAGCTAGAGAAAGAGGAAGATAATAAACTTTAGCACCTTTTTATCAGACTGTCTTACACAAAAGGCTACTTGATTCTGGTTTCCCCTTTCATTAGATCACACTCCAGAAATTCCTTTTTGAGCACTTATTTCTAACCTTCAGAAATATCTCCTCTTTACCATTGGATTTTCATTTAGAACCATGCTGATAGATTAATACCATATTTTACACAAAGTGCTAAGTTATTACTGTGATCAGGGGGAAATTCTTTTTAAAGGGAACTGTGGCTTTCACTTAGACTTTCAAAACAGTGATTACAGTAAACTTTTAGTTACAAAAAAAAAAAATCTGAGAGTTTGCAATTAAGAAGCTCTGGGGAAACGTTAAGTGAATTTTAACTTCCCTTTGTTCTTTGGGACTTTTTTGTTGGCCCAGCTCTTTCTAACCTGAATCTTGGTTTGGAATGCATTGTCCCAGGAGAAGATCCCATCCCGTGTGGATGTAAATACACTCCCTCTTTGGTGTGTTATGAAATGCTGGCATATGGAAGGAGCAGTCCCCCCCCCTTTCCCCAAGGTAAAATGGGCTGAGCTTTCTTTTCTTTGCAAGAAGCTGAAAGAAGAGTTTGACCTTTGAACTGAGCCTCGCACTTCCACGCCGCTTTCAGGGTGATTAAATAACCGAGGATATTTGCCTGCGTCTTATGCTTATTTATCTCCCTTCGAATGTTGTAATACTTCACTGTTGAGGTATTGTCTTTAAATATAGCAGGAGGGAACCTTGGGGCTTTTGCAGCAGGGCTGCCATGTGCCAGCTCAGCCCTCGCTGGGGCCACTCAGAGCCTTCCCACTTCTCATATCTGCCTTATTTGCAAAATTGCCTTTAACTTTTAACCGACTTTGGGGCCATTTCTGGTGACCCCCCCCCCCCCTCCCTCCGCCTTTCTTAAGGTGACTTTAGGAACAAAAAAGTTTTTCTTCCTGGTGCATGAATGCGCTGAGGGGGATTCTGCTGACTACTGTATGCGTGCTTTGAGAGAGATGTGACTCATTCCACAAGAGATTTGCAACTGAATACAAAAGTAAGGAAAAGGATGTGACCGAGCTGTGTAAGATTCTCAACACATGTTGTATTTTTAGGATTAAAAAAAGCCTTTTTCAGCCTAAACTTACCTAGGTTTTTATGTGCTTCCAAAACAGAAAGTTGCTCTTTCAAAATAATTTGTTTTTAGAAATCAACATGTTTGGTTTTGTTTTTTTTTTTTCCTTCAGTGAAATTGCCAAATAATCTCCTTTTGTTGCTGATGAAGCTTGTTTATGCCAAACGTGGGTGTATTTCAATGGGAAAAATACATTAGAACTTCTACTGTTAGAATCATATGACTTTGGTCAGAGCACAGTTTATAGCTTATCATAAATCTAGCACTCTTGATTCTTCCTCCTTTTTTTTTTTTTTTTTTTGAAGCAGTGTGATAAGAGCAGACTTTGCAGTTTCAAAGTAAAACAGTGCACACGCAGGGAAAAGACGAGTTTGAAATTAAGAAGCTGGGTGACATGCATGTTTGGGAGCACAATGAGATGGAATTGTTTATCAGGCTGCCTTGAGGATTTCAAAAGTAAGCACAAGAGGAAATGTGGTTGGAATATGCAGGGAAATCTATGTAGATCAGGGTGACTTCAAGATTGGAGCAGCAAACCATCCGAGCAGAAGTGAATAATTGACTGGATGGTGCTTTTCTATGTGCTGCAGATTTTATGTAACTAAAAGTATCAAAGTCTGAGTTTGTTTATGCGCAATCGGTACACTTGTGTTCCTCACTGTCATAAAGGGAGTGTGGTTTGCCTCTGCCTGAGCTGCATCAGGGAAACTGAGGCCTTTGTGTTGTGCTTACGCTTTATTGTGATGGTGGAGGACTGGATGGGTGAAATCCTGGGAGTTCTCTCAGCCTCCCTCCTTTTGGTACTCAGGAAAAAGCAAATTTGAATTGCTCAGATTGGTTCCAAGGACTGATGGACAGTGTAAGGAAAAACAGATGTGAAGGTGGCCCAGAGAAGCCTCAATTTCTGTTCACTTCTCCTGTCTGTTTGTAACTTTTTTGTTCTTCTGCTGGTGAAATTGATGTCTGAAATTACCTGTTAGAAAGCTCAGTTCATTGCAGATGCTGCCTCTGCTTCACAGGCCAGCCTGGCCCTGTGCAGCCCAGGCTGCTGGATACATCAGCACACACATCCCCGCAGCCCACTGGGGAGGGATAGTGTGAGCCTGGGGGATTGAAAACTCTCCATCAGCCTCTGGGAGATGTCCCACCTTCATGGGAGAAAGGAGGCAGCTTTTGGAAGTGTCTGTTTCTGTCACTTTTCTGTTTTAGTACCTTCAGATGCTACTCCAGGGGATGACTGAGCTACAAGTAAACGTCTTTTCCCTGGACTCTTTTATCTTCTTCCATCTTTCAAGACTGACTTTTGCAAGCACCTGATTGTGGTTGTGTCGAGAGTGACAGCTTCCAAGTGCCCTGCAGAGGACAGGGATGAGATATTGCCCTGTTCCTTCCAAGGGGCAGCAGTTTGAGCTGTGCTGGGTGGGACTTGGATTCAGACTTGAAGCCAGGTGAGGGCACCTAGGGCACATCATCGCCCTTAACAAAGGGAACTCCTTGGAGGTGACCACTTCTCTCCAATTCAGGAGCAGTAAAATAATCTCTTTTCCTGTTATTTCACCTCTGCTGCCCAAAGGGGATGCAACTTGCCTGTAATTGCTACAGAGGAGCTCCTGGCTCTTGAGTAATAAGGAATTAAGTCTAATTTGGTCAACTGAATTTACCACTTCTTTGTAGTTGTGGCTGTTGGAGAGACCTTACATCCCTCTGCCAGAGAAGTAAAGAAGTCAAATTTGCTTTTAAGGTCTCTGAAAATACCTTCTTTTAAATGAAAACCAAGACTAAACATACAAGGCAGTCTGTGTAAGGTGAGACTGACTCAACAATAAAAATGTATCACTCATTCCACCGAGAGCCTTTACCTGCTGTGGAGAGAACAATAAACTGTTTTGTAAGGTAAGGGGTCATTGCCAGTTTAAGTGCATGTAACTTCTTGATTTAATGAAGTTGCATCATCCCGCAGCAGTGGTGAAATGTGTCCCAGACTTATTTAAAATAGGATTATTCTTGTGTCTTTCAGCTTCTCTACAACAGGTATTGACCTCTTCTGTTGTCTAAACTACACTTTGGTTTTGTGGTTCCTGAGAATTTCTCTCCTAATCGGAGGGGGAAAAAAAGAAAAAAAAAAATCTGGCAGTTTTAGCAGTCCTTCTGAACTTTAAAAGTCAATACTTGTAGTGCTTCCTCCTTTAATGCCAAGAATTAGTGTCTTTTATATTTGCTCTTGCTCAGTGGAGGAAAAACATGTGCAAAATGCTGCAAGCTTATACGTTCCCTGCTTTAAAAGGCCTAATTACATCTTTTGATAGAAGAGGCATTCAGTTCTCTGAGGAGACACACTCAGCTCATCCATCCTCTGCCAAAACCCTGGTAGACATATAGCCTTCAAGAAAAAGGGACTCCACAGGAAAAGGTTTTTTAGAGAAAGAGGATATCCTTTGTTTTTATTAGTATAGATGTCTGAGATGGGGGGAGGGAGTTTTTCCTAATATTGTTCATTATTAACCATGAGTTATTTTCCACTGGTGATTAAAATCCTGTTTGCGAGACTTCAGGGGGGAAAATGACTCGCATGTGTGTCTGTTTTATCTGACTACAAAAGGGCTTTCAACACAAACCCTTTCTGAAGTGTGTGTGCAGAAATGCTTGGGTAATAACAGTCTCTGTGTATGTCTCAGTCTGGTTGTGTTTTTGTGAATTGTTTCGGGATCTTTGTGTTGGAAATCTCTGTGGTGTTGTTAGAAGGGACTGTAACTGAGCGTCTCTCTTAGGATAAAAAGGATGAGCCGTGAAAACTTTCCTAAGAGTTTAAGTTTAGAGTAACTTTGAAATCTTCAAGCTTGAAGGATGAGGACTAACGAGGAGGACTTAAATTTGCAGATGGAGGGAGTGGAAATTCCAGTTTAGGGTCATCTTTTATGTTCTCTTTTCAACCTGAACATCTTCGTTTTGATCTTTCCTGCAACTGAAACAAACAACTCTCTTCCTCCCCTTCCTCCCCCTGAATCTCCATTTCCTTTACAAGTGCTCGTTTTAGTTTTTTATCAGGCTGAGCTGTTAACAAAGTATTAAAAAACAGTTTTGTGCTTGCACAGTTGGTATAAAAGGCTCAGTGTGGGCCAGGAGCAGCGCTGGGATCACTCACGTGCTCCTCCACTAGCACAGAATACTCTGGGAAGTTGTGTGAAATGATCTACTGTTCAAGATGGGAGTAGCTCTTTCCCTCCCTAGAAAGCAGCAGAATGCCCAGTAATGAGGAATAATTCTTGGCTTCTGTGCTGCTCTGCAGGATCAGGGTTTTATCTGCGCCGGCTTTGATAACTTCGCAGTGTTGTTTTCACTTGAGTCGTAGGCAGTGGACACTTGTGTTCTTTGGGAAGCCAGGTCATGGTTCCGTGAGGCCAATACTGCATCATCTCCCTTAAAATGAGGGGTCATCCCTGGCTCACACTGGGGTGGCAGAGGCCTTTGTGCCTCCTGGAGGAAAGAAAGCCCCTCCTGGCCCCAGGTGTGACACAGGCGCGGTTCTGCCGAAGCGCGGAGGGGAACTGCCGCGGTGGCCGCAAACCCCGGCGACCTGCAGGCAAACCCCAGATTTCACGCCGTGCCTTTTGGAAATCTGACTCACCTCTTGGGACAGTTGGTGAGTGAGGACCTCGCGATGACACTCGGCTTTCATTTCTGACTGAGTGTGGGAGCTTGGGAGTGCCAGGGTACTGCTCCTGGTTCTGGGGTCACTGGTGGCCTGTGCAGACACCACGCTCTGCCAGGACACTGGAGGAGCATCCCAAAATCTGGAGCTCCTAAATATTATTAGGAACTGTTTTAAGGTGCTGTTTGTGCTTAGCTTTGTAGGTGTGGTGCAGCTGCCTTAGCTTTCTACAGTGATGTATATGTATATTAAAAAAAAAGTTCTAAATAAGTTCTAAGTTCAGCCCCAGCTCAGGTTTTATTTGAAGATTTGAAGTTGTATTTATTTATACCTGAGCTGCTCTGCCTGTGATCTGTGTTAACACCTGAACACAGCTGTGCCCAGATAAAATAGATAACGCACATAAGGTTTTATTTGTGGTCCCAGCGAGGTGTTGTTAAAAGCGATGTTAACTGGGTTGTTTTATCTATGGTTCATAGGTAGGACTGGAACAACTACGGTAAATCTTTGAAATTGGAATGAAAAAAAAAAAAAGGTGTTAAACTTGGAATTTCCAATAAGGAATCAGCAGTGTAAAATCTATTTAGCAGCAATCTGTTCTGGGGCATAAACACATCAAGAGGAAAGAATAGTTCATGTAAAATGACTCTAAGTATCCTGAAACTTCTTGAAACATGAGGAAAACTGTAGGGGTTTTTTGAAGTGGAAAAAAAACCTTTTTTTAAGTGGAAATGAGAGTTAGTTGCATGTAAGTTTCTCAAGTCCAGTAGACCCAGTAAAAATTAAGGTGCTTGATCTGCAGCAGCTGGAGGAAGGTGTGACCTAAGCAGTGATAATTTTGCTGCTGGCCTTGCATTTGAGAATCTTCTGTTGAGGTGGTTATGTCTGAGTTCTTATCTGCCAGAGAAGAAAAGTAACTTTAATGTCCTGGAATTAGCTGTAACTCTTCGAGTTTTCTCACTTCTCTTTTTCAGAAAGTGTTGCAGCAACTGCTTTAACTTCTGTAATTGTTCCAGGTTGCTTTTAACAGTTTAACAATAGTTTTGCAGCACAGAATTAGCAAAGAATAGTTGCTTATCCTGAGACTTGCCATGCAACTTTTATTCCCAGTGCCTCTGTAATGTGTTTAAAATGGGAAATTCAATGGTTAGACGTTGCTATTCTCTGAAAGGTGTGTCTAGAGTTTGTATTACATATTCATGGAAATTTTGAAATGCAGGAAGTAGAAATGCAATAAAATTACTCCTGATAGGTCATTTCCCAAAGAAATCTTCAGGACTGTAATATGTTGTCTCGGGTTGTGCAATTTAATAAAAATAAATTAAATTCCTCTACAGACAGTTAATTAAACTTTTCTGTTTTAATAGTGCATTTATATGCAGCAGGGTTTTGGTGTGGTTCTTAGGTTGTGGGGCAAGTGCAATGAAAACAAGATGTTCTCATCTATCCAGTGGAATCTTTATGGGTGTTTTGTGGTGTTTATAAATGTAATGGCTATTGCTGCTGTGAACCTGCTGAAATACCCAGCCACGGATGGCTCACTGGTGAGCTGAAGTTTGCTAAATGCTCAACCTAAAACTTCTCCAGCAGTTTTATTCTTTCTTCTCAGCTGAAATATCTTTGTAGTCGCATCCAGTGCAGTAGGTGGACTCTGGAACTGAGACAGATTGGTCACTTCTGGGTAGGTCACTGCAGGAAGAGTCCACGGAGCTGGGCAGGTTCCTCCTGCCCTGCTCACTCCCCTCGGAGCATCCCTGGAAGCTGTGGGCCCTGGGCTGGGCAGGAGGGACAGAGGGGCATTTACAGATGGGCAGGGAAGTCACAAGTGGCGTTTCTCGACCTGCTTTGTGAGTGGGATAAGTCATTCTTTATTTGCAACCTTCATCTGTGGCGCGTTTATCGCTTTTCAGCTGTTGGAAGGAAGGATTTCCTGTTTTGTTCTGTTCCTTTGCTCAGTATCTCCGATACTGCCGTGTCCTTTTGTCTTCTGAAAGTGAAAGAAGGCAGAAGGAGGGCAGGTACTGTGTTTTATTTGTTGGGCTCCTGCACAGACTTTCAGTCATAGTCAGTGTTGCAGGTTGTTCACTTTTCCAAGGAAGCAATAGAATTGAGGCAATTCTGGACAGTTTTCCTGCTGCTTACAGGGTTTTGAATAACAGGAATGTAATTAATCAGCGCTTTTGATCCTCAAATCCAAGGCATATTCTCTTCAGTAGTAAGAAAGGTTTGTTACTAATGGATAAAATCCTGGTGGGGATATTTGGGTTGTAGTTCTGGCATGTGTTGGCTTGTCTGAACAGGAGAGCATGAAATCCTGCCTACTTGTAAAAGCCATGGCTCTAATCAGAGTGAAGTGTGTAATCACCAGATACAGAATAAGACTGCAGCTTTCTAACTCACCTCCTGACTCCAGTACTTGTATTCTTCCTTCTCAGTTAAAATACATTCCTGTCTACTTGCATCTGCACTTTTCCTTCAGAAATGCTACCTGCAGTTGTTTTTTTTTCCCCACTCTGTAGGTGCTCTCAGCTGTGTATCCAAGAGCAAGAGCTGCAGAGAGGCATTTCAGATTCCTGGAACAGGAATATCTTGCTCTGTTTGCAGCCCTGCCTAGAGGATGAGCTGTGGCTGGTTCTTAGAGCTCTTCAGAGCCTTTTATGAAAAGCAGTGAGAGCACTGAGGAGCCAGCACAGCTTGGTGGAGGGTGCGCAGTGCTCTGATGAAGTCTCCAAAGGGCTTCAAACCTATTGAGAGCCACCAAAATTGGCTCCAGGCTCCTGTTGAACTCCTCTCGTGGCTCAGGTGTTGGTTGTGTGGTTGTGAGGACAGGGTTTGTTTGCCAGACAGCTGAGATGGGGCTGAAGCAGCTCTGTTTGCAAAGATTTATCAGGGAAAATGTTATCGATTGATTGAGGTGGATTTTTCACCCATCAGTGACCAACCTGGGGCCTTCCTTAGATGTCATCTTTGCCTGTCACTTAAACTAAAAATGAAAAATATAAATTCAATTTAAATTAAAAATGAAAATAAAAATCCTCGCGCTGTGGCTGTCTCAGTGCTGGTTCTATCCTGGGCTGGGTTTGGGTAGGGCCGTGTGTGGTGTCCCTCACTCAGCCCACAATGCCATGAAGGACAGGGACACTGAGGGTGGATCCTGCTGCTTCCCAGCTGTTTCCTTTCTCCAGTGACTTCATTCTTGTTGCTCTATTGTGTGTTTGTTGTAGTGCCACAAAGTGGGAGCGTAACAAACCTTAATTGGCTTTTTCTGTTTGTAGACATGAGCGAGGAAGCAGTGGCTGATGAATCCCAGCAGTTCACTTTGTGGGACTCCAGGCACTGCCCTTTGGATCTACTCGTGCCCCAGAAATGCCTCTGGCCTCTCTGCAGCCTGATTTTTTTACTTCCCTATGGCTCTGAAAGCAAAGGCAGTCCATTCTTAAGTTTGTTCCACTTCTTGAATCTTGCCTGGATTTTTTTTTTTCTTTTTAATTTGAAACTTAAGTTATTTTCAGGCAGATACTCACTGAGCTTTGCTGTAGCATGTTGGGTAAAAACATCCCTCTTAAAACTCCAGTAGAAATAGAACAAAAAGGCAAGTTGAAACATGAAGTATAAAACAGGCTAACCAGCAGCCTTTGATATGTTGGTTTGTTGTTTTTTTTTTTCCCTGATGTTTTACAAAAGGGAAAAAGTTTTTTGAATAATTGAGCTTCAAACTTTGGTTCTGGCTCCTTCACCTGCCTGTGGGGTGTGAGGGGAGGTCTGAGCTGGGTGGGGAAAGGAGAAAGGAAGAGTGGAAAGGAGAAAGTGCAGTGGAAGCAGAAGTGTCACCTCACAGCCTGAACCTGCCCCGTTACAGGAGATTTTTGAGCTGTTCTGCAGAGAGGAAGTGTTAATCATGGCAGTGATAAAACTGAAAATGGGGATAAAGGGTGTAGTTAGAAAAGAGACTTTGGCTGCAGAAAAGGCAGGTTCTGTCGCCATCAGCAGTAATTTGTTCCCTCTCACACTCCACTTTACCCTGCAAGGTCCTGCCTTTGTGTTTAACTTGGGATGAAAACCCCATGAAAATTCTTGATATTAATTGTGCTGATTGTGTGAGGGTTAGAGAACTGGGCAGCGAAGAGACTTTAAGCTTTAGAGAAACAGGAAAAAAATGGAAGACAGACAGCTGGTAACAATAATTTTCTTCTGTTACTGGCATTCTGGTGTGGTGGCGTTTTATTTCCTATTTTATTTTCTATTTTTACCCATGTTCATTAGGCCCCAGGATCTTGTGGTCTGTGTGGTGGGAAAGGAGGTGCTGACTTTTCAAATGAAAAGCAAGGAGTGTTCTCAGGGCAAGGCTGCAGGAAGTGGATATGAAGTGTTTGAGATGTTGGATCCACGACTCCTGCCAGTGTGTGCTGAGGTTTCCTTCCCCAGCTCCTTCTCTTGCCTGGGCTGATTTCTGCTGAAAATGGTTTAAGTTTTAATGGCTCAAGACCACTTCTTCTGTCCAGCCAGCTCTGATCAGAAATAGCTGAGAGTCAACTGATAATCACATTTTTATCATGGAAACCTGACAGCCTGAACTATTGCAGAGCTCTGGTTGAATTGTTGGCCTTTCTTTGGGTCAAATAAAACTAAATGCTTCATTTTTTTTTTTTTTCTATAGAAGTGGAAATTGAGGTGAATTTTAAACCCCAACTGTGTCTGTGCTCTTTTCTGCTAAAAGAGTTATAGAGCATAATGTGTTTTAGGGCATATTAATTCAAGTCATGTGGTCACTGGCCAGCAGGCTCTTAGGAAATAATTTGCCAAAGTTTGAGTCAGATTTTGAATGAATTCTTTTCATTAGTTATTACTTTATTTGGAAATGTCTCAGAATGATTCTTCTGCAGTTTATATTAGTCTTGTATTAGTTTGCTGGACTTTTCCTTTACCCAAAAATTTAATCAGCTGGAGTCCTGAACTCCACAAAACTGTAATTTGTCAGCCCAAATGGTGGCCAATGAGTTGCTGTTAGCAGGCATTAGAATTCAGTAGACTCAGACAGAGATTTAAATTAACTATATTATAACCCTTTTTAATCTTGCGGATTCTTAAACCTTCCTTTGTGAGTATAATCAAGAAATCATTTTTTGTTTTGTGCCACTTTTAAAGTAGAAGAGTTTTTTTTATAATGTAGTAGTTGGCCTCTTGCGTGATTTAAATACTAAACCACTGTTCAAGAAACAGTGTAATTAGTTCATACAAAATTTTGAGATGTTCTGTGTGTACCATCCCAGAATTGTCACAGATACTGTAAATTTGTGGGTGATAGGGAGAGCTTTGAGTAGTGGGACTGGTGAATGGTTCTTAATACAAAGATTTGTGCTGACATTCCCTGTGTACCAGAACTATAAAAGCTGATTCCAAGCTGTCTGGTATTTAAAAAAAGCCTTTTGCTAAGCAGCCTTTGGAGGACAAACAAGTGAGTCTGCTGTGGTTTTACAGGTTCAAGGAAAGGTTACTTGGGCTACTCGTTTGTTATGAATTCAGGAGTGCACTGAAATATGGTTACAGCAGCTTTATATCACTGGGTAAGAGCAGGTTTAGAAGGGACAGACAAAATCTTGCAAAGAAATAAAGTTGTAAACAGAGGGATGTTCACAACCAAACTATTCCAACTGTGGCAGGTAGAAAAGTGACCCAGGTGCCTTCTACCTACCACTCGTTGGCTCTTAAAAACACACTTTGTTCTAAAGCACTTGATGGTTCTCAGCCCTAATATTTTCATTATTTGGGAGACAATACTTCTCTTTTGAAAGGTCTGACTAACTCTTTTCTCTCTTCTGCAGGTGCTGGAGTTTTGTGGCACTGAACTTGGCCTTGAGTGTATTTTACCCAATGCAACTATTTGAAATGTTTCTGCAACAAAACTAAGTGCCACTAACTGTATCTGTAGACTTGAAAACTCTGAAGAAATAATTAAAAAACAAAACAAAAAAAAACCTCATCCCGTCACTGAGCGAACCTTTGGATACATTTGCTGGGATGTGTGAAAGCACATAAAGCTGACGAAGAAATAATTTTTTTACTGGTGGGGGAAAAAATAAATTAAAAAAAACCAAACAAACCACGTTTTCCTGGCAGAGGTGTTCCAGCCGAGCAGACTCGCCGAGCACATGTTGGAGAACTCCACAAGTGTCCTTACTGCCATCGGGGGCCACCCCCAGGGAAGTGCAGGCTGCCACTGAGGGATGTGAGAGGGAGCAGGAGGGAGGAAAGATGCCCACGCAGCCTCTCCTGGCATACATGGACGGACCCGAGGGACTGGCCAGCGCCGTGGGTGCCCAGATGGAGACCAGCGACGCCTCCATGACCATCAAAGGGACAAACACCATCTCCTACAAGAGCCTGCAGGAGAAGTTCCTGCTGCAGGCCGAGGGCTGCATGCCCCTGGACTGCATGTTCTGTGACGAGACTTTCAAGCACCCCGAGGAGCTGGGGAAGCACGTGTTAACCCAGCACAGGCCCACGCTGTGCGAGCCGGCCGTGCTCAGGGTGGAGGCGGAGTATCTCAGCCCTCTGGATAAATGTCAGGTCAGAACCAGCTCCCCTTCGCCCAGCAACGAGCAGGACAGCGAAGAGCTCAGCTGTAAAGTTTGCGGGCAGACGTTTGATAAAGCTTTTGACATCGAGGCGCACATGAAAAAGCATAAAGATTCTTTTACTTATTGGTGCAACGTTTGCGGGCGAAGATTCAAAGAGCCGTGGTTCCTCAAAAATCATATGAGAACGCACACTGGAAAACCTGGTTCTAGAAACAAGCACCAGCAAGGCGCTGAAGGCCCCGTAACAATAAATGAGGTGGTGCAGGAGCATGTAACTGAAAATGTAACGTCACCTTACAAAATTTGTATGGTTTGTGGTTTCCTATTTCACAATAAAGAGACTCTAATTGAGCACAGTAAAGTGCACACCAAAGAATCAGTTCCCAACGGTGAAAGCCCCCAAGTGACTGCTGAAGTCAATGCAGAAGAAACATCTCAAAACCAGGAATTTTTCCAATTCTTGAACTTGAGACCAAATTCAGCTCCAGAAAAGGACAAACTGCAGAAACTTGCCAAGTGGATCGCGGAGCTGGATCCTTTCACCACGTATCAAGCGTGGCAGCTGGCTACCAAAGGTAAAATTGCAGTTGGCCACGGGCAGATTAAAGAACCAGGGCAAGAAGGAAGTACAGACAACGATGAGTCATCTTCAGATAAAGAAGAACTCTGTGAAATTTGGAATGCAAATAAAGGTAGCCAGGCTGAAACTACAGGGAAGTCAAAGGTAAATAAAAACAGCAGTTTCGCAGGGAATGGTAACTTAACCCAGGACAAACTGAAACATCCCGCTGGTGAAGTGCCTTCTATGGAGATGGATTCTAAATCATCCCAGAACAAAGAGAAGCCAACCCACTGCTCTGAGTGTGGGAAAGCCTTCAGGACGTACCACCAGCTGGTCCTTCACTCCAGAGTGCACAAGAGGGACCGGCGGGGTGATGGGGAGACGTCCACTGCTGCCAGGACCTACTGTGCCGACATCATGGCCAACCTGGAGGAGAACGGGGCAGCAGAGAGGATGGAGGGAGGCTCTGAGGATGGCTCTGAAGATGGCCTTCCAGAAACAATTCCTTTAGGTGAGTAGCTCTGGGAGCACTTCAGTTTGAAGTGGTTCTTAGCGAGAGTTGTTTAGGAACTCCTTAGAGCCGAAGAATGCGTCGTGCTTTTCTGTTGTATTTGCAGAATGTGATAGGAAACGGTAAAAAACTAGGTTGGGAATGTTGGGGTGGGGGAAAGGGAACAGAGGAAACTGAGAGGGTCAGGAAGGTTTGGATGCTGCCATTTTGAGGTCTTTGAAGTTGTGTTGAGGCGTCTTGCAGTTACTGGAGTTTACTGAAGTAGATTTCATAACAGTGAGTTTAACATAACAATCAGAAAAAAAAAATCTCTGTTTACTCACCCCTTATCTCTAATTTAGCTGGATGCTTTGGAGTGTATCCCTTCCCATCCAGTGCATGTTTTTACAAAGAGTATTTTATAGGAGATAATTGCAGTTTCACTTTCTTCTCCCCTTTATTTTGTAAGTGCAAGAAATGTTCAGTGCTCAACATCAGCAGTTTTTAAGGCTCTGAGAAGTAAAGAATAATTTAAAACTTTTTTCTGTCTAACTACAAGTCCAGTGTTTGTTTGGAACAGTGATTTGAAAGCCTAAATGTCAGAACCAGCATGTTTGAATCATTTGTGTAAGGGCTCAGGCTGTTAATATGTGGACCTATAAGTAAGAGAGGTGTATATTTAACTTCTCTGCCTGGAAGGATTGCTGACAGCGTGGATGGGCTCCATCTGTACATTACCCAGGATTAATTCTGCATGTCACAGTGTCTTAGAAAAGCAAGTGATACTGAATGATTCCTTAATTGAAAAAGATTGCATGTCAGGGGACAAAAGGCCTGGCAGAAAGTCTGGCAGCTAATCTGCCGTTCTCTGTGTGACATGCTCCCAGCCGGCGTTAAAGAACAGACACTTGCATAATCTCAGGGCAAGACACGACGTACAGAATGTCCTGGCACCCACACAGGGCTGACTTGGCCATTTCTGGTAATGTGCAGCCCTTTCTTTTGCCTGCAGGAACAAAGGAATGAAACGATGACCTAATGTGAAGTTGCTTATTTTGTTTCTCGGCGCCTTATCCTAAAGCAGAGCAGATTTTTGGTGTGAGCTGCTGAGTCACACCTCCGGAGACACGAGCTGTTTGTTTAACTCACCAGGGCTGAGCCATGCGCTCCATTTCCAGGACAGAAACTTTCCAGCAGCCTGGAAGCTCAAAGAACTCTTTTAAGTCTGTTCTATATCCGACTTCTTAGTCTGGCCAAAGGTCTCCTTCCTCCACCTGGTGTCCAGTCAGCCTTGCCTTGGGTGTTGAGTGGGGTTGTGTGGATTTTCAGTGGAGTTTGGGTGAATGCTCTGCCATTCCTCTGTCCCTGCCGCCCTCCTGTGGCACCTCCTGCCTCTGCACTGCGCCCACTTGGTCATCCCTGCGTTTGTTTCCTTTGGGACACCCCGGCACTTCCTCACTCCGTGTTAACTCACTGAAATACTCCTCATCAAATCTACGGAGCTTCTAGGAAATAGTCCTCATCAAATCTCAGGAGTGCCTCTCTGCAGACACGCCATGGATTAGCTTGTAAATAATATCATTATTAGAATTAATTTAAAAAGGCTTCCTTCCCCTGCCCTCTGTGTTTGGCTGTCGTGCACAGAGCACATTTTTAGTCTGAATCATCCCACTCACACTATTCAAGCATCCCCTTTAATAAAATAACAGTTTATAACCTGTGTGAGTGTTTGAGATGGGTTGTTCTCTATCAAGGTCCTGTAGGTCAGTAAAGAGAACTTTTCATCTTCTTTGGATCTTGTTTTGCATCTCGTTTGTTCTCTGGGCTCCTTGGTCACTGTCACAAACCACAGTGTTCTGGACAGAAACCTTTCCAACTCTTGTGCCCTTGTTACTTCAGAACACAGCAAAACAGAGCAAAAGTTACTTGCAGAGTGCAGAATTTGACAGCAGTTCATAATTTTATGCTTATCTTTATTAAAAAAGTTACTGTTTTAAACAAGACTGCAAATTAGCATTTGCTCTTTGTAATATGCCTGTTATTTTCTCCCAAAGATAAAAATGAAGACAGTTTGGAAAGAACAAAAGTTAAAACCCTCGGAACCTCCAGAGAATGCAGCTACTGTGGAAAGTATTTTCGCTCCAATTATTACCTCAATATTCATCTCAGAACTCATACAGGTAAATGAGAGCTGCACCTTTCAGGGTGGGGAGGGAAATCTGCTGAATCCACTTGGATGGAATGTTGAAAAACAGAATCTGCCTTCAAAATTACTGATATTAAGAACAAAGTTTTCTCTAGTTCTAAACAAAATTAAATGATCACAATTAAAATGGATTTGATTTATTTACATAATTATAAATGCTTTTTGAATAATGCAAATTACATTAAGTCTTTTTAAAACCATCTATTTTAAAGGTTTTTTTTTTTTCTACTTTTAGCAGTGTAGCAAAAGTTTAGAGTTTGGTTTTAATTTAAAACGCAGCCAATTTCTCAAGTGTTAAGTTGGTTGTCTGCCAGGTACTGCCACCTGGGGAAAAGCTGAGTCTCTTTCTCAACTCAGCTCCTTGTTTTGCATAGCCAGACAAACCCTTCCTACTCCTGCCTGTGTGTCCTTGGGCAGCAGCTCTGTTTGCAGCTGAGCTGTCCCGTTTGTGTGGGGAATAGGGCACTTGTGGGGTGATCAAGGGCTGCAACTCGTTGGGGTTGACCCAGAGTTCCTCTCCTTGCTTATCTGTGCCAAACACGTTGTCAGCTCCCATCTCCATCCACAGCCAGCATGGGGAAACATCCCAGCACAGCCAGAAGATGTCACTGTAGTTAGTAAAAGTGTTAAGATCCTGTTGTTTAAGTGTTTTAGATGAGTTTGGGACATAGGAGCGTGCAGAAGGGGAGAGAAAAATCGGTTTTAATGTTTTAGAGTCACAGTATTTCCCTTGTGTTTGTGATCAAGCCTTCAAATCTCCGACTGACTAACTGATGAATGTGTGTTGCAGGTGAAAAGCCGTACAAATGTGAATTCTGTGAGTATGCAGCAGCCCAGAAGACTTCCCTGAGGTATCATTTAGAGAGACACCACAAGGACAGGCACGGTGACGGCGCGGCCGATGGGAAGGGTGACAGCAAAGGTTCCCTGCGGGGTCAGGAGACGGCGCTGTCGCTGGCTGCTGACGCTGCTTCAGAAACCAAAAATCTGAAGAGGCTTTTTGATGGTGCCAAAGATGCTGAGAGCTGCCCACCTGCCAAGCAGCAAAAGGAAGTTCTGTCCTTGAGCAATGCAATAGGCAGCACAGTCTTTTTAAAAGTAAAGAACAATTCCAGGGAATCGAACAAAGATTCTGTGTGTAGCAGCTTGAATCAAATACCTGAAAACGTGCCCGCTCCTTACCCGGAAAAACTAAAGGCTGAGAAGGAAACCAAGGAAGCTCAGCCTAAAAGAGAGAGAAAGGTTTCTGTGGCATCAGAGGAAGATGATGTCCAGTATATCTGTGCTTTTATTGGTGGGAAAAATGTGAACAATATGCAAGAATGCACTGAGAACTACAAACGCAGAGCTGTCGTGGACTGTCACGAGCAGCCCTTGGACTTATCCAGTAAGACTTCCCAGGAATGCTCAGTGGTTGCGAGCAGAGGCCTGCTGGCCCCCAGCACCTGCCCCTTCTGTACCTACAGGACATTTTACCCCGAGGTCCTCATGATGCACCAGAGGCTGATGCACAAGTACAACCCTGACACGGTGAACAAGAACGGCTACAGGAGCAGGGCTGTGGCCAAGGCCCGGCGCACGGGCTGTCCCCCGGCCCTGCTGGGCAAGGATGTGCCTCCTCTGCCTCTGCACCCCGGTAAAAACAGGGCTGCCACAAATGCACAGCAGAAACCACTGCAGGCAGGGAAAGCCAAGCAATGTGCCCCTCCACAGAACAAAGCCCCTCTCTTCTCCGGGAGCGAGTCGAGCAGCACAGCCCCGAGTAACCTCAAGTTTCATAAACAGCAAAGTAATATTGGAGCTCAGGCAAACAACTACAGACAACCTCAGCAAGAAGTGCACTCCAGTTCCAGTATCTCTCCGGTACTGGACAGAGTAAAAAGATCTGAATCTAAAATCAGAGCTGTGGGTGCCCCAGTGACTCAGTCTGGTCTGATCAGCAGCAGCATGAACGGGGTTCTCGAGTCTCACCTCGGTGAACCTGGCTGGCCTTGCCACCGAGGGAGAGACTATCTCTGTAGTAAATCTGGGAGCAACAATGCAACTCTGGACTATGGAGAGACCTCTTCCAAACGGATGAAACCCTCTGTGGTAGGTGTGGAGCACCTGGACTCTCCTCTGGCTAATTACAGGAGATACGAAATGAGCAGATTCCGTGTTGCAAACAGATATGCAAATCTGCTACCTCAGGAATACCCTCGCACCAAACCCGCATCCTCTGTCCTGCCAGGCAAACAAGGGCTCCTCAGTGCAGATGATGTTGATCCTCCCAATGTATTGACTGCTCTCAAACCTTACGAGCCATACAGCTCTGGGTCTCTTTATGGTTCTTGTGGATCTAGCAATGGCCAAGTCACCAGCTCGACAGGAGAAGGTACAGTCAGTCCCTCCTTCCTCCTCTGACACCACTGCACAGGGAGGGGAATGGGATTTAACTGTGTCTGTGCCCACCTTGAAAGGCTGAAAATACAGCTGTGCTTAGCATTTCACCAAGTCCAGTCAGTGCTTGGATGTTAGACTTAAAATCCAGGTTCAGCAAACTCCTGGCTTGGGGAATTAGGTGTGGAAGGACTGAATTTTAAACAGGGATCTGATGTTCCTCAAGCTCCCCCTTCCCCTCTGCTGTGAGTTTCTGATGGCAAACGTGTATTGTTTGCTCATCAGACCACTCCAGACATGTTGACTAATCCAGGATATGGAATGAGCCTTTCTGCTTAATGTGCCAGAAGTCTTGGACCATCTGGAATATTAATAAAACTTTTTACAAAATAAAAAAAAAGCTGCCATAGACAATTGTTCCCTTCAAGAGCAGAAAAGGATGTATTGCAGATCATAAAACTGATTTAAATCTTAGACTTCTGCTGTTCAGTGGGTTGGTTTTTTTAATGTTTAACTTTTAGTAGGAACAGAATACTTTGTTAAATCAAGACAACAGATTTCTGCTATTCTAATTATGGTATAGTAATGCTCCATGGAAAGTTCTGGGCCTAGCAGAGATAAATGATTTGTGATGTACTGGGAGAACTCTGCTACTTTTACAAAACACATGCTTTTTGTGTTTTGTCCTTGATCAACATTTTTGAAAAGTCAGCAGGAGGCCAAGATTAAAAGGTGCTGGGTGATACTGAAGCAGTTGTCTGACTATTTGTAGAAGGTGGTATTTATGACTTGAAGCTGAGGTCAGCATGGACTTAGCTACAAATACAGGACTTTGAATTTTGAGACGAAGATCCCATTATAAAAATGAATAGCCTGTGTTGGCTGTGTAGTCTTAAAGTCTGTGAAGTTCCTGAACTCTGAATGCTCCTATTCTCTGGAAGCAGTAAAGTTGTTCCTCTGAAGTAGTCTGGGATGGTAACGAGCCCAGGGGTGTGTTCCCTCAGGTCAGAGCAAACTGCAAATACCGAATCCACATTTAGTTATGGGGCAAAAAGAAAAATATTTGCTCACTCTGTTCTGGTTTTTGTTTGCTTGTTTTAAGGTTATGGGCTTCAAAATGTATCAGATATAATTTGTATTTGTATATAAACATGCAGGCGTGCCTGGTGGGTTATAGGGAAAGGTGAGGGGAAGTGTCACAGTTGTGTGTCCAGGCTGGGCAGGGGGTGGAGAAGGAAAAGCAGCACAGCTGAGTCACTGCAGGCGTGGGGACATGGGGCTCGTTCCTGGTTTCATTCCTGTGTGCCCAGAATTGCTGTGGGAAATGCAGAATGGGCACTGGGCTCTACACAGGGCTGGCCAGGAGCACAGGACTTGTTGCTGTCCTTTGATTCCCGGTGATGTGGGAGGTGTCAGCAGTGTGAGCCAGGGCAGGCTGCTGAAGGAGCAGCTCTGGTTTTAAACCATGACTTCATGGGAATCCACCTGGTTCTTCTTTAGAAGCTCCACCTGTGTCAGGGAAGTCTCAGTGCTGGGCTTTGCTTCCTCTTCCCTGCTGCCAGCCTGGAGACACTGCCCCGCAGTCAGGAACTTTCCACTGGTTTTGTTATTTGGAGCTCTCACAACTGTGGCTGCAGCTAATTTGACAGCATTGTTGTCATGGAAATGAGGATTTCATTGTTCGTTACTTGGTGCTTGCTCAGGGCAAGAAAAGCAACTTTTTATGGCTGTTACCTCTATTGGAAAGACTCGTGAAACAAGCCCCCCTCGACTGGGGTATCGTATCAATTTCTGTAAAAGCCCTGGGCAGGAAGATGTAGGTTTGTAAGGTTAATTTCTCGGTTTTTCAACCAATTTGCTTAGAAGTACCCAACCCAAACCTTGATAGCTATTGAGAGTGGTACAAGGTAGCAAGCCAAGCAACCTCTCCATTTAGAGTTAGAATTTTGCTGTGGGTGGAGAGCAGAGATAAAAGTTTCTTTAAATTCCTTTTCTGTTATAAATCTGAGACACAACAGTCTCTCTCCGCTTCCGCTCCTCGGAGCCGTGTACTGTGATCCCATCTGCAGAGTTGTGCAGGTGCAGACCTGCAGCTTTCTGCCCCCTCTTCCTCCTGAACCCTGCTGATTTTTTTTTTATAAACCACGACGTCAAAAACCTTTTTCCGAGGGCCCGTGTGCCCTTGTGGTGACATCCTTGAGGTGCCCCGAACGTGTTCTGCGGCGTGTTAAATGCTGGATCAACTTGTCAGGAGAATATGTTCCACTTGGCAAACTTGATTAAAGCATGATGCCTTCCCTTATTGCTTGTAAGCTTTGCCATCCCGTGTTGCCCTGAAGAGACAGAAACATTCTGAAACCGCTCAGTTTGTGTTATTCTCAAATTATTTGCCTTTGCAATGGCAACATGTTATCGAGGATAACCTGTTGGCTGATTGATTTGGCAGAGGCTGCAAATTAAAGACAATTGCTCGCGACACACTCCGATGGCTCGGTGGATTCTGTTGAAATATTAATTTAGCGGTGCCATTTTAATTTAATTAAAGCTCGCAAGTGGTTTTTTTATTTTTTTTTTTTTTTCCAAGGCTGCACTGGAAGCTTTCATGGAATATGGATGGCAGTTGGGCTTTTTGGATCCTGTGGGAGTAATGATTCTGGACTTTTTGCCTTAATTTTATGAAGTGTTTTTTGACTGCTTGCCTAAGCTAGTAAGACTTAATCTGGAACAGGCATTGATTTCACATATATAAATCTGAATTAATGGTCCCAGATAAACATGAAACTACCTGTATGCTAGACTGAGAATTGCTTAACAAAGCTCTCCAAGTAAATGTGTGCTAACACTCCTTAAAGTGTCACGAGTTCCATGTAATCCGTGATGGCAGCAATGAAATATCCCCACTTTCCCTCTCAAATACTCATTGAAAAATTCAATTTTCAAACAACTACAGGAACTGAATTAGGCATTAGGGGTGCAGCACTTAACACCTCCTTAGGTGAGGCCTCTGCTGTGGCATTAGTTAAGCAAGGACATTTCTTTCTTGCAAATAAAATGAGTAAAATTTGGAGCTGGACGTCACTTGGATAGAACTTAGCACAAGGTTGTTAAATTATCTTTTCTCCTTGTATTTATTCTGGATCGTGAATTTCATATAATAGGAATATTAAGCGATATCTCTGTTTTTGAGGCGTGATTGTGAGATGACTTGCCAAGGTATTTTGGATTCTGGATGTTGACGTGGACCTGAGAGGAGCAGGAAATAATTCTAACTCCCTTCAATGACTTTCTTCCCAGGAAAGAGATCAGTGTCATCCTACCAACACTTACCCAGCAATCTGCTGCAGAAGAGGAGTTACGAGCCCTTTGTGGGGAACACACCCTTCAGACCCAGTGACAAGAAGAACTGAATCACTCCAGAAAGGTAAACAAACCTTCTGAATTAATTTGGGCTTCAGTCTTGCACGAGGTCTTGGTGGCATCAAAGGTTCCTGCACACCCTGGGGAGAGCTTGTGAAAGTCTGAGCATGAAAAGATAAGAATTTCCTCCTCCTTATAAAATCACCAAGTGCTGGGGTGGCAGCCCTGATTGTTTGGAGGAGTGGTAATGGTTTGTTTGATAGGTACAGGATGTGCCTTTCTGAGAAGTGAGAGGGTAGCACTAGATAACTATGTTAATTAGTTATAATTCCAGTGGGAAGTGCTCAGTGAAAGCCAAAGTGCAGTCAGGAAGTGGAAGTTGAGTCAGTCCTTGAGGCTGGAAGAGGGAGATGTGGGGAAGCAGAAGAAGAGGAGGTGCCTGTGACACACTTCTGGTCCTGGGGGTTGTGTTGGGTGGGCTCTCCTGGGGGTTCTGCCCCTGCTGAGCACTCAGGGCTCCTCAGACCACAGCTCTGGGCTGGCTGAGTCCAGAGGGAAGGGAGAGATTCCTGACAGCTGCTGGGCAGCTTCTCTGTGATCCAGAGGTTTTTCCTGATAGTTTTCCTCTGTTTAACCGAGGGGAGGCTGTGCCCTCCTGGGGAAGGAGGACAGGGGGGAGCTGTGCCCTGGTGCTGGGAGTTCATCCCCTCCATGCTGCAGCTGGGACCTGAGCACTCCTCACAGCTCAGCACAGAAGTGCTCTCTAGGGCTGGCATAAAGAGATCTCTTTGCCTTTTTCTAGCCCAGAGCTACACATAATTCCCCCCTTGAGGTGAATACTTCAGGAGTATTTCTGGAATGCTGTAGCACCTGGGCCAGCACACAGGATTTTATGGAAAGATTTTGGGAGCAGAGCGATCTGACATTGAGTTGACAGCTTTAAAAACTTGTATTTCTTGGTGTTATTCTAATATTACTGCTTTCATTGTTCCCTCCGCTAAGCATAGATGTGTCTGGTTGTGTTGTTAACTTGATTTCATGCCTGAAATTCTTCTTGGGGCTGAACATCTCCCAAAGCAGACTTTATTGGCCAGATAAAGGCTGGCAATCCAGACTTCCATGGCAGTATCAATCCTTTAGCAAGGATTGGAATTCCCTTTGTAACAAAGACACTCTTTACAACAAAAAGTTGGCTGTACTATTTTAGAGCTGTATACCACAATAATATTTATTTAATATATAATTAATATTTATTCCTCTCTTCCCCCCCCCCAGGTCTGAAGACACAAGTGCATATTCCATGGAATTATAACTGCAGTTCATCCCCTGAGGAAGAGAAAATGGTGAAAGCTACTGAACTAAGCTGTGATTGTACTGTATATAGAAACACTACAGTTTTATAATATTGGTTCTTTTAACATTTTGTACCAAATAGCCATACAGAGTAGTCTAAACAGTTGGGTTATGAAGGTGTGTGGAGAATGTATATCCTGACCTTGACTTTTTGAGTATTTTTCATTAGAATTAATTGACCAAATATTAGGTAGGAATTCTATTTTTACATACTTGAGCGCTGCTGAAGAGTTTCTCTTGGAAAGATTATATATCGTTGCACCTCAGGTAAACTGTAAATATTGAAGTTGAAAATCCTGTTGGCGTAATGCTCCTTTTTCATAAAAGTGAAAGTTTCTCATCTGTTGGGGTTGTTGCCTTTTTTTTTTTCCCTGTTGAACTCTGTTAGTTTTTTTTGTTTTTTTTTTTTTTTTAAACAAGTTCCAAATAAACTGTCTGAAAGTGTCCGGTTTAGAGATGTTGTGAACATTAAAAGCAACGGTGCTGACATTGATCTGCCTTGGCTGGGTGAGGACCAGGACGTGCTGGAGGGGCTCTGCTTCTCTGAGGTTCTTTCCAGCTTGGTTTTTAAATGCAAGCATGAGGCAATACTTGACATTTTTGGATTTCCTGAAATGTGCTTGGATTCTTCTCTTGGCATTGGTTGCTGTTCTGCAGAGAAGCCGCTTAAAAAACACACCTCTGCCACCATCCAAACAGAAAATCCCTGGGACTTGCTTGAGAAACAATAATAATCTCCGTGTTTCAAATGTTCGGTTCTGTGCTGAGCTCCACACAGTCACATTTAGAGCAAAAAAAACAAACCCTCCTTTGCACCTTTGTCCAAAGCTGTAAAGTCTCAAACGACAGCCTTGAAATACAAATTCGGGTTCTCCAGGCTTCAAAAGGGATGTGGCTGTGATGGAGCCTACTTGACTGTGCTTGGAAGCTTCTTGATGTCAGTTTTTAGCATCTAAAATGAGTGAGGAATATCCTGTAAATGGGAGAATATCTCCTTTTATTTTTTTGTGAAGACAACAAGAGTTTTTTCTAATGCACATGCAGTTTAATTTTTGTAAAGGGAAGATGGCCAGTTAACCAGCCAGTAAAGCAGAACTGTTGCGTATTTTTTTGACTTGCCTTCCTCGTTTCTTCTCATGAAGTTACTGTAGTTAAGAGTTAATTCCTTCTGTACCTGGCTTTGACTTCCATATATTTTAGTAAAACAAAACAATTAAATATTTTGCACTGTTCATTTTTCTCTCTCCCTTCCTACAGCAAATGTAAAATAGCAAAACCTAGAAACTCTTTGTTGTTTTGGGTTTTTTTTCATTATGCAACTTGAGATGTTCCAGTTGTCTTAGTTCCTGTAAATGGGACTGGTTTTTAATGTCTCTGTAAACTGGCAGTGGAATGAAGTGCTGTGTATCAGGAAATTGTACACTATTGACCTGTTTTCCTGTTCATAAGCTGAGCCATATGTACATAACCCAGATTTTTGTTTTCCTAGTTTTGCACTTTTATAGCCTATTTTTTGAAGATGAATTCACTTGGAAAAGGGTTAATCTATTTTTGTGTGTGATCTCTCTCTCCCCCTGTCCTGGAAGGGTGCATGTGCCACACGGGGCAGGGCTGCTTTTTAACGTGTTGTGCAGCAAACAGACCTAAGGCTTGTTTGTTTTTAATCTCCCTTCATGCTGGTACAGTTTCCCTCAAGGCTTTTTTTAAATTTTTTTTTTTGGGGGGGGGTGGGGGGTGGGTTTGGAATGGAAAAATGGACCTGAAGACTCCATTCCATGGCAGCACCACCACACTTTGCCCATCAGTATTAACTATTGGGATACTACTGGTTTGTTTTTTTTTGTATGTTCCTTTGGAAATAACAGTGCATATATAGAGGTACAAATTGTTCCATTTTTTTTCCTCCTCTTTTTTTTTTTTTTTTTTCCTCCTTTTTAAAATGTATTTATTTCATTCCATTTTGTTCTATTTTAATTGTTTGGGACCGGAAGTCGGCAAGCAGCAGGCACACATTACTCATTTAATTTATGATGTATTTCACTTTAGTTTGAGTATATTATTACATGTGGATGTAAATATAGACTTGGTGTTTTGCAAAACTGGTTTCTGTGTCTTGCTTTTAAGGCTTAAAAGGAGTTGCCTGGAATTTCATGTTCACTTGACCTTTCACCATCCTCGCATTGCTGGGGGAGAGGGAGAAGCTGCCAATAACCAAATCCAAATTCATGTTCAGTTACATGAAAATACTGAGTCACTCCCCAGAAAATCTGTCTTGAAATAAGGAAGAAACTTTTTGGCTTTCTTCTCTTGCAGTTATTTTCCTTCAAGAAAGGAAAATGAGTTATTAAATGCATTTTTTTTGTGATAATGACATTGAGAGGAGCATTAATTGTATTTTTTTGGTGAGACTTCATAATTTGTATTAAATTATTATTACGTTTTTTAAACCAAAAATGTTCTGCGAAATTTTCTAGGTCTGTTGTGTTCTTGGAACTCTTCCTGAGGTGCCAGAGCTCACCAGCACCTCTGACCACATCTCAAAACTGAAATTATCAGCTTGGGAGGCACCTGGGGGAGAGACAGGCCCAAGGCAACTCACCCTTGAGGAAAGGGAATTCACCTGATGAAAGCCCCATTTAAGGGCACTAATGAGGGGGCATTAATGAAGGGGCATTAATGAAGGGGCACAGCTCTTCAATGCCAGGCTGGGCTGGTTTGTAGGAACAGGCTCTGGGCCACGTTCTTGGTTTAATAAAAGCTGAAACCTTCCAAAGGTGGGAGCCGACAGCCGCAGTGATGTGGAAATGAGATGGTGACTCCTGACTGTGCCCGTGGGGCACCAGGGGGGTCTGGGGGCACAGGGGCTGGGTTGGGGTCACTCCTGGGGGGTGGCAGTGGCTGGAGGGGACAGCTGAGTGGGTGTGAGCTCTGCAGCCGGCTCTGAGCCCTGCCTTGGTGCCTGGCCCCGGGCTGAGGCTCCCTGGACCTGGTTATTGCAGGGCCTGAGCTGGTGATGCCTCTGTACCCCTGTGAGCTCTGCACGTGGGTAAAACTCAAAGCAAAGGGCAGCTCCCAGAGCTGAGGGCGAGGTAAGGACCAGGACAGAATATTCTGTGTGCTCGGTCCCTGTGAGTGCCAGGCTCTTGTTTGCTGCCTCCACGCAGAATTTCAGGCACTGCCCAAAATGATGGAAGGCACATTCTGGTGTCAGTGTCCAGAGCAGGATCCCCAACACTTGTTTAAGGGCTCTTCCTCCTCTGCTTTTACCAAATTACCCCTTTAGATCCATCTCTGACTGCTCCATGTCCTGAAATTCCAAGGAAGCAACTCGTTCTCACTTAGGAAGAAGAGCTAATATTAAACCACCAAACGGTTTTTATCTCCCCCTTTGTGAAAGAGGAAAATATGCAAGTGCTTTCCCGAGCAGATTTCTCTGTTCATTTGCACACACTTGAGAAAAGTGCATTTAATTAGGATTAGCAAGTCTCTAAATTGCAGATGGTTCTCAGGGGAAAAAAATAGTTATGAGTGCATTCATGACATTAAAATCAGTACATTTAATTCAATTTCATCTTAATATTAATTCATAACATCTAAAGTAGTAGTTCCTACTGAAGATATTCATATGATCCGGGATTACTGGGGAAAATGAGATCTGGCAGTTCCAAACATGCTGCAGCATAATTACCACGTGTAATTATGCAGATGGAGTAATCACGTGCTAATTGCAAGGATGCCCATTTTGACACGTGTTCTCTGGAACGAGGGTCAGGTGTGTGATAAACTTAATTTCGTTTGGAGTTCTTTGTTGGTGGACGCAGAGTCCAGGACTGGGTCAGGTGTGAAATGTGGCAAAAATCAGGAGTTCAGGGAGCAGCTGGAGCAGAATTCCTTGGAGGAGGCTGCTGGGATGAGCCTTTGTAAAGCCAAGAATGCTCTGGTTTCAGCCTTCTCCTCCTGAAAGATCCAAAGGGAAGGGCGAGGTGTGCTCCCGGACCATCCCTCGCTGTGATCAGTTCTGTCTGAGCTGTCTCAGGCAGCTTTTACCCTCTGTGTGTGTGTATGAAATCAAAGCACCCCAGCCCTGTCTGCAGGATGGGAAACCTGGATTTTGGGAATAATATTCCCTCTCCAGAAGTTTTCTCCCTTTGCTTCCCCTCCCTTCATGGCTTTTCCCAGCAGGCAGAACTCCATCCTGCAGCCTCCAGCAGCTCCCCTGGGTGCTTTTAACACCTCTCCAATGTCCCCTGAGAGCCGGGGAGAGGTTCCCGTGTGTGCTGCATCCCGAGAGAATTCCATCGCTCCTGGGGCACCAGGTGCTCCAGGGGCAGGGAAGGGCTCTAGGAACACCATCCCCTGTGCCAGTGCAGGGTTCTGGGAACACCATTCCCTGTGCCATAGTCTGGGAACACCATCCCCTGTGCCAGGGCAGTGTTCTGGGAACACCATTCCCTGTGCCAGGGCTTTGGAGCACCATTTCAGGTGCCAGGGCAGAGCTCTGGAGCATCATTCCCAGCGCTCGGCATTCCCGGTGATGCTCACCATTCCCGGTGATGCTCGCCATTCCCGGTGGTGTTCACCATTCCCAATGATGCTCACCATTCCCGGTGATGCTCACCATTCCCAATGCTATTCACCATTCCCAATGATATTCACCATTCCCAATGATATTCACCATTCCCGGTGATGCTCACCATTCCCGGTGATGCTCACCATTCCCGATGATATTCACCATTCCCGGTGATGTTCACCATTCCCGATGATGCTCACCATTCCCGGTGATGTTCACCATTCCCGATGATGCTCACCATTCCCGGTGATGCTCACCATTCCCAATGCTATTCACCATTCCCGATGATGTTCACCATTCCCGGTTATATTCACCATTCCCGGTGATGCTCGCCATTCCCGGTGACGCTCGCCATTCCCGGTGACGCTCGCCATTCCCGGGAGCAGCCCGGCATTAGGTGGCGGTGTTGGCCCAGCAGCGGAGCCGGAGCCGCGGCGCGTCCCGAGCACCCGCTCGGTGTAAATCCCCCAATTAATCCCAAACAACACAAAACCAACCCCGAGCGGCGCCGCGGGGGAAAGGCGGGACCAGGGAAAAATCGGGAACGCGACATCCCCGGGAAGCTCCGCGGGCAGGGAGGGAGATGGACAAGAGCAAAGCTGTCCATCCTGAAGGTTTATCCCGGATTTTCCCCCCTCTCCCCGTCGGTATTTCCTGAAATGTGGTGCCACCGAGAGGATTTAGCTGCTGGCAAATGTTCTTTGTGACTGCTGGAGATGTTACACTTATGGAGGGGACGGAACGTGGGAAAAATCACCAGCACAGAACCTTTTGCATGAGCAAATCCAGTCGGATAAATAATCGCCGAGCACACTGGCATTTAAAACTCATTTTGCTCGTGTAAAATGTTTTCATTAATCCTCTCTGAAAGGCATGACCTAATTACTGATTTTTTGTCTTGTTGAATAATTACAGAGAACTTTCCTGTGATTTCATCCCTTCAGTGGAGCAAGTGGGAAAGGGCCTGAGTTATCCACGTGAGCCAAGGAAACCACAGGCTTCTTGGTTTACTGATAATTCTGGAATATCAGGAAAGAACTTGCACTTAAAGCAAAAAAAAAAAAAAAAAAATTAAAAAATCATATTTTGTCATGAAATATTATTTCAGTTTAGGGTAGTTCTGAATTTTTAATATATATATGTATGCTCTCAAAAGTCTAATTAAACATTGCTAAATAAAGTAGATCTGAGCAAACCCAATGAAATTTTAATGTCAAAGTTGAGCACAAATAGTTTGGGAAAAGAGAAGATCAGAACTGAGTGAAATGATAATTTATGCTGAAATACATTTTCACCAAACTTGATTTTTTTTTTTTTTTTTTTTTTTGCCTTCTGTTTCTTCAGAGCTCCCTCCCACCAAAACCTCTTGAAACCTCCCAACTTTTCAGCAGTAGACCAGGATATTTCCCACCTCTGGGACGGTTCCTGCTCTCAGCTGGTGGCTCTGGATTGTCCAGGGAACATTTCCAGGTTCAGTTTCTGGGGTTTTTCCACCTTTAGTGGAACACCTGCCCCGTGTTGGAGTTGGGTTCACTCTGTGTGTTCACACAGGGGCTGAGGATGAGACAATATTAAATTTCAGTTTCCTTTGTGTTCCCCTTCAGCGCTGTGTTTGGGGTTGGGTTTCTGCTCTTCCCTCCAGCTGCTACGTGAGGTTCAAAGGTAATTGAACTCAGCATTTCTCTTCAAACTGGGTCTTGTTAAAGCCTCTTTTGGCAGAACCTAAATCTGAGCCTTCGACATTTTAACAGAATCTGTTTTCAGGTTGAAAAATCTCTTTCCTGATAAGATTTTGGGTTGTTTTCCTGTTCGACTCCAAAAGCCTGAGCTGATCATCTTTAAAACATTAGCACAATTGCTTACAGATGGACTCTGCATATGAAAATGTGATTTCCCCCTCTCCAAACCAGGCATTATTGCTGTTTGCCTGAGCTCAGGGGCTTCTCCTTTTGTTAATTTAACCTCAATATGTTCTGTGTGAGTTTAGCCAGAGCTGTTGGTGTTTTATGAGTTTGGAAAAACAAGCAAACAAAATCCTTAAACGCTTGTGGCACTGTTCAGCTTTTGCCTGTTAAAGGGGAATATTGAATATACAAAAGGCTTTGGATTTGGTTTTCCTTCTGGGTTTTTTATGTTTTTAAAGCTTTGTTGATGATTTTTGGCACTGGATTAATTGAGCTCAGTCTCAGGACACTTTAATCCCACCTGAGCTGCCCCACACCACTGGCCTGCACACTCAGAGAGCCAGATTCAGTGAATTTGGTTGTGCATGCTTTAAAAATAGCAATAAGTTATAGTTGGACAGCAAAAAGCACTTTTTGGTGGAGGGCCACGACTGGTAATCGAGGAACCGTAGCTGTGCTTATATCACTATAAATTAAAGTTGGGTATTAACATAAAGCTGGCCAGGGCTGCACCCAAAATGGTCACAAAATGGACACAAAATGGACCCATGATCACCAGGTCTCACACTTTTATAAGTTTTGCTCCATTTCCATCTTGGTGTTTAATTGTCCCATTCCAGCCCCAGGCTGTGAGGTCCCATCCTTGTCCCTCCCTCCAGCCCACCCTTGTTTGTGCTTTGGGGCTGAAAGTTGTCCTTGGTGTGCAGCAGGAGAAGGATTTGTTTTGTGTCCCTGCTGTGTGCAGAGCTGAGTGACACTGACTGTGAGCTCAGAGCTGCTCCCCTGGGCACCACAGAAGGTGAAAAATATAAAAGCTAAAACTTAAACATCACCCTCCTGGAGCATACAGGTCCCTCCTCAGCACCCGGCCCCTCTGTCAGCCCATTTCAACTGGAAAACACTCAGCAAAGGTAGGCAGAATTCAATTTATTCCTGAATTGTTGAATAATGTAATATCTGTGTTGTACATAAAAGAATCACAAACCACCCAGCCTGATTTTCCTATGAAAACATTTAACTTTTATTAAATCAAGACAGTTTTAAGGAGCAGAGAGATAAAAAAATAATAATAAAAAAATAAAATGAAAGCAAAAGAAACAACTGAACCGACTTTCAAAGTTGCCCTGTAGCCAAAACATCCATCTGAGGAGCTGAAGGGTTGATTTTATTTGCTTGTTTGTTTGTTCTTCTGCTGGAGTGTATCGCCAGTAATTCAAAAAACAAAAAAGAAGAGAGAAGAACGAGTTCCAACCCTGGGAATAAACCCGAGGTGCCTCTTGAGGCTGCTGGGAGCTGCCCCAGTGCTTTGGGGTCTGCAGGGTTTGGGAATCCTGGGCTGGGGCAGCAGGGATCTGGTGCAGGGGATCCCTGGGGATTTCTGGGGGTCCCTGGGGGATCTCTGGGGGTCTCTGGGGATCTTTGGGGTGGGGATCCCTGTGGATCTTTGAGAATTTTTGGGGGTCTCTAGGGGTCCCTGGGGATCTCTGGAGAAGGCTATGGATCCCTGGTGGCCCCTGCTGATCTTGGTGGATCCCTGTGGATCCCAATCCCAGCCCCACAGACCCAGGGGGAGCCACAGGCAGGTGAAACCCCCTCCCAGCCCAGCAAATCCCAACTTTGTGGGGCACTGAAACATTTGGGGTCAGCGCTGAGCACGCCGCAGGTGATCCTCCTTCCAGGCAGGATCTGCCCCGGCCCTACAAAACATTCCTGGGCCATTCCCAGCCCTACAAAACATTCCCGGGCCATTCCTGGCCCTATAGAACATTCCTGGGCCACTCCTGGCCCTATAGAACATTCCCGGGCCATTCCTGGCCCTATAGAACATTCCTGGGCCACTCCTGGCCCTATAGAACATTCCCGGGCCATTCCTGGCCCTATAGAACATTCCCAAGGCATTCCTGGCCCTATAGAACATTCCCGGGCCATTCCTGGCCCTATAGAACATTCCCAAGGCATTCCTGGCCCTATAGAACATTCCCGGGCCATTCCTGGCCCTATAGAACATTCCCAAGGCATACCTGGCCCTATAGAACATCCCCGGGCCATTCCTGGCCCTATAGAACATTCCTGGGCCATTCCTGGCCCTATAGAACATTCCCAAGCCATTCCTGGCCCTATAGAACATTCCTGGGCCATTCCTGGCCCTATAGAACATTCCCGGGCCATTCCCAGCCCTACAAAACATTCCTGGGCCATTCCTGGCCCTATAGAACATTCCCAAGGCATTCCTGGCCCTATAGAACATTCCCGGGCCATTCCCAGCCGCTCCCTGGAAGGGGCAGAGGAGCTGGAGTTCAGTCAGAGAGGCGAGACAAAGCCCAGGGGAGCAGACCTGGATTGGCAGACAGCAAGACGAATTGGATGATCTAATAGTCCTTTTCCATCCCGAAGTTTTATGATTCATTTGTTATTTTAGCCATCTCTATATATTTTTTATTTTACCCTTGAGGGGTTTCTTGAGATGTGTGCAATATATTCTTTTTTTTTGTTTTTTTTTTTAATTTCATTTTTTTTAAAGCACTTAAAAAAAAAACCCCAAAAAGCCTGATGTTGGTGTTGCAGGATGGGGCGTGTTCACCACAGGGATGGGATGGGTGTGTGTTCCCCCCACCCCATAAATAACCCCAGAGCCAGGACAGGGAAAGACTGGGAGAAACCAGCCCAGGGTGATGGTGATGTTGCTTTTCCCTTCTTCTTTTCCTCACTTTAAGGGATTATTAATGAAGGGAAAAGAGTCTGTGAGAAATCCTGAGTGAGTTTTACTGAAACAGGCACATTCCTGGTTTTTTATTTTTTTTACTCCCACAGCCTCTCCAGGTCAGTCTCTTTCTCTGCAGAGAAAGAAAAAAAAAAAAAAAAAGAAAAAAGAAGAAGAACTAAAGAAAAGAAAAACCCACACAAAAATCAATCCATCAAATGTCATTACAGATTTATTAAGCCTGATGTAGAAAGACTTTTAACAGTAACATCTTCAGAAAGCATAAAAAGAGCACTTCTGTTCAGTCTTGTGCTTTGAAAATCTAAATATATTTTTTATCATATAAATAATTCTTTTCATGTTTTAAGTGCATCTGTTTTTTTTCTCTTTTTTTTTTTCATGTTTTTTTTTCCCTTTTCAAATTTCCATTTTACAATTGGCCAAAAAAAAAAAAAAAATCCAAAAAAAACCCCCACAACCAAAAAAACCCCCTGAAGTCTGCATTGACTGAAATGAAGCCATTTGCAAAGCTAATGATGTTGTGAAGCATGTCTGTGGTGAGCCGTATCAGCTAGATTTCAGAAAGGTAGTTCAATGAGTGCAGCATTAAAATGAGGGACAGCCTCCAGCAAAAATCATAATTGAACACACCCAAGTCCTTAATGTCTGCAGTTGGGTTTCCTGATGCAAATTACGATAACATTTCAGATGTGAGCAGTCGCTTTCCAGTAGCTGCGGTGGAAAAGAGACATTTTATGCCACAAAGGGAAGAATTACCATGTTTAAAAATGTAAATAATATATGTATAGAAAGCTTTTTTATGGAAATGAGGCATTCAGGATTATGTGAACAGTTTGGGATATTTTTTCCCCCCATTTAAACATAACAGATAAAGATGTGTGATCTATTATTCAGGGCTTTAATTACAGTTCCAAAACTGCAGTGATTTTATTAAAAAAAAATAAAATCAATCCCTGGGCATAAAAAGTAATGTTTTCTGTGGGAAAGTTGAGGGATTATTTTTAAATACAATGTATTTACCTTGTGAAAATACAGAACAAAAAAAAAAAATCACCGTTAATAGATTTCAATGCAACAAAATCATACACAGAAATACATCTTAAATGCTCTGGAATGCAGTCATCTTCCTGTAAATCAGAAAAGGCCTTAGATAAATAGGTTTGACCTGATTTAAATTTAATGAGATACATAGTCCTGATTGTTAATAATTGGTTTGGGGGAATCCAAAACAATAAAAGCAATAATCTCCTCTAGTATAAATTATACGAATTTATTTAGCAATCAACCGAAGGGAGGAGGAGTGGAGAGGGGAAAAAAAAAAAAAGCCATTAACATTATCAATTTGTTTAGTTGAAGTTACTTATAACAAGCAAATAATTGGAAGCCAAATTGCCAAGGCTCGGAGAAAGGGAATATTGGGAAGATGATTGTGTGTGATGAAGCTCTGGGGCCACTAGATGGTATGGTCCTCCCAGCAGAAAGGGCTTTTTTCCGTGCAAGGACCATTCATAATCATCCAAAGCAAGTGAAACATGGTTTTGATTAAAGCAGCCTGTTGGCTCAATAATCTCGGTAATTTTAAAAACATCCTTAATGTGGAAGAGGAACGCTGCAATGTCAGAGATGGCCTTGGGGCCCATTATAAACAGCAACAAAATAAATAAGGAGAAGAAATGAGGGGGGGTCATGAAAACAAAATTAAGCTAATGTTTCAAATTTTGACAATTATGAATTGTTCCTCCAAGAAGACATTTTAAAAAAAATAAATAAAATAATTCAGGCACTATTAGATAAAATACAAAGAGAAGTATCGTACATGTATGAGTTTCCCATGGGATTAAACATGCTTCAAAAGCAAAACTTGACTTAGATTTCCCCTGTTCCCCCCGCCCCCCTTTCCAGCCAGCAATTTGGGCAGGTCTCATGCAAACACAGACTTGCTTCTCCGAGTTCCTCCAAAAACTCCTCTCTAATTCCTTTATGAGCCTTTAAAAGATGATGACCGAGAAAACAAACAAACAAACAAATTACGAGCGTGTTATCTGTGTGGAAAAAAAAAATAATATCCCCCACTATGGACCTTTTTTTTCCCTCTTTTTTTTTGTAGGAAACCGAAACAAGCGAATATAACAAAATCTGTGTTCGTAACATGGCAATATAGTTAATAATATATACAAATATGTACAGTATAAAAATGCATCAAAGGCGCAACTTTTCATCCAAACAAGCTGCAGTGCCCGAGGAGGAGCAGCTTGGCCCCCCTCCTCTGGAAGTTACAGGCAATATGTTCTGTACAGCATGCACTGGTTACAAAATGAGTGCAGGAGCACCGAGACATTGGCCAGGGAAAGTCACCACCAGGAGTCCCGGCTGCGTTGTCCGTATAAAAAATGGGTTCAATCTTGCCTTTTGGCCTTTTGGAGTATATACATTTGTGTGTGGGGTTGTTTTTTGTTTCTTTTTTAAAGGGAGATGAGCTTTCGAGTCTTGATTTTCTTTATTGTTTGAGAAACAGAATCCTGACCCCGCGGGTCACAGGTGCCACCTGAGGATGCTGCCGACAACAAACGGGAGACGAACCACGAGCGCTGGGGCAGAGCAAACCCATCCAAATGCACCAGAGTGGCCAACTGTGCTCCGAGGCTGAAATGGGGGTGGGTTAGACCCTCCGGACTCGTGCCGGCGTGTTCCAGGTACCAAAACCCAAAACAAACACACGGAGTGAAAGACCAACAAAGGATTAGGGAGAGGGGCCTGAGCACAGGACAAAAGGGCGCATTGTACCAGAGACATAGGACAGAGAAGAACCCTGAGCCAAATAGGAACTGTCGAGCTTTTGCCACCTGTATTGCACATTCCAGCGGGGTAAAGCTGAGCCCCTGCCCTGCACGTCCTGCAGGTTCCTGCTGCCAGCAGTGCCCAGCTGCTGCCTCAGCCCCGGAGCTGCTGCTGCTCCTCAAGGGATGCACAAACACACACACAGACACACCTGTGTGCCCGTGTCCGACGGGTGCTCTAGGGAAATGTCCCTGTGCACCTGCATATCCTCCTGGAAACGCCCAGATATGCCATTCTTAAACGTTACCTGGACCACTTTTGATGTGAAAATACCACCCACAGGAATCTCCCACGTTTCGGATGTGAGGATGTGCTGTGTGGGGATGGGGAAAGTGTTCCCTGCCTTTAGCGTCGCTGCATTTTTTACAAAATTTTCATTTTCGTCATGAAATACTGATCTTTTTTTTTACCCCCCCCTGCTATCTCATCTAAGGAGTCTAATGAAAGAATTTGTTGCCTTTACTTAGATCAAAAAAGGAAAGGGGAAAAAAAGAGTTTGCTGAGCTCGATGGTGTGAACTGAAGTGGAGCTGTGCGATCCGCCAGGATTAGTGTTTAATCTGTTGTCTCAAACAGGGCTTTTTACAAAGGCCTAAAGACATTTCATGAGCTGAGAGGGATGATGAACTGGAAGTTTATTACTCTGCAGTTAAGTCCAGTGGTACAGCAAGTTCACTTCTAAAAAATACTCTCCGAGAAAAAATTGTGCAGACATTTTGGTACAAGAAATAAATGTCATCTGAAACTTCATCTACTCTTCACATCTCTTGTGGCATAATCAAAGCAAAAACCACCCCCAGACTGAAGGACACTGGGATAAAAGTGCTTGCACTGGTATAAAAGTGGTCCAGCAGAGCAAAAGGAGCTGTACCAGTATAAAGTGCTTTATAGTGATACAACTGGTGTTATTTTTACAAGCATCGATGTCAAAGTCTTGTGATCACCTCCCTGACATAGCTAAAAACCTTCTGAAGTGCAGGAGATTTAATTTGCCTGGAGCTAGAGACTGAAGTTTGCTGGACTGTTTTTTCAAAAATGCCTAAATGCTTTTGGAATCTGAGGCTGGGACCACGAGGATGGGGTTTGGAGCTGGGAAAACAGAGGGTGAACCTTGCTGGATCTGAAAGGGTGGCTCTGGATTTACTCAGGAATAAATGCATCCAGAATCTGGCTTCTGTTTTCTAGACACTGGACTGAAATGGGAGGGAGGTGGCTGCAGGGGGATTCAGGGGGATGTGGCGTGGCAAGTGTGGGGTGCAAAGACCAGTCAGCTTCCAGACCCACTGCAAACCCATTATTTTTATTATTTTATTCTTTCCTTTAGAAGACAACTGGAGAATGAGAATTCTAAATTCTCTGTGCTTTCCACTGCAGGGAAATAATGAAGAAAAAAAGAAAACTCAGGAAGCATTTCTGCAATAACAACCCAGTGACTCACCCAGGGCCATCAACCAACAGGCTGATCTGGAGTTCAGGGGCTGACAAATCAAGACCTCATTGATGAAATGGAATTGAAATCTGCCTTTAGATGCATGTCCTTTATTCTTTTGTTATGTTTAAAAATAAGACACTTGCTGTGGTCCAAAGTGACACAAATGGTCAAAGGTTGGACTCGATGATCTCAGAGATCTTTCCCAACCTAAGTTATCCTGTGACATAAAAAGGGTTCTGTTTGCACCCACAGTGGCCAACTCAAGCTCTTCAGCACCATTCTGGAAATGTTCTTAGTTCTAGTGGAGTTAAAGGACTTCCTGCTGACTATTTCCAGCTGAGGACGAGAAAAGTTGTGACCTGTGGGACAAATTGTGATGAGGAGCAGGAAACCCAGGTGAGGAAAACCACAGTGTGACTGACCCTGCTGTGAAACCCAACGGGAGGCTGCTCTGGGGGCTCTGGGGTGGTCAATATGCAGGAATTACAGCTCCATAATTCCTAACCCAACTTCCTAGGGGCAACAATGACATGTCAGGCAGTGCTGGGAGAAGATGGGCAGGACCAGCAGCATTTGCTCACAATCTGTGGAAGTGGCTCTCTTGGTGCTCCTGCTCGGGGACAGATGGCCTTTAAAGCCTGCTGTAATTGCAACGTATTGATCTGGAATCTGTGATCAATACTGTCTTTATAGAGAGAATTTTAAATATAAATTGCATCGTATATCTGTTGGTGAGGACAAAAGCCCTGTGTGATGGAGATCCCCCTGCGCCAGCCCCAGAGTGATGATGGAATACAGAGAGGGGACAGGGGACAGCCCAGCCACAGCCACCTCTTCAATCTCTGCCAAAAATCAGGCTGCCTTCCTCATTCCCTTGTGTCCTTAGCAGGTTTCATCCCAAAATAACACCCACAGCATGACCCTGCTGGGATGTGGTTGGATGAGGCCGTGGGGAACCAGCACAAAGCCAGTGTCCCCTCAGCAGCTCCCACCCAAAACTCCAATATTCCTTTTTCCTGGTCACCAAGAGCAGCTTGTTCTCCGTGCAAATCCTGCATGGGCAGTTCCCAGTGGGAATATCCCCTCCTGGTTTCAAGGCTGAACCGTGGGCACGGAGTAATCAATAAATATGGCACTTTGTCAAAACATGATTAAGGAAAGAAAAAGAGGCCAAAAATTAGGGAAACGATCCCTGCCATTCGAATGTATGAGAGTTGACTCAATAGCCTGTAAAGCTGGCTTGGAAGGCTTCACCCCCTATCGTGCTAATATATAATTATTGATTTTTAAAATGACTTTTTATATCCTCCCTGATCTCTAAAAAAGCTAGGGAGGTCAGTCTTGTAAATACTTTTACAAGTAGGTAATAAAACCCATGATAACTTGCATTGACAAGTAATTACTGGGCAGGTTTGTTAGCAGATTCTCAAAGATTTTTTTTTAACCCAACAATTATTATTGTACTAATGACAGCTATTTTTAAAGTTAAGTGTCCTTCTCCCTCTCAGCTTAAGTAACAAAAAAACCTGGAAAAAACACCTGAGACATCCACTGAAATTCTTATATATTAGGCCCCAAAGGGATGCTAATTACCTCTCCCTGTTTTAAAATAGAACATCCTTTTTTTTCAGGCGATATGGCTTATTTTGACATGGATGGTGGCAGGAAGGGAGCTCTGGTTTCTGAATAAATCTTTCAAAGCAGTGTGCAAGGGTAACAATTCTCCCTGCTTTATTTCAGTGCAAGAGCATAAACAGCTTGGATATGTGGTGTATCAATATGCCACTTGTTAATAAGCAAGGACGTGAATCATAAATATTCGGCTGTTTGATCACCAGGCTTTTA
This sequence comes from Sylvia borin, assembly GCA_014839755.1. NCBI lineage: Eukaryota > Metazoa > Chordata > Aves > Passeriformes > Sylviidae > Sylvia > Sylvia borin. Next base: position 13,424,365 of record CM025972.1, read on the forward strand.
ATTAATGTTTTGATGATCTCCAATAAGAATAAAAGTCAGAACGATAGATATTGAGTAGCGGCGACAGAGAAAAGATGCAATGATTTTTTGTGTTACCTGATTTATATGACAGAAAAACTATCAACTCACCCAGTTTCGTACAGAGAAGAGAGAGGAGAGACGAACATTTCCCTTTTTGTTTTTTTTTTATATCGTATTGTAAAAAAAGAAGAATAAAAATCACTTAATTCAAATGTGTACCTAAAACTTTCCCCGAGGACAGCGATGCAGGCAAAATGATCAAGCTTTAGCACTGTGTTGATGAAGGTTTGTGGCCAGATTTTTAAACAGAGTAGCTGCTGCCACACAGTGAAGACTCCTGAGCTAAACCTGACCACCCTCAGGGGGTTTGGCCTTTCCAAAATCTCCCCAAACCTTCGCAGCTCCGGGGTGGGGCCGTGTGTTCTGTGGTCACCCTGAGCTCACAGGGCACCAGCAAAGCCCCTTCCCTGCCAAAACTGAGCAGCTGATGCCCCAAATAGCCCCAGCTGTGGGTGCTGTGGGCTGGCTGGGGACTCCAAGCCTCCTTTTTGTGGGAAGAAGCTCCTGAGAGCTCCTGGTGTGGAAATTCCTACAGCTTGGCCTTGCTACAGGTGCAAACCCCTCAACATGGAGAATCCTATTAAAGAACAGCCAAACTCCCAGCTGTGACAGCATCAGGGCTGGGAGCTTCACCTGTCGGATGCTGTGAGCAGCCCAGTGGTTTTTCCCTGCACCCAAAAGCTCAGGGAAAGGTGCAGTTTTTCCCCAGGGCGATTTTCTGTGGCGCTTGTCGCCTTTGGGTCGGCACCACTGGCTCCACCTTGAGCAACTTCACCTCATCACCCCGGCCTGGGCTGTGCAATTTAACAGCTTCTGAGGAGCTCGATGCTAATGCATTGATTTTGCTTTAATAGAATTTTGTTGTCAATGGCCAGTGCTCAGCACGGTGCAGGCTTCAATCTTAACCCATCTGAAGGCTCTGCTCGTTTCCAGTTGAGCTCCGTTCATTTCCAGTTGAATAGGTTAAGCAAAGACAGACCTCACTGTTCTCAATTCACTTTATGATCCTCCCATCATAAAAAATAATATCAGCACCTTGCTTTTCATGTCAGAACTACATTTGAGCTGCTATTCCCTATGCCCATGAGTAAATCCCATAAAAGCCGCCCCGTTGTACTGTCGCTATTTTTCCTTGTGGATGATTGATTGATGGATGAGTGCTGACACTTCAATGAAGCTATTTCGACTGCCATCTCAATCCGATGATGTGAGGGGTATATTTTCTGTCCATGCCTCATTACTTCAGAATGACATTCCTGGAACTTCATTTACTTTTTCCCTCCTTCCCTCAAGCGCCATATTTTTTCCCATCTAGGTTATGCATGCCATAAAAAAAGCAATTTGCTATTATATGTGGCATAAGGGCAACACTTTCCCTAGGAGGTAAATAAGAAGGGCCCTTTTTTTTCTCCTCCATGTTGAGTTTAGGGATCATGTCAAAATTTCCCAAGCAGTGCCAAAGCAGGCCCTCCTGCACAGGCCACAGGGAACGCAGGGACCACGTTCAGTCTGATTTTGTGACTGCTGCACTTCAATTATACCCTCCAACATCGCAAACAAAACAACAGGAACAGACACTCCAGAGCCCTTTTCTGATTTGAGAGAGAGCCTCTTCTCCACTTGTGCCTCGCATACTTTGAATATTTCATTTGCCACGGAATAGCGATTTACAACTTGATCCAGACTTATTTTTCCTTGGAGAATAGGGGAAGTTCATCGTTAAATGCAGAGATGGATTTGTCTACCGGAGGTTGTTTTCTCTGAGCGAGAGCAAACAGCGCTGCGCCTGGATTTCCAAGCAGTGCACTAGGAACAGTGGGACTCGTGACATTGGCGTATCCTGGAAGAGGCTGGGAGTTGACTTGGGACCCGATTTTAATCTGTGTAATACAGTATTGCCGTTAATAATAACGTATAATTAAGACATCCGTTAAAAATCCATAACGTTAATTTAATGGAGAAAATCTAATACAGTTCTATTGGAATTTTTACGTTAAATTAACTTTAACGGGCTTTTAATGGATGTCTTAATTAGATCTCATTATTAACGTGAATATTCCACAAATTAAAACTGGGCCCTCCAAGTTTTAATGAAAAAAGTTACAAGCACGAATTTGAAATTGCCATTTTTGTAGCCCCCTTCTCCCAGGTCGGGGTGGGTTTGGCTGGACACAGCTCGGACACCAGATTCTGATCCCAGTTTTTTGGTGGCACAAATCCAAAGTCACTCCGTTGGCCACAACAGAGTTTCAGATTTACACTCACCTCTACTGAGAAAAGAATTCCACTTTTATTCTTTTATATCTATATATAGATATTTATATAGTGATATTTATATATAGATATATCTACATTTATATAATGTTCAATAATCTAACAATAGTACTTTTGTTTAAAAATCCCTCCATCCCATATGTCTCGTCATAAACCGTAATGGAGATTTAAATATATATATATATATCTGAGGAATAAAACAAACTGAAAACAACCCATTTCAAACAAATCTTTGGCAGCAACATGGTTAAGCATAACTATTTGAACAACTTGCACAGAAGATTAACATTGTTCAGAGGTTTTTTGGCTCAGAATCTGTTTTAACTTAATAATTCTTGTACTTACTGTGATGTATTGATCCCTAGTGCAATGACTGGATTGGGCAACCCAGGTGCAACAGTAATAGCTGCACAGAATAGAAACATTTCCTTTAGACAAACTATCCCAAAGGGGTTATAAATAGGAAATGGACATTACCATGAAAAGTAAAGCTTCCAATGTGACTGCATCTTGTGTAGCACACTTGGACATTAAACTATGAAGAATTTTTTTTTTTTTTTCCTGTCAAGTGTTACAAATTGACGAAATAAGTACATCAATGTTCTCAGTCATTATCTTACTTCAGTGGCACTTTGTTTTAGTGACAGCAAAAAGGGACAGCGGAGACCAGACAGCCCCAGTGCAGTTTATCAATGAAAATCTAATATCGTCCATAAGCAGGGGGAGTGGAAATCAATACTTCATTACCAAATTGTTAGTGAGGATGAAGAAGAATAGCAGGAGTTTTTTTGGCAGCCTCCTCGGTCCGGGTTGCCGCGAGTTCAATGTCAGGTGGCGAGCGGGGCCGGGCGCTGGGCTGGAGAGCTGGGCTAAGGCATTCGTCCTGCAAGCACAACAACAACAACAACACAGCCACATTACACGGTCTGCTCGCAGCCACGCCACTCAGCAGGCACCTTCAGCCCTGGAAATGGCTGCAAAAGAGCTCTGCTTTGTTTTCTGCACCCACAGGCTCGCCACAAGCAAGGACACCGAGTGTGGGTGGAGTCCTGGTGTCGCACTGATCTTTTTCAGCCTTCTGATGTTTGCATTTTTGTGCTGGAGTTTCTGGCAGATTTTCATGTAAACAAAGTGATTTTCATGTAAAAGTGATTGTTTATAGTTCCTCTCTTGAGGAGGGAGAATTGATGGACTTCTAGTTTGACCAGTGTATTTGGAGAGGTGGCAACCTTCATCCTCCAACCCACAGTCACTGTCCAAAATCTATATAAACACAAGCAGAACAATAAACTTCCCTCTTTTTGCCCTGACAACTTGACTCTATGTGTGTCATTCATTTTGTGTCCTATAGTGACAACCCTGGTTCCACAACCATGCACAGATCAGTGGGTGAACTCCAGCTGGTGCTGAGGCTCTGCCTGGTCACTGAGACCCTTATTCAGCTTCTCCCCCATATTCCTCAAATTTGTTATTCCTTCCTACAGGCAGCCAAGAACATGCTCTACAATCCTCATGGAGAGCTGGGCATCTCTGTACCCACACAGTGTCTAATTTCCCCACTGTTCCTGTGTTATCCCTTCTTCTTGTGGCACCTCCCCAGCATTAAAAGCCATCTTCCAGTGGGCCTTTTCCATCCTGCAGCTGCTAAAAGTGCTAAGTGACTCAAGTTGTGAAGCTACTGCTACACAGAGACAGAAGGGGCTTGTTTTATTTCATTTCAAGATGTGGGTTTAAAAGTTCAGCCCAAAGCTGAGTTCTGCTCTGCTTATAATCTGGGAGAAAGATGCTGTAGGAAAAAAACCAAGTGGAAAAATAGGGTGAGAAATGAGGCAGGCAATAAGTAGAGTGAAAGTCAATCTGGAGAGAACACAGAGGAAAAAAAGAGCTGCAGTGGGCAAAGAGAAATATGTTACAGAAAAATATATTATCTGTTCAAGGCCATGGATATTTCAGCAAACACAACTCAAATCCTGCAGTGTGTTCTCTGTGTTCTGGCTAAATCAACTGGAAATTCAGTAGCAGCTTTATTTAAAGTAAAATAAACTCAGCTTTTCAAAAATTCCATATGAAAACAAAAAAGTCCATTGACTTCATGCTAGTTAGTTTATAATTTGGTTGGGTTTACAATATCTTCACCTTTTCAGTTTTCACAGTGATGCTGAGTTTTGCATTGGCAACCCAGACCTGCTGTGGAGAAACTGTTGGAAGGGAAGAGGAGGTTTTGGCAGCTGAACGTAGCGACTTTTGGCAACTGAGGATGCATGGAAGTCAGCTTGAAATTGTGGCGAATACCTTGGATCATGATTCCCACTTAAAAGATATTAAAAGCAACCCATGTTGACATTTTAAGATGTTGCCTTTCGGTTTCAGAGGTAACACTCCAGAGCATTTCTCACTTTGCAAAGCTATTATTTTTCACTGCAAAAAGGGCAGAGCTGTGCCAGTTTATACCCTGCTCAAATCTCCAAGAAATCCAGCAGCATTGCTGTCGTGGGGCCTGGAGCTGACACACAGCAACGCTGCGGCCAAATTCTCACTGTGGGATCACCTCTGCAAACGATCCAAGGGTGGGGATGGAAGAGGCTTTACCCTTCCAGGAGGTTTCCAGGATGGAAAACCCCGTGACATCTCACCTGAGGCATCACACCAGGCCCTGCCTCCCTCATGGGGACACAGGCACCGTGGGCTGTGATGAGGGACAGCGGTGACCCAGCTGAGAGCAGCAGTGGTGACCCTTCACTAGGTCAGCTCTGCCTCCAGGACGTTCGTTAGGATAATTAAGCCAAATTAGCGTCACTGAAGGTGCTAAACCTGGGGCGGAGTCTTGAAGTTACTGCAGGGCGCTGGTGCCCAGCCTGTGGGGAATATTTATAAAAGCTTGGATCGGAAAAATGAAAAGCCAAACTCCCGCCTCCTTTTCTTTTTGTGCCACTGTGAGGAAGGCCCTGAGAGTTTTTAATCATCAGAGCAATATTCCTGGTCACTTCCCTGTCACAGAACAACACTGAGGACACTGTTAGCCCTGGGCAGACCCTTCAGAGGCTCGTTGGTCAGAGGGAAGGTCCACAGGAAACTCTTCTGGCAACAAATAAACTTTTGAGGCTCCGTGTCCATGTACTCGACTAACGGTAACATCTGTGCACGAGTCAATTCAATTGGGACTCGGCATTGATTTCCATGGGATAAGTATTTCACCCCTAAGGTCTTTTGGCCAACTGAAGTCTCCATCCTTGTGGGTTTTGTTGGGGTTTTTTTAAAGTTTTATTGATACCACCGCAGGCTGGGACAGGACTTTGGGAAATTAATTAGTGTGAGCCCTGATCAATAAAGGTCATAGTTTATGTATTTCATTATCAAGTCTGTAAGAGATTCAGGGAGTTTGTGGGGAGCTTGTCACCTGCAGTCAGTGCAGAGCAGCCTGCATGTCCCAACAGCACTTGATGGGCAGAGTCTGGTGCTTCCTGGGCGTTTGCTGAGATGTAGCTCACCCTGTGCCGTAAAGAGAACTCCATCATTTAAATCCTGTTCTGAAAACGTGGCTGAGGGTGTTCATTATACTGATGTCTTGTACAGCATATGTGAAATATCAGTTGCAGATACTGAAGCTTTGCTTTTATTTAACACTAATTATCGAGCCATCAACAGATGTAAAAAGTCGTATCTATTTTAACGCGGATGTGTCAGGACTCAGCACCCCTCCTAACAGCCTCCTTCCCTCTCCTTGTCCATGGCACGGCTTCCCTCTCCTCATCCGAGCGTTGCCAGAAAGACACAGCTGTGAAACCTCTGAAATGGGAGCTCTCAAACCCGTCTGCAGCCCCAGACAACTGTCAAGTGTGTGTCGGCAGCTCGCGGCACGCCAGCCCCCGGCGGTGACACGGGCACTGCCAGCCTGGGCTCACGGGGCTGCCACAGCTCCCAGGGCGGGTGAGCCAGGCTCCCAGCTCACACAGCAGTGCCCAGCTCTCCTCCATGCCCCAGGGCTGCTCTGCCCTCTCCAGTGTCCCCTTTTTCCCCGCAGCCAAAAGCCACACCAACGGAGTGACGCTGTCTCCTGGGGGTTGCCTGCTCACGGGGTCGTGTCAGGCCATGGAATCCCAGAATGGGTTGGGTTGAAGGGATCTTGAAGGTCATCTTGTTCCCCCCTTCCACGCCTCCCACTGTCCCAGGCTGCTCCAAACCCTGTCCAGCCTGGCCTTGGACACTTCCAGAGATCCAGGGCCTCCCCACCCTCACAGGGAGGGATTTCCTCCTGATACCTCTCCTAAATGTCCCCCCTTTCAGTTTGAAGCCATTCTCCCATGTCCTGCCATTCCAGTTCCTGCTGAAGAGCCCCTTCCAGCTTCCTCGAAGGCCCTTTCAGATCCTGGAAGGTGCTGTGAGGTCCTTCCAGGATCTGAAGCCCTTTTCTTGAGGATTGCTGTCACCATTTGCTTTTGGGGTTCTGTCACCTCTTCAGTGGCACAGTGTGAGGTGGGATGGAACTCCAGAGCCAGGCAGATGACAGCAGCTTCATGGATTTATCATGTCTTCCCTGTATTTCCATATCTTTGCTAATATCATTTAGCCAGCTCCTGTTTATGCAATGGGATAACAAAAATGACAATATTCCTCTGTGATCCACCCACCACAGTCCATGGGAGCCTCCGGATCAAAACTTTTCCAGGCTGCAGCTGTACCTATCACAATGAATTGCAGGACTCTTGAAAGGCCACATAGAAAGACACAGACAGACCCTTTGTGGTTACCAAACATGTTATCTCTAGATGTCATTTTTGACCTACTTTTGCTAGATTTTTGCAGCAGCACAAAATCTGTTCCTTAAAGAACCATGCCACGTGCACAGCACCTAGAAAGGGGGAAACAGCAAATCCGGATGTATTTTATTTCATTTAGGACTCCTCTCACCATGAATTACAATGTTACAGCCTCTAAACGCCTTCTCGTTACCCATAATTATAACTAAAATTATATCAATCTAAACAGTAACTACTGGAATGATTCATCCTGATTGGGAGGAGCATGCTCCCTGGGGTTCTGCCTGCCCATCCATTTTAAAGCCTCACGGCAGGAATAGCTTTCCAGAAGGTCATTTAACAGCACATTAAATAAATAAACAGAACATATTTGTTTCAGCAAACACCCTCGGATAGGATGGGAAAGCCTTTTGGGAGAGGTAGAAAGAACCCCCATGGAAAGGAAATCTTTCAGTTCTCACCTTGCTGAGGGTGCAGCACCCAGCCAAAGGCAGGCAGAGGCTCCCTGTGATGATGCCAGCAGGGACAACTCCTCATGTCCTGGCCACTGAAGGCTCCCACAGCCCACCAATGTCCCCACTCGTGTCCCTGCAGAAGCCACCAGTCCTTGTACATCCACCCTCAGCCATCAGCCACACGGAGAGGGAAGTGTGGAAACATTTCTGATCTGAGCTTGTGAGTATGTGGGGCAAGAGGAAGGAAATGTGGGCTCTAACTCAGCTGTGTCTGTCTGAACACAGAATTAAACCCTGCAACACCCAGGTGGAAGAATTTAGAGACCTCGCCTGGGATGATATTTTCTTCCTGATTGTTTGGGCAATCCAGAGCTTGGCAGAGAGCTGAAGCAGCAACGGTGCAGGAAGGACAAAAAGCTCAGTCCTGAAGAGAGGCAAAAAAAAAAAAAAAGATGGGAAGAGATAATTTCCATAGGCCTGGAGTGACAGGACAAGGGGAAATGGTTTCACGCTGACAAAGAGGAGATTTAGATTGGATATTGGGAAGATATTCTTCCCTGTGAGGGTGGGGAGGTGCTGCCACAGGTGGCCCAGAGAAGCTCTGGATGAGTCAGACAAAAAACAGGGGCTGAAGCTCCCCAAGGTTCCAGAGAGACCCAGTGGAACCCCGGGCTGCTGGAAGGAGGGGGATTTGTGCCACTGGTGTTGAGAGAGGGCAGGATTTCACCCCTGAGCCCAGTATGAACCTCAGGGTGACACAGTGACACAGAGCACAAAGGTGTGACATTCACCGGGTCGCCCCACAGAGCTCAGCACAAGGGTGGCTGGAAGAATCACAGACTTGGAAAGAGAAAATAAAAAACACAGGGAGCATTTAACTTCTGTTTCGTCCTATAAATAAAGTATAGCAATCAAATCCCAATGTATTTGGGAGCACATGTTATTGACAGCCTATTCTTGGAGAGGGGGGAAAGAAAAAAAGTGGATTTTTTGGCAAAGTTTCCCAAAGATTAAATTGTTCATTGTACAGGGCACCATCTGCCCTTGGAGAGAGATTTAGTTGATGGCAGCTGCAACCAAAGTGTGGAAGATAAAGCTGAATTTCTGGTTTCTTTTCAACTAGCAACTGTCATTACAGGTCACATGCAAACTGTGCCATTTTCTGTGACAAGCAGGTTCTGCAGGATTGGGTGCTCGCTACATTTTAAAGTGCCACCTGTAAGGAGCCCAGCCGAGAAACAGCTTTGGGAACACACCTTGCAAAACGTGAATTTACAGCAGATTAGACAAAGCAATTATGGAGCAACCATCTGGACAAGGGCTGCGTGTTCCAGAGCCAGGTGCACAGGGATGGAGGTGGGCAGGAACTCCTGGGTCACTCAAAGGTGGATCCCTCCATTTATTTAGGCGCTTAAAAAGGCTGAATTGTCCGCAAATGTTCACTCAACTGTTGCACGATCCACAATTTCCTCCCTGTTTCCCTTGAGGTTTAACTCCCCCTGAGATTAAACCCCACATTTTTTTTAAACCCTGAAGAGAATTTCTAAATCACCAAACCAGAGGCTGCTGTAGGTGGGTTTTTTCTCAACCCCACCTCTGAGCCACGACACTAAAACATCTCCGTTCACTGTGAGGCAGCAAAGGCCACTTGACAGTGGGGAGATGCTGATCTGTCTCTGCACTCTCAGTTACTTAAACATCACACAAAGCTGGTCCTGGCTACAGCAAACCCCTCCAGCAGGGAATTTGTACCTCCTCCCTCTCCCCTGAACACTTTCACAAGAGAATGATGTTCCCTTTCTCCTCGGAACAAAACGGGAGGGGAGAAGTTAAGAGCACACTGGTAGATTTTATTAGGACTAAGAAACAAAGCAAAACAAAAAAAAGCAAACCCAAAGCTCTTCCCTTTCATCCCTGCCTTGCTATGAAAATGCCTTCATATTTGCAGGCTTGCTGACAATATTTCAGGATGGTACATCACACACCGTCTCGTCTGGAACAGCAGACATTGTCAGTGCTGGGAGACAACCACTCTCTGGTTTGTACTTCACAAAGATTCTCTATAAAGCATTTCTATAGTGGAAAAAAAAAAAAAGATTTTTTTTGAAATTCGTGAGTCTCTCAGCCTTTCAGACAAAGATGAGTTCTGGTTAATTTTTTTTTTTCTGATGATTTCCACGTTTTCTGCAAGGAAAAACAGCAGCTACCATTGCCTTGAGACAGACTGAACTAGTTGTAACATGCCCAGATATGAGATTCTTTTTTTTTCATGTGAAAGAATTTGCAGGACATATGTTTCTTAAGTTTATTCTGTTCAGTTTAACTTGTTGGTCTTCTCTCCTGTTTTATCACAATAGAAGGGTATCTTGAAATAGAAAATGCTACTGTTGGTAGCTTTTTAACCAATCTGCTGTGATTAAATCCATGCTTTTGGACAATGAGATTATTTAAAAATTGTTTAAATATTATTTTTAATATTTTTAAAATAAAAGTTTTGCCTTTCCAACAAAATATTGCTCATCATTTCAGGTGTCAGTGCCTCTGATGTGCCCAGACCATCCGAGCCAAACCCCCTTAGGAAGGCTCCCACTTCTCTGCTGCTGCTCCAGAACAGAACCACACTCACCCCCTGCTTTTCCCTAGGGAAATTCACCTTTTCCCATCCACATCTGACTGACCCCAAAATGCTTTTGGGACTGGGGCCTTTAAAGAGACAGCGAGAACGAATGTTTCATCGTTAAGACTCTGCCAGTTTGGGCTCCTTTCTGCAGGGAGCATCAGTGGGTGGGCGTGGAGGCTGCCCCTGTGAGCCAGTGTGGGGTCTGCTGCTTTCCCCTCTCTTTGCAGGGAGCTCCTAAAGCACAAATCCCCCCCTCCAAACCCGAGCTGCCGGTGAATCACGGCGCCGGAGCCGCACACGCTCTTCTGCTGCTGATTTGTCTGCAAAATATATCACACGCCAGTTCCTTGAATTAGGATCACGGGGAGAAGGGAATCATTAGAGAGTAGAAGAAACTCCAACACATAAAGAAAACTTATCCGTTTGTCTCCTCAGCGCCGCCTGCTTTATTTCCTCCTCAGGCGCTGACAGCTCTGATGAGGCAAAGGATGCTGTAATGCTGAGAGATTGCTTTTTGGGGAGAGCATCATTAGGGCTGGGAATGTTTGGGTACAGCCAGAGCTCTGCATTTCCAGCCCTTTTCTCCCTGGTCACTCCACGGTGTTTAGCAGGGCTGGAAGGTGAAGGCACAGCCCGGATCAGGCGTTTCCCTCCTGGAGCAGTTTCCTGGGCTCTGAGTCGCCAGGTAAATTAGACTTGGAGAAAGGGACACTGCATCTTTGAGTAATGAGGCTGGGAAACAGGGAACACATTTTCCACTAGCTCATGTCTCACTGTATGGCATTCTGATTTCCTGACACTTCATAATAAATCATTGCTTATCACTCACATGGGAACATAACATGGTTCAAGTTAAGATTCGTTAGTGATTGTAAAGAAGAAACATGAATTGCTCTCTATCAGGGCTTTTTGATCATCTTTCTGTCCACTGCAGGTGTTTTTTTAATCAGAATATTTACAGGAGCCATTGTCTAAGGCATAAATAAAAAAAAAAGAGAAGAAAGAGCAGAAAATATGAATAATGAAAATGAATTTATTTGTCTTATTTATGTGTTTATGTAAACATTTGGCAATTGCTTTGCACAGCAGCTTGTATTCAGTGTCACGGGCTGCTGCACCAACATAAGTTTGTAAAGCTGGGATTTTAAATATATATACGTGAGTGTGTGTCTACAAAAAAAAAAAAAACAAAAAACAACCCAACAAAACAAACCTAAATGCTAATACATTCATTTTCTGGAGGAGAAGGTTCTAGCAAGCACATCCAGAGCCTGTTTGTTTTAGGATGGAGAAGAGAGGCTGATCCTGATCCTGCTGGCCCAGTGGGAATGGAAACCTGGTGACCTCAGAGGCTGAGTGGCTCTAACTGGGATGACACTGGGATGACACTGGGATGACACTGGGATGACACTGGGATGACACTGGGATGTTCCCTGCAGCCAGGGGTCCATCAAAAGCTGTGGGAAACAGGGATTCACTTCAAAAAAAAGGGATATCCGAGAGCTGGGACAACCTTGCTACAGCTCTGTCCCCTCAGTGAGCTCAGGGTGGCAAATCCTGAGCTGGGATGGGTCAGGAATTGGGGAAGGAACAAGTGACAGGACAAGGGGAAAAGGCCTCAAGCTGTGCCAGGGGAGGTTTGGGTTGGATATTAGGAAAAATTTCTCCCCCAAAGGGTTGCTCAGCTCTGGCAGAGGTGGAATCCCCATCCCTGCAGGGATCTGGGGACATGGTGGCCTTGGGAATTGTGTGGGGAGTTGAGTGACAGGGAATGGTTGCACTCAAAGCTCTGAGTGGTTCCAAGGTAAATAATTCCAGGATTCCCTGAATTCAGCTCTAGATCCAGGCAGTTCTCTGCCTTCTCTCACCTTCAGTAGATGGAATTTTTTTCTGCAGCCACAACATTTTCCTCAGCAGTTTAGGGAGAGGGGTGAAAAGCTGATGGGTTTACAGATGGTGTCAGTAGTGCTTCAGGGGAACAGTTTTGTATAAAAAGTCCTAAAAACTGAAAGAATGGGAGCTTACTTAAAGAACAATAGCAAATCTGCAGAAATTTTTCACAAAAAGAAAAAAAATATATTCAATTCCTTCCCTTGTTTTACAAATAGTTCTCCTTTAATTTCTTTCTTTATCTTTTGGGTCTGATTGTGGGGAGTACCTAAAACTTTGGGCTAACCCGAGAGAAATCAGATAAGGGAACTATTTGCTGCAACTATGGCTTTGATTATTCCCCCTTCAGTAATTTGCTTTTTACTACATTAATCAACGATATAATGTGTCATTTCTACTGCTCCCTGGCTGAATAATTTCCAAAACTACAAACAGCTTTCAAGATAGTTGCCAGACAGGCGCAAATTAATACTTTCAGAAATTGTTCCTAGAAATATTCCCATGAACAGAAGCTTTCACACCCTCTATTTGTGTAAAGAGTTGGCTCAAAAAAAAAAGAAAAAAAAAGAAAGAAAAAAAAAAAAGCCAAATTATTATTTTAGGCAAATTCTTGCATATATTTTTTTCTGGTTTTATATATATTTCTGTCTAATATTTATAGAATGTATGCAGTTAAGAATAGGCAGCCTTGGGATACAGGATGGGAATGGAAGTCCATATGGAGTTAACTCTTTGTAGGATTAATCAGTAGGATTAATTTAGTAGTTAGAAAAAGGAGAGATCTGACTGCTTTCATTGAGGCAAATAATCCCCTTGATTTGTGGGACAACCTGAGTAAAATGGCACATGACCACTGGAATGGTAAATTCAGTTGCCTGATCCAGCTGATCTTCCTCACAAATTCCAATATTTGGAATCTCTGATCTCCTAAACTCAGTTTTCCTCCTTGGCTTCATGGTCTCTGGAAGTGCCTGTAAGACTTTGCCTTGTGCTCAGAAAACCCCAAACCCTCTACACAAAATGTGTTATGCACAAAAATGTGAAATCACCCAGTATCATATTTTTTAAAAGAAAGAAAGCTTCCTCCTGGTAAAGCACAGCATTGGATGTATTTTTTATATCTTACTTTTCACCTGCTACCAAGAGATGATTAGAGAATTAAACCCCTCAGCTCTTGACCAAGGAAAAAAAACCCATGGTTTTTCTAATAAATCTGAGCCAGGCCCTGAATCTGCACTCACTTGAAGTGGTGTAGTGAATGGGAATATTCTCCATTTACTTTGGCTTACACTAAACTGGAATTTTTGCCCCATAAGCTTCCTGTAATTTTTATAATTGGAACTGCCTTTGTCAGCATTCCTAATATTTCCCCATGGAAATGGCATTAAAAATCAGCACATTTGCCCTACAACCTCAAAGAAGAAGAAGAGGAAGAAACGAGGAGTTCTGGTAGATTTTTTGTTGTTCTTGTTCTGTCTTTCTGCAAGAAAATGGCTTAATAAAAATCTCAACCAGAGGCTGGAAGGAGACGCTCCATCTCCGAAATGGTAATTCTCTCTCCAACCACGCCTGGGTTAAAAAACAGATATTGAAACAGGGGGAATAAATATTTGACAATGCTGTTAAGGCAACTTCGCTAACGATTTTTGAACAACCTCCAACCGAGGTCTAAATGTCTGCAATATCCATAAACAACTCTATACTGTCCAATTAGGGAGACAAAGACATAGAGCCCTGTCAGGAAGATTTGCATGGCTAAGTGTCTGAGATCAGGGAGCCGATGAGGGATCGCTGCCGCTGCCGGGGGATGCACACAACGGATGACTATCATTAGGATATTACAGAGGCTTACACCTTCCCAATTACTGGCAGGATTCATTAGTTACTGCTGCATTTCCCTAATAGAATCCTCTCTCTTGGCTTATCGCTACCTTCCCTCTGTCTACACAAACCCACAACTCAGCAGTCGATCACCTATGAAAAATTATAGACGCCGGAGCTTCCAGTGGCCTATTTAAAATGAAAAGGGAGCTGAAGAAGAAATAAAGAACAAAAAAAAAGAAAAAAGAAGAAAGAAGAAGAAGGGCTGGAATGCAGATATGTGGCATCAGATGGGTTTGGAATTCTCTCGCTTATTGAACTGTTTGAGGGGAAAAAAATAATCAGTGGCAGCTGCAGAGAGCAGCGTCGTGGTGGGTTTAAAAAGCACAATGAAAGTGTTTTACACAGCCCTGCGTGCACACACACGAACTGGAGGCAGATTGCAAAGTGACAATTACTTAAGGCCTGCTAGGCTGAAGTTTCCCAAGTAAGATTGGTGAGGATTCCAGGGGCTCGGTGCTGCCGCAGTCGGCTCAGCCCCATTAAAGATAATGGTGTGAGCATTTCCATGCTGTCATCGTGTTGCTATCAACAGCATTATCAGTATCAACTGCTTCTACAATTATGCACAATGCACAATTACGCTCTTCCTGCACAAAGACTTAGCAACCACCAAACTCGTTTTCTTTTTAAATACACTGAAAAGAGTGTAGATTTCAATCCTTCATCTGCTCGCAGACGAAATAACATTTCCAAATCATCACTGATAGCATTTTTTTCCTCCCATTCTAAGGATGGCCAACTGTTCTCAGCGATTTCTATTACATTTCCTACCTATTATTTCATGTAATGGCATTCCTTAAATTTTAAATTAGCTTTGAAGAATAAAAATAATTGAATTCCTGCTGTTTTGTGTACATAGAGGGTGACAGGAGCTAATGTGATAATTTAAACTGTAAATGAGTCTTCACTTTGTGTTCATTAATTACAGCTAATTACTGAATTACAAACCTTCTTGGTTAGGCACTGTTATGTATTCATGTAGCATGTTGGATTTCCAGCTGGTAGAGAACTGTTTTATAGACTTACAAGCTGACACACCAAGCTAGCGCCGAAACAATTCCGTGGGAGAAATGAAGGGAGGGCGAGGGGCACACACGACAGCTCCTGCTCTTTGAATGCAGGCAGGGAGGAGAGGCAGGGCTGCAAACCTGAGCCTCAGGTGAGCCAGGATCCCCTGGGGATAATTAGGAAATATTTACTGGATTTGGGAGGCAGGAAATGCGAGTTTGAGCTCACATTTGGGGGAAGAGCTTGCCGCGCTCACTCCGGTTTTACACCAGAGTTAATTCCCTGGTTTTACACCAGGGTTAATTCCCTGGTTTAAGCAGAGTTTCCTCCTTCTCAGGGCAGAGCAACGAGGCAGGAATGCCCCTGGAAATGGGGCCAGGGCTGCCAGCACTGCTCCTTGGGCTGTGCTGGGGAGCAGCAGGACGGGGATGGCAAACGGAGCATCCCACGGGTGCACAGCGTGTCCCACCCGTGGGTGCTCATTGCTCCCCACTGAAGGAGCACCTCCAACTCTCTAGGGCTGTCTGCAGCTTTTACTCAACAGTCTCGGCGCTGAATGGCTCTGTCCAGACCTCTCCTCTGGATGCCTTTTGCCTGCAGGTGTTTTCCTGGGAGCTGAGGTGTGTGTCTGTGCGGAGTGGGCAGAATGAGCCACGGGGAACTGTGTGACCCACGGAGCTCAGTGCCCAGAGACACACCTGGCAAGGGGCAAAACAAAGAACCCCAAACCTCACCCATGCTGCTGTCAGTACACACACAGAGGATACACGGATTTCCCTCTCACTGGCATTTATTTTGCAGTATTTCACGTGTTTTGTTCTCTTTTAACAGCACAGGCCAGCAGGCTGTCCAGATCCCTGAGCCTGCTGCAGGTAACCCAGCAGAGACTGCAAAATCTACTGAGTCAATTATCTTAAAACTGTTTAATTAAATTAATCTGTCACCCACTCGGTCTTCCAGAATAGGGGCTGAGGAGACACAGACCTAGGGCTCAGTATTGGACCTGCAGATCCTTCTCAGAAGGTTTGGCCTCTACTGGAAGAGTTCAGCTGAATATTTATCAACGGGCAGAAATTAAGAGCCAGATCCTCAGCTGATGTAAAACTATTTCAAGAGAGTTCTGCTGATTCCCAGCAACTGAGGAACAGCTCAATAGGTCTGTAATAATAAAGAGTCTGATGAAAAGCCCCTGAAAGCAGCAACACTAATGTGTGACTGCTCACATAAACACCAGTTCAATGACAAGGCTTTTCTGCCTAAGAACTAGTCTGTGTCTTCAGGTTTCATGATAAGTACTAGGCTTTTGTCCTTAAATAATAATTTTCATCTGGAGAATGGCACAGTGACTTGTTCTAACACCAACAGAGATTCAGCAGTAGGCTTCTCAATGGGATTTGTGTCATGTCCTATTCCCTCATCACCTTCCCATGCTGTCTCTTCTCTTTCAGGGTATGAAAAGAGATGGGGAAACCAGGGCAGGGAAGATGTGCAGGCAGAAATTCCTTTTATTCTGTGGGTAGTAACTCTCTGCTATCATATAAAGATAATGACTTTCATTAATCTTCTGTAGGTCTTTAATCAAAGGGTTTTTTCACTCCATGCAGAGACACTACTTAAATGCTGCTAAATGTTAAGTAAAAATGAGAATTCTTGATATCAGATACACAAAGAGGGTGTGAGAGGTAGCACAGTGCAGCACAGCACCCACAGAGGCTCAACACTAGAGGTGAGTCTGCTGCTCGGGAAATCTCCAGCCACCATTTCCAGGCAGTCTTTGACCCAACTTGTTTTCATGTCTCACTCCTTTTCAATCTCACAGCCTCTGGCATGCAAATCTGCGCTGAAACTGAGCCTTCCAAACGTGCCAGAGGGAAGCAGGGGCCTCACACCCCTCGGCAGATCAGTGCACCTAATGCCCTTTGGCTTTTCCCCCTCTTTTTTAACAGAAAGGCTGATTACTCCATTAGCTGAACAACTTGGAAGAAATGACAAGGAACTAACAAGAGGGTAACACTGTATTTTCTATTTGTTTTCCTCCCTTGCAGTGGTGCTAATTAGAGGAGTTCTTGATACAGAGCTCTGGGAATGCTGATGAGAAGCACACAAAAGGCTGGAGTGCCTCTTCTGCAGAGCGCTGGATGCTCAAACACAGCACCCTCTGGACTGTCAGTGCCCTGCTCCCCAACACTGCCTCGCATCTGGGACATCAGATCAGCCTCAATCCTCACCTAGGGGTGAGTAATTTCACCTGAACTCGCAGCTTATCAGAACAAAACAGGTTTTCAAGCAGGAATATCGAAGCTGCGAGGCAGTGGTGGGAAGGGAGGCAGGAATGAGGTGGGGATTTGTCTCTAGAGGGGACCTGGGCTCTGTGCTGCTCACACGGAGTCATTACTCACCATCCCTCCCGCAAAAGCCTCCCTCCCTGGAGCCTGCTGCTTTTCCAGCTCTTTGGGCAGGCCAGCCTCAGAGGTTGGGAAAAAGGGAGATGCTGCCCTAACTTCCCAAATGCCACCAACAACAGCTTCTCCTTCAAAGCCTTCCACCCCCTCCTGGCCTGGGGAAGGGGTCGTGGGGATGGAGGCTGGGAGGGTAGGACAGCACCTCTCTCCCATTCACCAAGGTTTGATTCCCTTTATGAGCACGATCCGCCAATCCGTAATCAAGGGTTAATTTCACAGCTCACTGCTTCATCTAGCATAATATCCATTCAGACTAATTAAATCTGTCTAATAATGTGAGTGTCTTTGTCTTTGTTCTTTCCATTCTTTGTTTTACACCCTTCACATCTCATCTCCAGAACTACACGCCATCACACTCTGCTTGACAAGCAGAATCCATCCCTAAAATTAAAACATTCCTGACCTATCTGCGATGACAAGGCAAGCAAGCTTCACAGCGCTGCGGCCCATGAAGGGAGCTGACACATTTGTTTTTAATTTCAAAAGAGTAGAAAGTGAAGATCTGACCCTGTCAATCAGGCCCTGTGACAAGTTTAATCATTGCTGCCCCACAAAAATCACGGCTAAATAGGAATGCAAATAATGTATCACAGGGCTCTTATAAATGCTAATCAAGGAGAAGTAATCAACTGACAATTTCACTGATCTCCTTTCTGAAGAAGTCAGTCAACGCACTGTCTCTGGACCACAAAGAGAAGAAAAGACAAAAGGCATAGATGCCGTTTCCCAAAAAAACCTATCCTTTTTCAGGGCTTTCTTTTTCTTTTTTATAGAGAAAAACAGAGAATTCACTCTTTTTGATCCTCCACCGAACTTTAAAGCAAAGCTGTTTCTCAGGAACTTGAACAGTTATATGTCAAGTGTACTTTATTAACAGTACCCTCCCAACCCAGAGACAGCACTTGGAAACTTCTGCTAAAATAAAAAATCTTCATTTGTCTTTGTCATTCATCCATCTTCAAAATTCTTCTCCGTCTTAACAACTTCTGTCCTCTACGGGCAATATATTTAGTGATATATGAAGTTTTACAAGTGGAAAGCTAATAGTTGAGCTCACATTTTTTTCTAGCAGCTCCCCTCCTCCCAAACTGAAAAAAGAAATATCATGCTTGGGATTTATTTCAGCGCAAAGGCTTTCTTCAGCAGCAAGATTTTTAAACTGACTCTCCTTTTATGACCTTTTTTTAACGTGGTGAAGAAGAGGCAGCTCAGGTGTAATTCCAGTCTTTCACTCACAGATTCTGCATGGCAGGAAACTGTGACTTCCCCTAGGTGTGGAGCAGAGGAGGGCCCAGGACAGGCAGGTGCACAAGCCCTGTAATTCAATTTACTGTTCTCCTCTCACCGGTTTGCTGTGCTGGGTCCTGGCAGGGCACATCCAACCCCAGAGTCACTGCACTGGCACAGAGCAAAAGGAGATGGTTTGGCCGAGGACACTCAGGGCAGGGAGATGTAAGCAGCATAAAGATTGTTCTATGGGGTAAAGTTCAAAGAATCTGCTTGTTTGAAGTTTGCTTGGGTGGGGTGTTTTTGTTGTTGTTGTTATTAAGCTACTTTCCTTCGTGGAGCCAACAGATGAAATAACTGAGGAGGGCTTCAGCAGTGGAGTCTTGGGCTACCAGCAGGGTTTGGAAATAGAGATCTCCCAGCACAGCACAGCCTGGTGCTTTCCAGCCTGGTGCTTTCCAGCCTGGGGCAGTTACCCACAGCAGGGTAAAGCAGCAAGAGCAGCTTAAACCAAGTCAAAACTTTGCCCTGCTGCTGTGTTCTGTGTTTTCAGGGCTGAGTGACACAGCTCGGAAGGGCCGAGAGCAGCTGCCACACGGGATGGGCAAGATGCCACCAAACCCCTTCCAGACTGCACTCTGCACCACCCAGATTTACACCTCACCAAATGAAATTGGGAATAATCCTTGGCCAAACCCAAGTTTCCAACTTCTAGAAGCGCTGGGGCAGCAGCAGAAGCTTTGGTAGCACTTCAGTGAGAAAGGAGAGCTGGAGATTTGCCTCTCAGAGCTCGCTGCCAGACAGGGATGTTCCAGCAGCAAACTCTCCATGCAGGATGAGCGTGGAGGGTGGGAGCAGCAGCCAGAAAGAGGAATTGAAAAGCACTTTGCAGTTGTCGTGTCACTTAGCAACAACCTTTCGTGGTGCACATCAGCAGAGGCTCAGCAGAGAGGCTGCACAAAGCCCAGGCACCGAGATCAGGGCTGGGCCAGTGTGGGAGGGCACGGGGAGCTCCAGCAGCAGCCCCTGGTCACAGCCAGCTGTCACTGAGCACTGCAGACTCACATCACTGTCCTCGGGCTTGGCCTTGTCCTGGAGAGACTCCTGCACCCAGCCAGAGCTGCTCTGCTGCTGCTAATGCAGAGAAAACGACACCAGGAGGAGGAAACCAAAGTCCAGCTCTTTGTTTCCCAGGTGAGCTCCACTGGCAGGGTCACTCTTCTGCCTGCAGTTTCACTCTCAGATAAACTTCACTTCAATTTCCCAACTTTTTCCCTGTAGGATTCTCACTCTCCTCTCTCTTTACATGCTGAATTTTCATAAAAAGGTCCAGACTTGCAAGTCCTCAAACCCCTAATAGTGCTCCCACAAGTTAATGCTGTGAATACTCAGCTGTTTCTGTCAAGTGGAGGATGTGCCTGGGCCCTGATGAACAGAGGAGCAGGTCCCTTCCTGCAAGGCTGAAATTAAAAACCTGGCACAAAAAGAGAGACCTGGGCAAGCCACCTGGTAACTTCTAAGGAGGATGAAAAGTCAGGCACCTCTCTCCTTTAATTATATCACTTGTCCTCATTTGTTTAGCTTCAAAGAGTTAGGAGTTAATTATCAGCTGTCCCCATATCAGTAAGGACCAGCTGAAGGGCTGATTGTGGAGACAGCACAAGGAATTTGTGATTCAGGAGTTCCCTGAGCTACTGTTCTACTGCTCAGGAAGAAATGAAGTGGCAGGAGCAGACCTGGGGGTCTGTTATTTGTATGGTTGCTCTCTGAATACAAAGCTCTACAAAATGTATGAAATATTGCATAAATAGAGCAATAGTATGTGCCAAATTAACAACGTGCATTATCCAGCAGCCATGCAGTGATGCTTATGGTACAATCCTAAATCATCCTAATGGGGAGAAAAAAAAAATCAGAATCCATCTCTTTGTGTGGCTGAGTTCCTCTCCTCGTAATTACCAAAAGTGACTCTTGCACACAGGATTGTTTGAGATGCTGATGGGAAGCTGGGCTTTGCCAAGTGACCAGAGCACAACTCCCAGCCAGGGGCTCCTGGGCTCTGCTCCTGCTCTGCACTGAAAGCACGAGCAGCACAATGCCAACGTGCCTTGTTCTGGGGTGGAGAGCACAGCCTGATTGTCAGCACCCTGTGAGACACAGCCACACACTTCCCTGCAGCCAGGCATTCAGCACTTGGGAGTGTCTGACAGTATCAGTGGTGGCAAACGTGTCCACACCACGCTGCTCACCAGGCTTGCTTTTGTCCTGCCTGGACACACACATACACACACTCCAAACCCAAAGAGGCCTTGCCAAACAGACAAGAGACTCTTCTCTTTCTGCAGCTGAGTTTTTGTTTCTGCAGCTGCCAAGCAGCAAAGAAAAGCAACGCTGGTGATCTGGCCAGAGGATGCGTCCAGTGATTCCAAGAGGTTTCCCTGGAGGGGAACAATCCCCACCTGCTGCCATCACACTGTGAGGAGCCAGCACAGGGTGGTGTTAGTGAAGTCCTGGCTGCTCCCTGTGCTCAGCCAAAAGGAAATGTTGCAGAGGTGAAGGTGGCTTTGGCGCTGTAAGGATCTCTTGTTTCCATCTGGGCTCAGCCCCTGCTGCTGCACAAGGTTCTGAGCTCTGCTGGGGCTCCCTGTGCTGGTCAGGCTGATCCTGTGCCTGCCTTCGGGCCCTTCAGACACCACCCAAATCAGCAAAGGCAGGTGAGCAGCACTCAGCTTTGAAATGCTCTCTCCCCAGAGTCAGTGGGAGAAAGGGTCAGCTCTCCCCTGGGTGTGAGCAGTGGGGGCCACGGGCTGGGGTTTGGGACTCCTGGACAAAAAACATCATCACAAAAAGATGATCAGTTCGTGTTTGGTTTTCTGGCTTGGGCAGGCTGTGCCAGGGACCCTGCCCAGATTATTTATGCCTTAAAACCTTCTGGACACAGACGTGACAACGAGCACAGGACCCCAAACCTCCCCTGAGCAGGGCAGTGTGCTCTGGCACAACTCATTGCCTATTCAATCAAAGACTTTCCTGCCTGACCTGAAAGTGGAAATTCTGCAGTGAAAATCCAAGTGGAGAGAGCAGCACAAGCTACAAACTCCAGCAAATGAATGCTATTATCTTACAGGGAGAATACATTAATATAGATGACCGTTACATAACACACATTAACATAGAGTAATAATATATTTACTCAATATAGGCATGTTTTGACACAGTGCAAGCTGTGTGCAGTTGCTTAGAGAATTGGGGATTGTATATTTTTACCAATATACTGAAAAACTTAATTTCAAAAAAAAAAAAAAAAAAAAGAAAAAAGAAAGAAAGAAAGAAAAAAAAAAATAAAGAAAAGAAGAGATGGTCTTGGGGGCATTTGGGTGCAATTCTGACAACTCAAAGTAAAATCCAGAGGAGCTTTGGCTCCCGTGTCTGGAATAATTGAGCTATCAAATGTGTGTCTGTCAGATGTCAGTCATGTAACTGCACCTCAGCTGCACTGATGGATTGCATCACAAGCCAAGGGCTATCAGCTCCAATCTGTGTGTGCCTGAGCTGGGAAATCCACGCTGGAGCAAAGTGCTGCAAGGGCCAGGCCCTGCTCCTGGTCACTAAAGCACAGCTGTTCTTCTGTGTCCTTTAGGGACTTGAGCTCCTTAGCTGTGATCTTTTTGTTCCAAATCAAAAGGAAGAACAAAACAATCACAGAAAACCAGAAAAATTAAGACTCTCTTACATAGTCCTATGGGAAACTCATTTGTTGTACAAATCTGCTGCTAGAACAAAAGTTTGGTTGTAGCCATGAGAGAATTGAAGTGAAAGTTAAATGGAAGAATGTTATGTGATGAAAAAAAAAAAAAAAAGGCAACCAAACCAACCAACCAATCAAAAACAAACAAAACACACACATAAACACAAAAAACCCCAAAAAAACAAAAAACCCAAAAAAAAAAAAAAAAACCACCAACAAAAAGAAACAAACAAAAAAAAAAAAAGTGAGAGGAAAAAAAGAGGCAGAAAAAAAATTGCAAAACCAGTGGAAAAAATGTAAAACCAGAGGAAAAAAACCTCTGCATTTCATAAATCCAGCCATGTTCATTATGACTTCCCTATCAGACCAACTTTTACATTGCAAATTTCTCTTCCAAGGCTGGAGTGTCTCCTCACAAGCAGCTGCCTGGTGCCAGGCTCTGCCCTGCCCAGCACTGCAAGGATCCTGCTTCCCAACAAATAACAGGTTTCTCCTGAAATCCCAGCCTAAGTGACCAGTCTGATCTCTGCAGTTTGAAACCACGGACAGCCCAGAATACTGGTGTGCCTTGAACGGATGCTTCTTTATCAAAACAATACACCAAAAGAAATCTTGGCATTTTTTTTTATTTTATTTTATTTTTTCCCCCTTTTACTTTAAACTGATTAGAAAGTTGGTTCTGTAGTTGATTAAGTTCTGTAGAAACTGGGCTCGTGATGAATCATTAAACAAAGACATTTTTTTGTACAGCAATAAAGTCTCAAATGATTAATTAAGGGCACAGTGCCAAAACAAGTGTCTTTGTTTAAAACGCAGTGGACAAGACAGGCTTGGGAAAGTTGATGTCTTAAGTAGACGCCACAACATGTTTTTAATTATGTTCAGGAAGAAGAACAAGAATGGGAATTGCCAACTGTTTGGAAAGATAATTTTTTTTTATTATTATTATTTTAGAAGAAAGATTAGAATAAAAAATAACAAACAGAGCATTATTGATTTAACACAAATGCCATTTGTTGGGCCTTTTGTAATTTCCTTATTAGTGTCATCATTCTGGAGTTCATATGCTCCCTTCTGTTATAGCATTTGGCACACATTCAGCTCCCAGCAATATGATACAGTAAACATTCAGTGACTGCTCATATTAAAATGTTTTATTTGTTGTGAGAGCACCAATGATCAGGCAGAGCAGGTCCTGGATCAGCTGGGCTCGTGTTGGGTGCTGAGCCCTGCCCAGAACCAGCCCAACACCTGCAGCAGCAGCTGCTCTCAGCCCTGGCACTGCTCAGTGACCCAGCTCCTCTCAGTGCCTGCCCACCTCTCCCTCCTCCTGGGTGCCTTTGGGGCTTCCCAAATATTGTTTGCACAGTCAATTGTAGAGGATTTTGCGATTTTTTTTTTTTTTTTTTTTTTACACTAAAGGTTATTTCAAACCTATTTTAGCAGTCACACAAATGACCACTCCTGCATTTTCAGGTATGGGAAATGATTTTGGATGCTTCAGTAGAAAGGGGTCACACAATCATTTAGCTAAATCCCAGCACATCGAGTCCAACCTGTTCCCAGTCCCCACCTTGTCCCCAGCCCAGAGCTCTGAGGGCCACCTCCAGGAATTCCTGGGACACCTCCAGGGATGGGGATCCAAACCTCCCTGGGCAGTTCCAAGCCCTGCCCACCCTTTCCATGAGGAAATTCCTGCTGCTGTCCACCCTGAGCCTCCCCTGGCCCAGCCTGAGGCTGTTCCCTCTCCTCCTGTTCCCTGGAAGAAGAGGACAAACCCCAAGACTTTTCTACAAGTCCAAAAGAAAGCTCAAGAAGTAATTAAACCCATAATTTGACCTTTCCCCCACCTCTGGAGTGGGTGTGTGACCTCCTCAGCCTCCTCATTTGTCCTGCCAGAGATGGTTCCAGGCATGGAGCAGGCTGGAATTCCATGGGCAGCACGTGGAAGTGCAGCCTGCTCCTCAGCCTTGCTAGGACCAGACTGACATATTAACACCTCCCATTAACACCTCCCAGCCTTAATGAGACGGAGCCACGAGCATCTTCAACCTGAGAAGAGAGGAGAGCAGACGTCTCAATTTTCTTCTCAGTCCTCCTGCTTATGTGGAGATCCAGAAGAAAAATTAATGGATGATTCTGGTGGACACACCATTAATTCACCTGTGGGTCTGTGACAGAGGGAAAGTTTTTTTGATGCGGATTTCTTTTGAGAACAGGGCCAAGGGCACGGGAGAAGCTGGGCTGGGCTTTGCCACGAGGGGCTGGGGAATGCAGTGGCTATGGGGTGATTTAGCTCAGGACAGCAGCCAAAAGCCACAGCTGCCACCAAATCTCTCTCTGAAACGTGGGTGTGCCCTGGCTGTCCATCCAGAGCTCAGGGCATTGAGTAAACACGGTAACTAAGAGATGCAGCAGGTTGTCAGGTCGGTATGGGCGCTATAAAACTCGTAAGGATCCCCTTAGGCAATAAGAGGAGCTGGGTGTGTGAATTCTGTGCAGCAAAGCAGGAGAGATCCTAATGGGCCCCGGGAAAAGCAGAGGAAACACAGGTGGCATTTATAGCCACAGAAAGGTGTGCACAAAGCCCCTACAATTTCTTCTCAGGCCTCCGATATTTCTGCCCATCTGGAAGCTCCTCAAAGTGCTCGAGGAGGTGCTGAGAGCCCTGAACCCCCTGGCCAAAGTGTGCACAGGGAAAATCCAGCTCGATGGAACCTTACAGGTGCAAAGGTCTAAAAGGAACTGCCTCATCAAAATACTTGATGAAAAGCATAACCTTCTAAAGTGACAAAACAGTGGATGGAAAGAAGATAAACCCACCAGAACTTAAACAGATTGAATAATTTCTGCTGTTTTGACCGACTTTGCAAGGTTTATACAAATGGTATTATTAAAAACATAAAATGCATATAAGAAAAATATCTGCATGTATTTTTTAATTTGGCTTTGCAAGAAACTATAACACTTTTTTTTTTAACTCTACATGAAAAGCCCCAAAAGGAGTTAAATAGCATTAGAGAAAGGTTTCTGTCATGACCTTGGGAAATGGGACTAAGCTAACCCTGGGACAGCCTTTGCCATGCAATGAGGCAAACATGGGACACCAAATTTGGTTCCTGTCGCTTGTGGAAGAGAAAAAAAAGGGTCTCAGCCAAGAATCCTCAGCAGGTTTTGCAGTGTGGGATGGGAAAGCAGCAGTGACAGCAAACCTGAGGAAACCAGGGATGAATCCCACCGGAGTGCAGGGATCATTTAACGGGAACATGGAGAGAGGATCCTGCTGGGTGCTGCATTCCCACTGCTCCTGCCAAAGGTGCTCCAGAGCTCACAATGTGTCTTTCTGAAACCCAAATGTTCTCCCTAGAAGGTTTTTTTCACGAGTTTGTATGTTTGGCCATCAAACCCCTCTTTTAAGCTGAGGGATATTTGTTAAATCTCCCCTCGCCAGCCCTCAAGGATGGTCAGAAGAGAGAGCCGAGAAGGGTTTGGAGCAGCTGGAGATCTTTCAGGGTGACCCTGGATAAGAATGGACCCTCCAGCAGGAAATTGTCCAGCAGCTATTCCTGTGCCTCTGAGCAAGTCCTGTTTTGTGCAGCTCTTGGGAGGATTTCCACGCTGCTCTTTCGAGAGTCACTCAACATCTTCCTTTACCATGGCCTTAAGTGAACCCCTACAATGGAACCACAACAATCCCCCGCTCCTCCTCTCTGCTCATTTACAGACAATTTGCCTTTTTTCAAATGGAACTCTGAAAAGTCAGCAAGCAGCAGGTCGGGAGCCTCAGTCATCTGAAGGTGTTTATTGTGGCTGCTTCCTTTGAAGGCAGAAATGTCCCATCAGAGACAAAAAAAAGAGAAAAAATAGCTGAGGGGACCCTGTGGCTCGCAGAAAGGTGTTTTCCCTCTCATGGGAAAACAGAATCATTAACTTTAAATAAGTCGTCCTTAATCTCCTGAGCTGAGCAAACAAACAAACAGATAGGAAAAAAAAAAAAAAACCAACAAAAAAACACCAACGGAATGTTTCTCCCTCTGCCTTTCAAAAGCACAAACAAAGGCTCGTTTGCCAGATGGACGCTTTCAGAGCTGGCGGAGGGCTGGGGAAGGCTGATCACTCAGCAGTGTTTCCTGACGGGCTATGGGGGAGTTCGCTCAGAAGCTCCCTGGTGCTTTGAGATATTCCAAGATGCACGAGCACAGAGTTTGCCTTCCCCAGCCCTCTCCGAGAGGGGCTTTACAGCTTTGGCAATAAAATGGTACACACTTCTGTTCGGGATGCTGCAGTGCCCAGGCGTGTGAGTGGGAAGGCAAAAGTCCATAAAAAAAAAAGTCAAAAACCACCCAAATTCCTAGCACTCGTTCTGCTGTAGAACGCAGAAGTGAGATCACACAATCATTGAGGTTGGAAAAGACCTCCAGGATCATCCTGAACACAGAAGGCAGATCACACAATCACTGAGGTTGGAAAAGACCTCCAGGATCATCGAGTCCAAGATGTTCTTGATCCTCACCTTGTCCCCAGCCCAGAGCTCTGAGTGCCACCTCCAGGAATTCCTGGGACACCTCCAGGGATGGGGATCCAAACCTCCTTGGGCAGTTCCAAGGCCTGAGCACCTTTTCCATGGGAAAATTTCACCCTGAGCCTGCCCTGGCCCAGGCTGAGGCCATTCCCTCTCCTCCTGTCCCTGTCCCCTGGGAGCAGAGCCCGACCCATCCCTGGCTCCAACCTCTCCTATATTTTAACTCCAAATGACAATTTCATCACCTCTTTGGACTGGTTTGCATTAAGCACGGTGAAGACCCCACCACACTGCCCAGGAAGGCTGAGCAGGGTAACTGATGCTGCAGGGGTGCACTACCAACACACAGAACTTTAAATAACAGTTTTGCAAGGCTCCGTGGCAGCCCTGGGTCCTCACCTAACAATGCAGATGCAAATTGGCATCCATAATTTACAGGAGCCCTTTTTGTGCACCCCAGCAACACGAGCCGGATGCAGAAGGAAAACGGAAGACTTTCTCCGGATACAGAGAGGATCAAGCAGAATCTCATTAAGGACCACTTCAAAGATCAGTTCTTCATTTCCATACAAACAAGTTTAAATTATCTTGTGTGAATCTGCTGTTAGCTGTTGCACTGTTCCATTATGCATGATTCTTGACTGCTTGTATCTGTGCAAATCTGCACAGGGCTCCATTAGTGATTTTCAGTGTTATGCTAAAGCTTGCAAGTGGTCATGTTATTAGGTTAAAGTACTATATTTTGCATATTTATTCTGCCTTACCACATTTTTTACTTCTGATCCTGCCCGAGCAGAATTTTGCAGGCGTTTGACCACCTACTTTGCATGGCTGGTGTGTGACTGCCACTACAAGCAGGGACAGCTGGAGTAGGGACAGGGCCCTTGCTCCCACTTCCACTGTGGTTTTGATCCACTTTCTGGAAAAAAACCCACAATTCCTGCAGAGAAGCACCGTGGATCTATCAGCCTGCATCTACAAAATTAATCCTTTTAAATAACTCAAAATAAACTACGTGACAAATTTCATTACGGGGATAAATTATTGCCTTTATTACAGAGGATTTGGGGTTTTTTTTACACTTTAGTAATTTAAAGAAGCTTTTCCCGGGATTTTTCATCTATAAAAATAAAAGTGCTATCATCTGGTTTGTAGGTCTTTATATTTGTCTTACTTCTGGGAAGCACCACATTATTAACTTTCATGGAATACATTCTGTTCTCAAATTACTGAAATCATCTCGCTCGCTTCGGGGATATTTGTATTAGGAAAGAGACTTGTTACAAAAATCAGGAACAGAGCTGGTGTGTTACAAAGACAAATATATCATTCATTCTCCTCATGAAAATAACTCACCTTTTACGTATTGGTTATTTTGCAAATGTTTGAGTCACGGGTGAATGCTCAGGGGGTGCAGAGGGAGAATATGGGCTGCAGAACTCAGAGGTGCCAAAAACCTTCCCAGCAAGACTTGAACAGGTGGTCGGGTTGGGTTGGTTTGGGTAATTTTTGGGGTTTTTTTTGTTTTGTTTTGTTTTTTTAATTGAAGGGGAATGTATAAAAGACAACAACAGAATTTCCTTCTGCATCCCAGACTGGGCATTCCTGTAAAAAATAACATTGGATTGGCCATTCAGCTGCAGCTGAGTGTGACAGCATCTGATGAGATCACAACTGAAAGAAAAATGTTCATCTTTTCCAGCAGATCCTCCGGTTTGCAGCTATGGTGAAACACTCCAGGAGCTCCCCCAGGAATTCCTGGGGGTCACTCCCACCCTGCTGTGTGCTGAACCAGGCAGAGGGCTGGAAAGTTGGGAATGCTGTGGCCACTTTTGGCTTCCTCAAGACAAGAGAGCCCTGGAGCTCCTGGAGCAGGACCAAAGATGTTGAGTGACGTGGAGCATCTCCCTGCCCAGGAAGGGCTGAGGGAGCCTCCAGAAGAGCCACCTGGACACAGTCCTCATCCATGTGGATGCAGGTGATGCAGGACAGCAGCAAAATAACAGGAATAATATCCAGTGTCTAAGCAGACACTCCTGAAAGGATTATTATGCTGAGATGCAGCTGAACCAAAAACACTTTTTCCAAACAGTTTCGAAGATGCCAGGTGATTGACATCTGAGTCTAAATCAAGAGCCATGATTTGAAAGAAATTCCTATTTGTTGGGGTTTTTTTTTCAAGAGGGGCCAAATGAAATCCGTGAATATCAGCCTACCAATCCATCTGCTGCCTGTGTTTGGGGCTATTCAAATCTATATCCAAAATTTTAGGCTTCATCTGATGTCTGATAATAGATTGTCAGCTCTGATGTTTTATCCTCATAAATTGCAGGCTGACACACAATTCTTTCTCAGGTAGTTCATTCATCTTACAGCATCTTGTGCTTCTAATTTGTCATTTTTCTTCCTGCATCCCCACTGACCACAAATTACAGATGGTGTCTCATCATGGGGCTCCATAACAACAATGAAAGCCTCAACAAAATCGTCAGGATCTGACCCTGAGTGATGCTGAATGCCTTCAGCTTTCGTGGGTGCACACAGGGGCTGAGCCCACCCAACATCTCACAGGCAGCACCTCACAAGGAGCCGGGGGATCCCTGCTGTGGGTCCAGGATCTCTTTTATCCATGAGGATTAATCCATGCTGGTCAGTGTTCTCCTCACCTGTGCCCCTCTGACACCTTGGGGCTCCAGGCCATGGGGAAGGTGCCCCTGTGCTGGCTACAAAGCAGGGCTGGCTTTAGTGCCAAAAGAACAAACTGCAAAAGTATAAAACAGGGGATCACAAAGGGACAGGGCAAGAAAACATAAAATCAGTGAAATGACACACACAGCAGAAAAGGTTGAGGTCTCAGCAAGGCAGAATTTAACCATTTCCAGGCTGAATTAGCTGTTTTCATATTTTTCTTTTTTGCTTTCTACTTCGCTGCAACTTTAAGGAATTAATTAATTTCCTGCAGCACTCTGCTTTTTTTCCTCTGCCAGCCAGGTTTTCAGATAACCCTGCTGAAGTTAAAGATGGGGTTAATAAAAGTGATCCAAGTTGGGAGATATTGCCAATTTGCATGGCAGACTGGGTGTGGATCACAAAGTTTATCTTATCTGTGAAGTGACACGGAGAGGAAGGAGGTTCAAACTGTCCACACACCTTTGTGCACCGTTCTCCAAAACATCAGAGGGTTTTGTTCTTGAAAAGATAACAAATTCCTGGCAGGTTTTTGTACCTGCAGCTACTGCAGAGCCAACACCATCCCATGTGCAGATGCAATTAATTAGCTCCATTTACAATCCCTGCAGCTGTGTGTGTACAGTCACAACGGGAGAGCAGCAGCTTCTTCCTACGTGTTGCCTCCCCATTTTTCGAGTGTCTGCAGACACCTGTCCCTCCACCCTCACCTTTTGTGACATTCTAATGTGCAGCAGCTGAAATGTTAAAGTAAAAACCGTCTGCATTACGTTTTTAAGGCGTCGAGCTCCTTTTCTTTCATCTCTCAACAGATTTTAACATTAATCAAGAGCATAAGTGCTACTAAAAAAAAAAATCCTTCCCTGGCACGACGTCTGTGACAGGTGACAAGGGGCTGGCCAGAGAGGCCACCCACAAACCCTCATCCACCTCCTTCCCTCCACAACCCCAACGCTCCCAAGGAGTTAAATCCGCCAGCTCCCTCCACTACACAGAAGAAAATAGATGTGATTTTCTTTACAAAAGAGCATTTCATTTAGGGAGAGAAAGAAAAAGGAAAGGCAGAGTTAACATAGCCATTATTCTCCATCTCAGGGAAAGCAAATCCTATTTTGCCTGTCATTACAGTAGGTAGAAAAATCCTTTCATCCAGTCATTAGTTGTAAACATTCCCGCACCGCCTGGGACCAGGCCTCTGTTTCCCATCCCGTGCCGAAGCCATTTTCTAATACTAATGTTTTATACACACATCTCAGATACATTGCGAGCTCCCCCAACCCCAAAGGCAACGGGGCATTCGTTTATACTAAATCAGAAGTGTCACCCTTGGCAACCTGCAGCACTGAAACATTTATTCGGCTTCACATTGCTGGCACTTAGAATTATTTCTTTCATGCCTGATAGCCGAATTACAATATGGCAGGTTTCCCCGGAGCCACTGGATCATTAGTGCCAGCTCACAACATACTTTCAACTGATCTGGCATTTCATGTACAGCTGCCAATCAAGAGCTGGGGGATGCAAATGAGGGTGGGCCATTGGTGTTCAATTACTGTACAGCGGCTGCGTTAATGACTGGCAGTTGTTTTGCTGAGTGAAGGAAGAGCAGAGAACAGAGGCAGGAATTCCCTCCGGGAAGCCAGTTGTGAGTGCAAGAAGTTTTTACATTTGATTTCCATATTTATTCATTCTTCTTCTTATTTTTTTTTTCTCTTTCCCCCCTCTTCCATCTTCTTCCTCCACCCCCCCTTTCAGTGTGTTTCTAAACACGAGGCCGAAAAAATACTTAGCACAGCTTGTTTTACAAATACCCAGCCTTGTCAGTTCAGTCGATTGCCAGGGCCACATCAGCAGAAGACTCCTTTTTTTTTTTTTATGATTATTTCCTTCCCCCTTTTCTCTTCGAAATATATGCCTCTCTTCAGGAAGGCCCAGGCTGTTTCAGCCTTGAGGGAGTTGGGAGCTCTGTGGAATCAGTTATTATTGTCCATTTTAGTGATTTTTTTGCTGTCCTTTCCGCGCACGAGAAATACGACGCCAACCTTTCTGTGACACACATCTCGTGCCGTTTGTGAGCCCTTCCTGTCATGAAATACCTCTCGGAGGCCCAGATCTGCAGGGGTCAGTGGCAGGGAAAGGATGAAAAACAACAGCAATCCTACAAAATCAGGAATTCTGCCTAATGTGTCACCGTGGGCACGGCGGCCGGCGGCGCTGGGCCCTGCAGGGACGTGTCACGCCAGACAAACCCAGGCAAACCCAGGATGACAGAAGGGGCAGAGTTGGCTTCTCCCCCCTCCCTGATAGCCAAGTTCAAGGAGCAGAATGATACTCAGCAATTTCAAATGGGTTTCACTCCCCGGCTGAGCATCAGTCACGGCGAAATCTTGAAGCGCAACTTGTGATTCATGAGAACAAAAAAAAAAAACAAAACCCAACAAAAACCCCACGCAAGCCGTGCTCGTGTGACACAAAATGAACGTGGTTTGCTGTCAGCTGCTGCAGGTTTGTCTGTGGCTGAGCCCCACAGACACACTGTGCATGGAGGGGTTTTAACAAAAACCTTGTCTAAGGGGGAAATTCCTCCCTCTGTGCCAAATGGTCACCCTGCAGTGCCACAGAGGCACAGAAGGCAGCCAGGGACGTGTCTGGAGAGCACTGACAGGTGGCTGGGAGCTGAATCCTCAAGAGTTTGTTGTTCACTGTCCTCTGGAACCTCCTGGTCTGTGCCCACCAGGCTCCTCTTGTATCCCAGCTCCTGCTCGTGCTCCCACTGAGCTCCTTGGAGCTGGGCTTGTATTTCCTGCCTCTAACAGCCCCACCTTTTCAAAATATGGTCACCAGAGACAGCAACAACCCAAGGCATCATCATCTCCTCTCTCTTCCCCGTGAATGGAAAAGCAGAGAGATTTTAGTTTGATTCTATTTTGACGACTGCACTCCATAGACTGGGATATATTGCAATAGTTCCTGCAATATATTGACATAGTGCAATATTATGGATCTGTGCCCGGCCTGCCAGAGCAGCTCTGGGAAGGCACACGAAGGTGATCAAGCCATGGGAGTGGAAATTTCATCATGGTACTTTGCTGGAAGTGAAGGACCTCTTATAAATGTCAAGAACATTGAATCTATACCTGTTAAAATATAATTAAAAAATGAAGTAGTTCTTATGTCTGCACAGTAGCTACTTTTTAATGTTAATCACTGAGCTGCATTTAAAATCCTTTAAAAACAGGAAATTATGTGAATGACTAAATGCCTTTGTTGTTCTTTAGTTATTAAAGCACAGCAGAAGCCAATTAAACTTGTTTTTCTCAATGCTAAGTAATAAAGCAGAATGCTCCTTTTTTTTTTTTTCCGTAAGCAGACTGCAATCCTCCACATGGCATGACACAAAACCATCCCACAAATCCCTGGGTTGGGGGGCCTGATTCTGCATCCTTGAATTTATTTTTTTTGTGTGTGGTTGTACAGAGGGAGCAATCTGTTGGATCTGAGAACTGAATCACAGGAAGAAAAAGCCATTTATGCTTGGCCCTGACATGAAATTCTTAACTTTAGGGGTTATTTGGGAAGTAATATTCCATGATGCTGTCCACTCCTAAATGACTTATCTGACATGAACTGATTTCTCTGCCCGTGGAGAAATAGATGTTTTCCCCCTAAGGAAGGGGGTGAGAAGATTTTGCTGTTGCTTTTGCTCTGTGTGAGATAGCAATCGATGCCTCAATCCTTACAGAATAATTCCAAAAGACAAACTTGGTCATACCTTACTGATAAAAGGAAAGGGGCTTCAGTGAATACACTGGGGTGTGAGAAAACAACCTGACACAGAAAAAAAAAATAGGAAAAGCAGTGTGATGGTTTAATTTGGGAAGGCAGTGCAGCTGTCTGGACTCTGGGTTGAAGATGGAGGTTGGTCAAAAAACACAGGGAGATCAGGATCCAACGCTGATGACACCACGAGGCAATTTCTGCACACCCAAGGGCTTAAAACTGGAATTTCCCCATGTGCCAGCAACAGAAAGAGATCTGTGGAGCACTCCCTAGACACCAACACCTCAAATTTTCTTGTCTAAGCTAAAATTTAGGCCCCTGAACAAGTCCGACCCATCCAACGCATAATTTTACAAAGCACAGCAAAGAACATTTTTAAATTTATCCTCGTGCAGCAGCTCTTGCTCCGTGGGCTCAGGATACCTCACAGGCTATTTTATTGACAATGCCTCCCACAGGTATTTGTTACCAACATAACAAGGCTTCCTCTGAACTGCAGCGTCTTCATTTCTGACACCCAGCCCTGCCCACCACAATTGTGCTGCTCCAAAAGAAACCCCGGCTGCTGGGGAACGTGTCCATTGCTCCTCCAGGACATTTCCAGTGCAATTAGCAGCTTTCAGGTCAGACAAAAGCGCAGCCCAGAGACCACGAGTGAGCTGATTACAGAGAGTGGGAAACCCACAACAGACTGAGCTTCAGCTCTCTGCTGAAACCGCAGGATGGAAGTGTTGGGATGACCCTCTCAGGTTTAACTGAGGGACATTTTACCTTTTCTTGGCATTCTGTGCCTCATTAGATTTTTTTTTTTTTTTTTCACACTGATGAGAAACAAATTTCGAATGTGCAAAATCCTGAAGTTTTCCAGAAAGTGTCACTGTTGTTTCCTGGCCTGTCCTGCTGTTTTAACATGCTCTGTCCAGTCCAGCCTTTTCCTTCAGCACAGCAAAAACAGGGATTCAAGGCTCAACAGCACCTGAGACACTCCTTTGAAACTCATTTAACCAGACAAGGTTGGGCATCTTGAACTGGAATTTAAAATGTGCTAAGAAGAACTTCACAATGAAGTTTATCAGCTTTAACTCCTGTCAGGAAGTTCTCATTTGAACCAACCACTTGAATATGATGAAGGTGAAGTCTCTGATGCCCTTCAGATCTGTTTGCTCTGAGAAGGGCAAAAAGATGGCCAAAATTACAACAACAACAACAACAACAACGACAACAAATTCCAAGATTTAAAAAGCCTAAAAATATAATAAAAAAATATCTAAAAGGAGACCAGATATATTGAAATATCATTCTACTGGTTTTAGGTCAGAATTTCATGTCTGCAGTATCATGAAATGAATGTGTTGGGAGAAATTTATCACCCTCAGAGCCGGGGGCTATTGGTCACGTGGCCAATACATTGATCAGCTTTATCCAGATCATATCAGTAGTTAGGCAATTACAACCCTTAAAACTTCAGGAAATGCTATGCTCAGTTATTCTCCTTCTCTTCAGCGTCTCCCTTTTTGTTACAAGACGAAATTTCCAGCAACACACAAAGAGAGCTGGGAACACTCTGGCTGTTGGTGGGTGTGAAAACTGTGCTGAATGAATGCCTGAAATCAATGGTCACCGTGGTGGTCATTTCCCTGCTCCTTTACTGCCTTTGTGCTTGCTGCAGCCTGGAAGCTGCACAAACAACTCAGGTGTGCAAATGAGATTGTAGGCAGGAAGATTTGGGGTTTTGGTTGGTTTTTTTTTTCCTCAGTTACTTTAGACTTTAATTTTTTTATGAGTCTCTTGTGTCTAGTTTTGTTTATAATGCCTTGTGGCAGATCCTATTTGTGACTTATCATTTTAAAGCAGTTTTTGTATTTCATCTCTGCAGAATTCCCTCTGGAGGATGCTACTAAGGAGGCTAATCATGCCAACAAAGCCTTGTAGGAGAGGAACTCGGGAAAAGAAGCAGATTATGTTATTGCACATCTGCAGGAATGTCAAATTCACCTGGGCTGCCACAATACATGTCCCTCGTTTTATCTTTTTTTTTTTTTTTTTTTATTCTTTTCAGAATGGTGGAAATGATTCACAGTCACTCATGCTGTACCTCACTACTCCTCCTGACATGTAGGATGAGAGAATCAGTGAGAAGACTTGGAACAGGGAACTAAAACTGTGGTTTGTGCACTTTTTGTCACAGAATCCTCCTCAGAATGTGTTGAACTGTCCAGCAGGCTGACAGTGCCCATCATGAGGCATCACCCCCCAAATCTGTCAGTGGATCAAACAACTGCCTGAGCACTGCAGAACACCTAGCAGGATCCCAATATTCTTGTATTAAAGGATAGGAGAGACTTTTCTTGTAATATGACAAAAAAAATCGCCATTTATTGTATGCAACACCAGAGTACAAACCCTGGCTTGTCGTTTGGATCTAATTTGCCAACAGTTACAGGACAAAAATTAAACCTGGCTCTGGTGGGCTTCATCACTGAAGTGAAATTGTAGTTAGAGTCCCACAGCAGCCTCCAAGCCAAGGAAACCCTGGGGTCTGGGAGTGCAACAGCTCCAGGGCTGCTCCTCGTCCCACCAGTGATGATGATGATGAAGATGATGGTTTGGCACCGTGTCCCTGCCCAGTCCCTCTCCCTGTGCTCTGCCCACTCCCTGCCCTGCTGGGCACAGCCAGGGCTCCCTGGGGAGGGGCTGTTTGGGGTGAGAAGCTCCCTAGAAGGGGAGTGTGACACCAACAGCGTTGCCTTGGCTCGGCAGTGTTTGCAGAGCTCATGAACGAGGAATATTAAAGTGAGACCAAGAATCAGCAGCGAGTAGGAGGTGATGCTACGAGGACACTTCGGGATACTCGACGAATCCCAAAGCTCCAACAGCTCCCTCTGCACGTCCACACTGAGGGGAAAAAAAAAAAATCAGTGGATAACATCATTTCCCCTGAAGGACAGCCTGCTGCAAAAAGTGTCACTCGTTCTTGACCCAGCCTGGAAAGTCAGGCTGCCTGGCAAAATGGGAGGGAGTTAGCATATCATCGTGGGGTGTGCAGCAGTGCAGAAGGATTTGACAGCCTCCTGGATGAGTTCTCTATTTACCAACTCCTCGATACTGACAGTGTTATGAAAGGGCCAGTAAACACAGCAGTGCTCGAGTTCTGGGGCACTGTTCTTGGCAAGAAGCAGGCTTTGGGGCTGAGTTTTGTTGTTTAGCTCCACTCATGTCGATTCCTTCGTGCTTGCCTAACTCAGGGAGGCAGAGCCTGAAAGACTCCCTGCAAAAAATGTGAAAGACCAACTTATAATAGTGTCTAAAGAGCCAGGCCTGCCAAAAATATGTGTGTTTGAGGAGATTCTTAGCTGGTTAAATTGGAAAAGCTTTATGCTGGCTTGTAGCAGAGAAGAGCTGGTCTATCAACTTTTCTTCACTGCAGAAGTATGATATTGTGTTATCAATTAGGTTATGCCTTAGAGCAGGCAAACAGAGTTTAAAAAAAAATCGTATCTTGGCTTGGCTTGATTCAGTCAGGAATTTGATTTAAAAGACAAACAAACAGCTCAATATGAGTATGTTCATGCATCTTTTTTATAGAACAAGAACCTAAACTTGAACAGTTCTTGAATTCCTGCAACTCTTATCATCAGAGAAAACAAGATGCAAAAGAAGAAATGATTCCCAGATAAAATTTTTTTGTACTATTGATATTAATGCCATTCTACAAAATAGCTCTCCAAGTTCTCAGTCTTAATTACATTTTTTCTGTAGGCTGGAGTACCAGCATTGTTCCAATGAATTTAACAGCTCAGGTTTCCCCTGGAGCTAAAGGAGGAAAGCTCTAAACACCCCACAGAAGGTTCATTCTCCGCTCTCCTGGATGCAGACAGAGCCTGGCCTCACATTAAAGGACCTGGATGGAGTTATTAGAGGTCAAAGGCACAAATGACCCATCTCAAACCACCCCATGGGGCTTTTCACCCCAAAGCTGGTCCCGTTTCAGCCTCACATCTCACGGCATGGAGGGGAGAAGACCCACCTGGCGAGCTGGGGGTGAATGTTTGTGTGCTTTGGGCTCCTCAGGAATGCAGGGCTCTGCCAGACTGGGCTCTGTGTTTGCAAATTACTTCCCTCTATAAGGAGGAGGAGTAACATACAAGCATTTTATTATTTAACTTACTACTGCAAACTCTCCGATCTAATAACTCATGGCATAATAATTCAGGATCTAGCCAGCCTAGGATGAGATAAAAAAACATCAAAGGCATATGGAGCATAGCTTTTAATTGCTCCAAGACTCCCCCCTCCATCTTTTAGCTCTGAGAAATGTCTATTAATAAGTGGCCAGAAAGCAGGCAGAGGGATTGTATTTAAAGGCATTTCTATCAATGTTTAGACCTCAGCATGGTGACTATCTGAAATTTGCCAAATGAAGCCTCTAAATAAAATATTTCTCGGTCAGAATCTTCACAAATATGCAGATGTTTGTGAAGACGAGGACGGGTTTGCTCCTGACATACTATCAATTTGTCAGCCTATCCTTTTGCACTTTGCAGCAGCAAATATGGCTTTGTGTAGCAACAGAAGGACCATCTTTCATTTCAGCTGAAGGCCACATTCTGCAGCTCAGTCAAATGTTTTAGACAAATGCTCTTCATAAAATAAGGCAAATGTGTCTTTTTTTGGTTTATAGGAGGTCAGCTGCTATTCTCTGTCAATGGATTATTATCAAAGATAAAACCTTAACAAGCATTCTCTTTTTCCACTCATTTTTAGGGTC
Source organism: Sylvia borin (assembly GCA_014839755.1). Taxonomy (NCBI): domain Eukaryota; kingdom Metazoa; phylum Chordata; class Aves; order Passeriformes; family Sylviidae; genus Sylvia; species Sylvia borin. Next base: position 13,462,529 of record CM025972.1, read on the forward strand.
ACATTACGATCCATTGAAGTTTTGTGAATCTGAAGAAAAAAAATCAGCGACAGGACTCACCATCTGTTGCATAATGAAAGAGACATGTGAATAATAGAACGTCAGTTGAAAGGGTTGCAAGTGATCAAATGTTGTTCAGCACCTCAATAATATTTCCTCAGAAAAAAAAAAGGGGCTTGCTGCAGATTATTTCTGCACTGCAAGTTTTCATTTGTTTGTTTTGTTGTTGATTCCGTGTCTGGGAGTGGAATTGAGTGTACATTATGTTATATGTATGTAAATACACAAGAGCGTGGCTGTGGGTCTCTCAAAAGCGGCAGCTCTTGGGGATGGTGACACCGTGGTGGAGCCAGACAGCTGCTCCCTTTTGCTTTTGAAGTCCAGGGGCTGTGCAGGATGTACATTTGCAGCTCGTTTTTACAGACGTGGGGTCGAATTCTTCATTCAAGCCCCGAAGCGCCGCTCACACAATCCTGCCTGACTGGGGTTCATTCTTTGCCATCAATAAAGGGCTGCGAGTCAATCCTTCAAAACAGCCCCAAATAAAGGACAGACCTGAGCAGATTCAAGGCCAGGCTGGTTTTCCCAAAAGCTTTCTCAGTTTTGGAAGGAAGAGGAAGGCAAAGTGCGTTAATATTTGATGAGCCCATCACCTGATGAGGCCACAAACTCTGCTTTGCCAGAGATCCCTCACGGCTACTGGGGAAATATTTCCTGTGATGTTCTCTTAGAAGAAGAATCGAGGTTATGTGAGTCATAACTATCATTCCTGAGATGTCAGAGAGCTGATCAGAAAAGAGACAATACCAAATACTCCTGCGAGCAGCACCACAGCAAAGAGCCCCCTGCAATCCATGGCACGGTTTCTATTTTAGCCAGTATTTCATCCAACTCCCAGGACGCCTTTCCACACTTGTTCTCTCACAAACCATATTGTGCAAAGCCTACACGCTAAATAACCTTTCCACGGATATAAATCCTGGCTTTTATAGCTCCATCAGAAGCAAACCTGAACAATGGAGATTGGGGAATACAGATGCAGCTACGACGAGGATGACTCACTGCCAAAAGAACAGTGTATCTATCTGTATCTATACCTTAAATTTTCCCTTTCCGTGCTCCAAACGTTCCTGTCCTCAGCCATTTTGCAAGAAGATGCACCCATCTGCAGAGCATTGAGTGCTAAAAAACTTCCCTTCATACACCAGTCAGGTTCTATTTATATTAACCACATTTTACTAATTCTCACTCTCCTTCTGTAGAAACCTTGATAAGGAGAAACCTTCTCCTTGAATATTCAATCATTCGAATTAATGGGAATTTTTCTGGGAATGTTGTTGTTTTTTCCCCCCCCCTGTGAGTGCTGGCAGATCAAAAGTTCACCCAAGTATCCTGGTGCAATTTGTAGATGAAGTGCACAGAACAGGGGCCTCGCCTCCATTCCTAATGGCTCACAATTGAAATGCTACATTTTCATTTTCCACTGACAATGAAAAACACCAAGTAATATTCTAAGGCCAAAAATTATTGCTGCAACTTATGAGCAAGTCATTTCCTAACAGCTTTGTTCCTTGAATACTGTCTTATCAAACGTGCCCAGGATTTTATTGAAGTGAACTGTTCTAATGAAAAAGAGCATTTGATGAACAGGCATGGCTGCAAACTCAATTCCACTCCCTTCTTTTCCAACTGGGTTCATCAGGAAAATAACCAGAAGCACCCAGGTGACCACAGATGAAAGTATCCGGGTAAGATTTCTTCAAGATTCTTCTATTTTTTTTTATTTAAAAAAAAAAAAAAATTGTTCCTAAATTAGTTTCCTAAATATGGATGAAGGCATCTGATTTCTTTTCAGAAATACTGAGCCTAGAGCAGAATGCACACAAGACTTGTATGTCCTCAAACTATCTGTTCCAATTTTTTAAAGTTCTTCAGAAATAACATTTTAATACCAAATTCTGATGTTCCATATGTTGGAAGTGAGCTTACCAATTATTACTGTTTTATTAGATTTAGTTCCCTCTTTGATCTCCTGCAACACTGTGCACTCAATATCTCTTTCTCTGATCCAGATGCTCAGTTTCACCCCACTGATATAGTTGTACTCCTATTACTTGGAATTTCTGTACTTTTGATCTCCCTGGTAGAGACAGAGACATAATTACAGGAACAGATCAGGCTGCCTGCCAGTATCAATGGTAAATAACACTGAATGACTCATAGTTTCACAGTTATAACGTGGTTTACACATTTTGGGATGCAGCTGCCCAACAGACTTAGCCAGAATGGATACACAAGTGCTTTTTTTTGAGAGAGAGAGAGAGAGCAGGGGATCTGTGAATTAATCAGTATTGGCCAGTCCTCTGGTAAAGAGCTGAAATCAGACAGGAAGGACTCTGTTGCAAAATGAGGAGTTTTTTTTCCCAAAATTAAAAAAAAAATTGCCTACATAAAAACCCCCAAACAAAACCCAAACCAAACACTCACTTGAGACCCAAAGTCAGCCCTGGTGTGGGTGGGTGGGATTCCCTGGCATCCATAAATCCAGGTCCAGTTCGGGCAGGTTCAAGCTTCCATTTGCCCATCAGAGGAGGGGTGGGGACCATTGGTTCTCCCAAGGTTGTCCTCCAGGAGCTGCAGGGTGGGGAGGGAAGCACCCAGGGGCTCCTGGGGTGGTTAAACCCCCAGCCCAGCCTGGCTCTGCAGGGCTTTCCTCGAGTTGCTCTGTGATGGGGATGTGGAATGGGAGCCCCTGGTGGGGCAGCTCCCTGATCCCAAATTCCCTGGAGGGCAAGGGCAGGGCAGGAGCAGGTCCCAGCCCCAGCTGGGAGAACCCCTCTGCTCTCTGGACTGGCTTCACCCTTCTCCTCAAGCATCTACTGTTTGCTCAGTGTAGCTAAACACTGATAAGAAAATCTGGGACTTACATCAAGAAGTCATTTTTAAAACTAAACTATTCCATCAACTCCTCAAGAGAGTGAACATGTGTGTCTTAACTTCTTAAATCTGTAGCAAGATGAAACATAAATTCTTAATTTTCCTTTTTTTGTTTTAATGTCACTGGTGTTTATAAAATTCATCTCAACAATGCTGTCAATTAAATATTATTATGCTCTCTAAAGTGAGATGCTATCTCTGCTTTTCCCAAGGCAGCAAAAACACACATGCTGAGGCAGTGCAAGGAACTCGGAGTTTACGACCAGCAGCAGCTGCAGTGGAACAGGCAAAGTTAAATCTGGTGCTCCAGGGCACGGAAGGGATCACTGGGAGGGTCAGGAAGGACCTTTTTTGTGACACAGAACCCTGGATAATAAGGCAGGTCACTACGAGGGGAGCAAGAAGCTGCCACAATACAAAGCAATAGGTCGAGATCACCTGAAGTTTCCATATAATCAGGAAATGGTTTGGGTTGGATTAAAGCCCATCCAGTGCCACCCCTGTCATGGGCAGGGACACCTTCCACCATCCCAGACTGCTCCAAGCCCCATCCAACCTGGCCTTGGGCATTTCCAGGGATCCAGGGGCAACCACAGCTGCTCTGGGCACCCTGTGACAAGCCCTCTTCATCCTCACAGAGAAGAATTTCTTCCTAAATTCCCTCTCTTCTGGAACAATCCAAAAATTCTCTATGTCCCCCCAGGATTTCCTCCCAGCAGTGTGTTCCCACAGGCACTCACTCACCTCCTGAGCTGGGAGATACAGTTAATATATTTCACAGAGTTGGGAGGATTATTAAACCTCCTCTGCGGTGTTTGAATGAGGGTATAATCATATAGACACAAGCCATAAATTATGTATCTATATCTGCACAGATAATGTGCGTGTGTTATAAACGCACACCCTGGATGTTAAACACTCACAGCCACCAGGAACCATTAGACAAAGTTGGGTGAAGGAACCTCCAGAAAGTAGGTTCCATTTTGTGACACCTCTTCCAAGCCCGTTTCTCTGCCGCCTGTCCTGGTGAAGGATGGATGTCAATAGATGGTTTTTGGGAGGAGGAGTTGGCCCCTTTTGTCCTTTGCATTCTGCTGATGGCCAGCAATGCCCAGGTTAATTAAAACAGCTCCAGAACTCGGGGCCACCTGCCCTGCTCCAGCACCACAACAGCAGCCAAGGGAGAAGTTTCCCTCTTCCAGGAGACTCCCGAGCACAATGAGATATTTACTGTATTTATCACCGAGATCAAACCCACACACAGATGTCACATTTCTCGAATTCCATCAGTAGATGAGACAGGCAGGCTCTGGAAAGAGGCCACTGGAGCTGGAGAGTTCAGGGTGTGCAGGCGTTGGAGGCCGTTCCCACCCCGGCTCTGCCGTGCTCCCTGAGCCTTTGTTGTCTCCGCAGTGCTGATAAATCAATCCATCAAAAAATTTCCTCAGTGAAACTCAATCAAGAAAGGTCATGTCAGCGGGAGAGGAACAGATTAAATTAGCATCAAATTAGACATGGAAAGTGAGTTCTGTCAAAATCATCACAGCGCTCAGCACAATTAGAATATGTTAATTATGCATTTCATTAAGGTAGTGCTCTTTGAATGCGAGATGAAATGTCAGTGGTGTAGGCATCCGAAAAAAGGAAGATTGCCAGGCACAACTTTCTCTAGACAATGTGTGACACCTTCATTAACATCAAGAATCACAAGTCTGTCTTGACTTTTTTTGTAAAGTATTAAAGCGTTAACTGTTTGCTGGCACTGCGGGAGGGAGAGCCGGTGGCAGCCCCCTTGTCCCCGGGCTCCAGCCCCTGAGCCCACCCTGCCCACAGCCCTGAGCACCCCGGGGTGCCAGGTGGGCACTGCCACAGGGGGCTGGAGATAAATAAACCCACCCTGGAGGTGCTCAGGTGGGGCTGAGCCACGGCGGGAGGAGAGGGTGAGATAAGGGGAGGGATGCGAGGAGGGGAAAGGGTGGAAGGATTTTATTTTGCCTCTAGTTCCAAGATATGATCAATCTAAAGGGGAGAGCAAAGGGAAAAAAAAAAAAAAAAAAAGGCAAAAAAAAAAGAAAAAGCAGAGATTTGCAAACCTGCATTTGACAAACCCTAATTTGGGAAATTATTTTGTATATCAAACATCTTTGATTCCTAATGATGAGCTGTTTTTCAAAGAGAAGAATGATCCCTGGTGAGCTTAGGAGGGAAGTGGAGCTTCATAAAGCACTACTTATGGGCTTTATTAGATGTCCTATCAGATGTCAGGTTCACGGAGAATTAAGAGAAATTACACACTTTCTAAAACACGAGAAAACAGCCAACTTCTGGTGGCTTGGTTGGATCCTCCTGTTCTGGCTGGGGGAGAGTTACAGACAGTCAAGATTTCCAAAGATCCCCTCACTTGGCTTTCCTTGCCTGAATGGGGATAGAAAAAAGATTTGCAGTTTCTCTGGAAGGAAGGGCAGTGCCTCACAGAGCCCTCCAGCAGCCAGGCAGTTGTTTAAACCCAGAAATTCATCTCCTCAACCCACAGACCTTGTGCTCTTACTGCCATGGGTGACAACAGGGGCAAAACAGGGGCTGCCCAGCATGGAAGGATCCTACAAACTGTGCCTCAACCCCAAGAATTTCATTTTAAACCCCTTTAGAAATGACAAAATGCCCTCACTTTAAAAGCACAAATTGACTTTGTGGCACCTTTCCTTTTCTTCCTTCCAAGGATGGGGTGGAAATCATCCTGTCACGGTATTTGTATTTACAGAGCAACACCCTGAGCCTGCCACGATGGGAAGCCCAAAAAAAGGTTCCAAAATACGTTGTAAGAAACAAATTTCATCTGTCCAAAGATGCTGTGCCCACAGAATGTGGCACATGTGGGATGTGCAAACTCTCCTAGTTATTGGCACAGATGTGGAACAGGCACCTGGGTGCCCACCTGAGTTCTTCAATCTCACACTGGCCATGAACATCTCCATGTCTGACCCACTTGTTTCTCTCCCTGGCTACAAACTCCAGCTTCGTGCTGGCATTTGAAACACAAGGGGATTGAGAAAAGGGTTAGTGGGACCAAAAAAAAAAAAAAAAAAAAAAAAAAATCAGCATGTTTTTAATGAGCTTTTCTTTGGTTTATTGTAGCTTTTGTAAATCCTCCCCGAGAATTGGAAGTTGCCAAATCTCCTCCCCAAAGATACACACTGGAGCTTCCAATGCCCCCAGGACTCATTTTAATGCAGCAGGTTCCAGAAGAGTCAGAAAATGCCAGAGTCTGCTTCAGCACACTTGGCTGGCCTTGCAGCCCTGTGAAATCTCTGTTTTCACTGGAGCTGGAAAAAAGAGATTTTTATCATTTGAAAGCACAACTCTGGTCCCAGAGCAAAGAGGCTTTGAGGTGCTGGTGGTTCTGCTCAGCAGCTCAGAGACACAGGATGAGGGTGACCTGGAAGGGCTCTGGTGTCTCCAGGGAGCACAGGGGACACGTGTGGGACAGCCCAGCCTGCCTCAACCTCCCAAAAACTCCTTTTTCTCCTGAAAAAAGAAACTCTCCAGGTGTGGGATTCCAGCAGGAAATGAGTTCCAGGTGCTGGATCTGTGCCCCATCAGTGGCCCAGGACAGGGGTGAGCAGAGGTGCCTCTGCTTGCACAGCTCCCAAACCATGAGGGGGTTTTTTGGCTGCTCTCCCTCGACCCCAGCACATCCCACCCTCCCACAAATCCACTCTCAGCTTTAGCAAGGACCCCAGAAAATTCCAGACAGAAAATGGACTCTGCCCTAAAGCAGCCACCTGGTGACAGCATCTCTGACCTTCCTCTGTGTGAGTTCACATTTAATATCCACAGCCCAGCTCTGGCCATGGCACAGCTTTACTCGGGACAGGAGCAGGAGTTCTGGGATAAATGGGATCAAAGTGTAGCTATGGACATTCCATTCTGTGTCCAAGTTATTAGCATTATCATCTGGCTCAAAAATAAAACAAGTAAGTTCTGGAAAATGGAAAAGATCTCCACCTGCATTTCTAAGAATTGTCCTAAAATTAAATGTATGGCTTTACCTTACAGTGGGATTTTTTTTTTCTTGGTTGGTTTTTTTTAAACCCCTAAAAACTTTTCTTCAAAATGTAAATTCAGTGTTAAATCCAGAAAAACATCATTATTAAGGACCTTGACAGAACAATTTCTGGGGTCTGTGGGCAAACTGCATTTCCCATCTGGACACTCCTGGGCTCCAAAATCTTTGCTCACCCTTGTCTTAACACTTCTTTTGTAGTACCAGGGATCTGATCATATGCTCTGCTTCATCATCTATATGTCAGCACGACTGCTGGGGTTAGAGGGCTATAAATTAACATAATTGAATGGTGAATCAAGCTCATTTATTTCTACTTTCCATCACGATGGGAGGAAAAATAAAAAGCTAAAATAAGTTCCAACCGTGAACCCTCAAAAATCAGCTTTCCCCCCTTTAATGTACGTTGGAATCAGAGTTTCTTGCTGTTGAAAATACAGAATTAAAGCAAAGCTGCCACCTGTCCTGGTGAAGGATGGATGTTAATGGCTTGTTTTTGGAAGGAGGAGTTGGGCTATTTTGTCCATCTAATGATTTCCATGAAAGGCAAAATATTAACTATAAATGTGTCCACAGGGGCCTCACTTGCAGGCTTTAACCAGAGAAACTTTGCCACAGCATTTGCCTTGTGCACTTTCATTTACTCCATTCCCAAGCTGGGAAAATCAGTTTAAAAGCCAGGGAAAATGGAGAATGCTTTTTATACTGAAAAGAGAGAAGTGGAAGGTATGGAAAGGAAAATCCTTCTAAGGAGATGTTTTGTTACATGAAAAATTTACCACTGTCCATTTACAAATGTTCGTGTCTCTTCCAGGTAATCCAGGAATTAACCTGGAATATTGAATAGTAATTAGATTATTTTTCCATTATTATTTTCAAAATCTGAAAAAAAAAGCAGCAATGAAAACTTGTTTTGGTGGTTTGAAAGTGTACAGGAAATGTCATGAATTTAATTTTTTTTTTTCATATTACAGGTTTTTTATTTCATTAGGATGTTAACAACTGCAGGTTTTGTCCTCCAAAACTACCCTGAACCCATAATGCCAAACAGTAACTGAAAGCCAGAAATTTCCAGGAATGTTATTACATGATAATATTTGTTTGGGCTGAAAATGTACTTTTTAAACAAGATAAAAATACCCGCTTTTCTACCCTAATTTCAGATAAACGCCAACTGGGCTGCCTCAAATTAAACAGAGTGCCTCAAATGTAGTTTCCATTAGAGAGAAACCTCTCGAATTTGTTGTGTCCCTGGCAGAAAAAACATTCTCTTGTCCTCAGCCACCCCATGGATTGGAGGAAAGGGACACAAGGCTTCTGATCCTGGGATTTTCCAGGCTGGCTCCATGTGATGGGCATGATGGAGAGAGATGCCACTGCACCAGTCAGAGGCAGAGCTGGGGAGGGTTTTCCAAGATCCAGGCAGAGGATTTACACGTATAAATAGTTATTTTAAGAAAACATCTCGTTCATTTACACGACTGTGGCAGTTCCTCTTTAAATTCAGCAAACTGCTCTGCCCCGTGCTGAGGGAGACGACAGAAGAATTCAAATCAGGACGAATGTAATTGGTTAATCAGAGTTTAAGGAAAATCCTCTGCCTCCTAATAAGAGCTGGGACGCTGATTGCTGGAGCCCTTGCCCGGGATGCACCTGCAGCTTGGCACCAGAACACCCCAGGAATTCCAGCTGGAGCTCAGGGAGTGACCAGGAGCTGATCCCTGTCCCAAAGATCCCATAACCCAGTGCAGGGACAAACCACAGCGAGGTCACAGCCAGGGGCAGGGGAACAGCCCAGGAGGGGACGGTGCCAAAGGAGATTTTGGGCAGGGATCACCAAATCAGGAACACTTGGGAACTTCCCTTTAGGGCAGGCTGACAGAGAAGCGTTTGGAGAAGCCAGCAGGTTTGTAGGATGGCACAAGTGTCCCAAAGCACAGCGCCATGCCCAGGGCACATGGTGACTTTGGATCCAGTGGGCAAACAGAGCCAGGGGTGACATTTACCACTTGTGCCCCACTGGGTTCACTTAAATCAATCTTAAAATGCCCCAGGGCAGGATTTGGGGTTGCTGTGCCCCTAGTGCAGGATTTGGGGCTGCTGTGCCCAGGGCAGGATTTGGGGCTGCTGTGCCCAGGGCAGGGTTTGGGATTTCTGTGCCAGGGCAGGATTTGGGGTTACTGTGCCCAGGGCAGGATTTGGAGCTGCTCCCCACATCCCAGGGCCCAGCAGACACTCCAGAAGAACAACCCTCTGTGGTGCTCCCCACACATCCCCTGCTGTCCCCACAGTAAATTGCTGCTCCCTCATTCCACACAAGCTCCTGGCACCATCCCCTCCCTCGCAGTGCCCCGGGCTGGGGGATGAGGATGTTCTCCTCAGCCAAGGGCAGCTTCCCTCAAAACCACTGCACCAACAGCCCTGCCCTGGACTCCTCCTTTGGGCCATGTTTGTGCCTGGGGACACAAAGGAGCCTTTAAAGTTCCTCCTGCAGCCATTCAATGCTTTCCGTCAGGAGTACATTCCTGCTAATTTATTATTTTATCAATCCCTTCCCTTACACAGGGGTTCACACTGATGTAGGACACTGGACCTCTCTGATTTTTTTTTTTTCTCCTCCTTTGAAAACTTTTTTTTTCACCTTTCCACTGGAAATTAGATTTTTAACACAGGTAATCTTTTAGTAGAAAGGTATTTTCCTGCTAGAGAAGTTTTTTTGCTTTTTTTTAAACTTTTCATCCAAAGGCCCCAAACAGTCAAATCTCAGAAGCCAGGTGTTGAGGGAAAAAAAAAGTCTGTAAGTAATAGTAAGTTTTCATTGGAAATTTTTCTTTTTGTAAAAATAGCCACATAAATTAAAACCATTTTCAAATGCCCCTCCTGACACACACACATGTGTGAAGTACACGCACTACACCAGGTCTAAAGAGTCTTTGCAATAAAATTTCCCTCTAATCCAGCTCAATTTTACATATCTGCCTCCAAAGGGCAGTTCATCCTGCTCTGGAGAACAGAAAGCACTCAGGAGTGCACCTGAGAAACTGCTGTGAGCTCCCATCCCCTTCACCAGCAGGAGCCGTGTCTCATTTTAACAGAACCTTGTTATTTTCCTGCTAAATTTGGTCAACATCAACAGGCAGCTGAAGGTGCTTTTCGAGGAGCTGAACCTGTCAGATCCTCTCAGCTTCGTGGCTGAAGGTGGATTTCCAACCTCCACATCGTTCCTGTGGCCTCCTCTGACTTCCCTTTAGGAATTTCTCACGTTCTCCTGGAATGTGGACATTCCACATCGGGACCTCACCAAAGCTTCAGGTAAAAAAAAAAAAAAAGCAATCTGCTCCTGGTTTGCTGGGTTCATTTGTTTGATTAGTAATTGTTGGATTGGTAATTGTTTGATTAGTAATTTTTTGATTAGTAATTACGAATAATCTATTAGCAATTGACCATTAAATTGCTATTTACAGAATCACAGCAGTCTGAAGCCAGCAGAGGTGACTGCTCACCTTCCTCTCTACCTGGGCCTTGGGGTATTTGGAACCACAGCTCTGTTCCCACAGGATTTGTTGAATTTTAAATGGATTTTGTCGGGCTGAAGCCTCTTAACCTGAAAATCCCTCCTGGTCCCACCTTTTGTCCTGGTTTTTCCACCAAGCCCCGGGTCACCTCGAGGCCCTCCCCAAGATTTCTCTCACATCTCTGCTTGGATCAGTGGCACCAACACTGGACTGACAGGAACAGTGCACCCAGAGATGCGCTGAGAAGTCGGGATTTCAAACACCCAGCGATGTTTAAACACCTGAAGAGGCCAGACAGCAGCTGGACTAAGTGAAATGCCCTGGGGAAATCCAGGTACATTGCGGTGTCCCAGTTCCCTTCCTGGAGCAGAAACGCAATCCTGTCAAGAAGACAGAATGTTTATATGACAAGATTGATATTCCTCCCTGCTGGCCGTCATTAATTGTATTTTACCTTCTAATTCTTTGTTAACAAGGTTTGGGGTTAATCGTGGTGTTTTACTCGGAATCAGGGTCAGACCAAGTGGTCTGTTGTTCCCTGGGACCTTTTTAAAGTACAGGTTAGAGGTTGGCAAGCTCTAAGGGACATTTAAGGTCCTTACAAGAACGATTTCCTGGAGTAAAATATCAAAAGTGAAGTCTCGGTGCTGCTGAAGTAGATGGGAAAACTCTGATTTGCCTCAGTAGTGAAGGAAAGATTTCACTGAAAACTGTAAGGCTAAAAAAGCAACTGAAAGTTTGAACACTAAATTTAGCTTTACACTAAAAAAGAACAGTAAACGGCAAGTGCTCCTTGCCTCAAGATCCTTCCAGCTGTGAAACAAAACGTCAGATTTTTGGTGGAAACCAAAAAAAAAAAATAGTTGAAAATCCAATTTCTCATTGAGAAATGCTTTACATGGGAAATTCTCAATCAGGAGAATTTCTGCTACTGTCTCTGCCCAGGGCAGTGCAATTGCTGCCTGTCTGCAGTCACCTCACACAGCAACAGATCCCCACAGCTCTGGGTCTTACAGCTCCCACATTGGGGCCGTTCCCCAAGAGGTTTTGATCCACAGAAATGTTTGTCAACCAGCTAAAACCCAACCAGAACAACCATTCCAGACTCAGAGTAAAAGGTATTTTGGAGCACAGTGTGAAAAGAGAGTGTGAAAAGGAAAAATAGAGAAAGAGAGAGGAGAGAAAAGGGAGAGAGAGAGAGAAAGAGAATAAAGAGGCTGGAGGGATTATTCCTGAGGAATTAAAATAGTTTGAGTGATACACGTTCCACACATTTGCTGAGTTTTGTTCAGCACTGAATGTTCTCCAGCTGCTGGAGCAGCAACTCGACTAAGAGACATTTCACCTACAGAAATTTGCTTAAATATATTTATATCAACATATACCAGCACATATTTATATGCCTACGTGCACACATGGGTTTGGCTGAGGATTTTGGTAGAGATACCAGTGGATATCACCTCCAAAAAAAACCTCTACAGCAAAACATCTGCACTTGCTATTCCAGATACAGACACCCAGGAGAGCATAAATCTCCCTGAATAGATGTATTGTTTTACCATTTATTTCCTCACTTCCTCAAGACGCCTGCTCATCTGAATTTCCAATAGCTGAGCTGTATTTGGTGTGTGCACGGTTCCCCTTCGCTACACCGGGAGCAGATTAGTGCTCGTTCGCCTCTTTCCTTGCTTCTCTTCAGATCGTTACACATGACAAAACAACTGTCCTAATTACAGCAAGTGTTCCCAGCTCTGTCACCGTGACAATTACTGCAATGAGGGCTCAATATCTGCAGCAGACAGTAAAGTATTACTGCAGTTGTGTTTGATAGTGCTCAATTGTCCCCTGGAGGATTCTCCCGAGCGGGTTTTGCCAGTGGGGTGAGGCTCCCCCCGTGCTCTGCCCAAGGGGCTTTTGCTAACAGGGTTCCAAAGGTGACACCGAGGTGACAAAGGTGCAGCTTTGGGGGTCCAGGTGAGAGAATTGGGAGACACGGGTGGGGTTTTTCCACTCACACCGACCCCTTCCCCACGACACCAAGGAGGGATTTTGGAGATATTCCCTCCTTTCTCCTGCAGGCAGCCTGACGAGCTGACATTAATCCAGATGGGGTAAAAGGGCAGACCCAAAGCCATCCCTTCCAAAAATCCCATCCCTGCCCTCCCTGTGTCCCTCAGGAGCCGCAGAGCTGCTGGCACCCAGCTCCTGGAGGATTTCTCCTGTTTGTCTGTTTGTTTGCTCACTGAATGGTCCCTCCAGAGCCCGTGGGATGTCCCTGCTCTGACATCCCTCCCCAGTGATGCTGGACACCTCCGACCCCTCTTGCCTCCCCTGTCAGCCCACCAGACGAGGGGTTTTAGCTCTTTCCAAAGGCAGCATCTTGACCTACACCACATTCCCTTCATCCTAAGTGACGAAGATGATGTTCTCTGCATTTATAGTCCATTATGCTCCTGAAGTTGATTCATTCAAATGTTCTCCTTTTAAAGCCCATCAACAATGCAGAACCAGGAGCTGTGTACCCATCTCACTTGACCAGAAACAGCAATGCAGAGCCCTAATATTGAATATTGATCATGGAAGGTTAATGCTGCCACAGTTAGCTTGGCATGACCTGACCAGCGTATTTAAAGTCTGGATTTCTAATTTGCCTTGGTCAGGAATAAAGCAATAGCTTATTTACCAGATAACATCTTTATTATAAGCATCTTGCACAGCCTTTCCACTTCAGCCCACAAGGGTTTCTTCTGCTCTTGGCATGGATCAATGAAGTCAATATTTCTGACTGCAAAGCTTTGTATGACTTACACATATTTAAAAGGATAAATCCCAATCAACAACTCCTCTGCTTGAACATAACCATTATAATCCTTATCTTTGATCCTCTGGGCTACAGCAAGCAGGGAGAGGAAGGAGTACAACTCTCCAGCTCTCAGGAAATAGTTATGATGACAGCAGGAGATAAACAACGTTGCCTGGCTTTGCTGGCTGGAATTTCTCCAGCAAAACCAGTGAGGGGTGCTGCAGTTTCATGAGTCCAAAGTGGCCAGCGAGGGCCTCAGACTGGTGTGACAACCCCTCAGGTGCCAAAACGTGCAAAAAGCCCTGGAGCCAAGCTCCTGAACCTCCCCAGCACGGAGACTTTCCAGGAGATTTGTTTCACACGTGGGGAAGTCGAGGCGTATTAGAATAATACCTTGATGATGATATTCCCATTAAAGGGAGGGGAAGGGGGTCAGAGCCACAGCTCCAGTGAGCACAACTCGACTTTTTTACCAGATGAGATGAGGTCCCATAAATCAAGCTGGGGAGCTGCCTAAGTTGTGTTTAGGGAGTTGGATTTAATCACTCTGAGGCTTGTTTCAGCCCTGTGAATTTCGAATGCTACAAGCAGCCTTTCTTCAGCATATGGAGGCCACCGAAGTTCAAAGCAAGCACATTTCAACAGGAGGGTTTCACTTTGGAGGGTTAAGTTGTTGGCCAGCCCCAACATTTTGCTGCTACACCACCAAATCCCACTAACACAGACGCTGCTTGTTCTGCCAAAAGAGCGGCTTCAGCAGTGAAGTTTTTGCTAATTCCCTAAATGAAATAAGCTCTATCAGCAAAATCACTTTGGTTTAGTAGAGCTGAACCTGTGCTGAAGGTTGTGCCAGCATAGAAGTACTGTAAAAAATAAAAAGAATGACAACCCTAACCAAAATTATTGTGCTGACAAAAGGTTTGACTGACTTTAAGGGTTCCTTTGGAAAAAAAATGTTATCAGAAAAGTCAAGTAGGGAAAAGAGAAAGGCAAACAGGGTGGGAGGGCAGGGAAAAGAACGAAAAAAGGACTCCTTTTGGCCCAGTAGTCAAAGTATTTTCTGAAGTTCTTGCTTTGCTCTGGAAACAGCCAAACGACTTCAAAAGGCGTGTTTGTTTTCTTGAGAGATCTGCGAGATCTTCTGATACGGTGCCATGTGTCCCAGCCCCACTCACTCCCAGCCGGGGTCAGAGAAGCTCCTCCATGGGAAAAGGTTCCTTTGTGCACCCAAGGAAAGAACAAAACTGCAACTTCTAATTAGTTTTGTTCTTTTTTTTCTTTTTTTTCTTTTTTTTTTTCTTCTTTTTTTTTTTTTCCTTTTAAGTGTCTCCATTTCTCATCGAGTTTACACTTTTATAGGCAGGAAAACTTTTCTCTTCTGCAGAGAGCTTCCAGAATGGTCTGTGCTAAAGTTATTTCACACGTATTACACTGACACTTTCCATACTATGTGAATATCAGCATCTTAGCATTGGGGCATCTCCTCACTATTTGCATTTATAGCAGACTTTGGAAGATTGAGTTATAAAAAAAAGAGGCTGTCTTTGAGTCAAGCTTAGTCGAAACTGCTCAACGAGGTAACAGTTCTCAAAACTGCAACCATAAACCAGATAGCCCTCGGAAAAAAAAAGGGAAAAAAAGAAACAGCAGAGAGAAATCCAATTGTATGGACATCTTGTGCAGAGATTATTTCTTAATGTGAGTATGTAAAGTGCTCAGCAGAATGGATGTTCCCACTGCAGTGCAAACCGTGAGAATAATTTATCACAGAAAACTTCAGATCTGAGGGGAAGGAGGGAACGGGGTCTGCAGAGTGAAAAGCTCTGCTGGCCTAAGCTCTGTCCTTGTCCCAAGGAAGGAATTTCAGCGCTGAAGCTGCAGAGAACAGCAGCAAAAGAAGAAATAATTCTGGTTGATTTTTCAACTCCACTTCTTGGGCCTCTCTCTCGCCATCAATTGGGAATTTTGGCAGATCACAGAGTCAATCAAGCAGATTTTGTCACCGGTGTTATTTTGCCTTACCAGGACATTATGGCCTCAGAAACATTCCTCATGACACAGAAAAAACGTTTTCCCCTCTGGCTCAAACACCCAAATGATTGTTGATCATGAGGACAGAACCCAGCAATGCTCACGTGCTGCACAGACCAAGTTTCTTTGTCATGCAGACTATTGTCACAAATTAATTTATGACAAAGGTTGCCTGAATTGAGTAGGAAGTTTTACATCTGTTTCAGGGTTGAAAAACAAAAAAGGAAGGGAGGAAAAGCAGAATAAAGCCACAGTGCCTTAGCAAAGCTAAGGGCAGGGTCAGACACTGCTCCCTGCAGAGGCTCCTCTCCCATTAACAAAAAAAAAAAAAGTGATATTTGAGCTATAAATTGCAGGAGGAAGGTAATGATTTGACAAAGGAAACCAGACTCTGGTTAATTTTAAGGAAATGAACATTTTCAAGAAACCTGATAGATCCTGGCCACATGTTGAACACCATGCAGGGCCCTGTTTTTCTATAGCTACAATAAAAAAAATAATTTAAAAAAAAAAAAAAGTGTTTTTCTGGAGACCTGTTGCAGACAATGCTCCCTTCTGGCAACGCAGCCCCCGCTCCTGCTGCCTCCCACACGTGGCATGTGCCTCTGTGTGTGTGTTTGCAGATGCACTTCTCTCTCTCGTTTTTATTTATTTGCCTCAACAGCGTGGGCAGAAAGTGAATCCAGAGATTTTGGCTCCTTTAGCTCCGCGTTGCAGCTCTTTTATCTCATCCCTGAGCCTTCCTCACAAGGAGCTGGCACGGTGCAGCCACGTGGCTTGGAGTGGAATCAGGGGGAGAAAAGAGAAACCCTGAGGCTCAGGAAGAGTCTTCACTCTGCCCATGCCTTGGATTGCACCTCGAGAATCCCAAAGTGACATTTCTGAGGGGCTCCACCTCTGATCCAATGTCATTTGTACCAAGGTATTAATAGAGAACAATGGCTTGACCCAAAAGTTATTAGAATAGACATCATGAAAAATATTTGGGAGTTGAAAAGCACAAGTGATCCAGTGGCTGCAGACACAATAAAAAAGCCTTTGAAAATGCCCTAAAGCCAAATATATATTTTCGAAACTGCAAGTTTTACCCATTTTTTTTTTCCTTGGGAGAAAAAAAATAAATCTCCATGACTTTAGGGCACAACAAAGACATTAGGCATAGATAATTTCTAAGTGTTTCTGGCCTTTTTTAGGGAAACATCAATTTTTGCTGTTTGCAAGAACTCATTTTTGACCACACACAAACCTCCTGCCTCATCCCAAAAGATCCTTTTGCTTCTCTCCTTATCCTTAAAAGCCACAATTTCTGAAAAACCCCAACTGTGCAAAGGCTCAGGTATGAGACCACGGGAATTGTGCAGATCAGCAGGCCCAGGATTGCACGGTGGTGTTCCCTGGAGCACACACAGCCAGGAGGAGGTGTGACCCAGTGGGATGGCAGCCAGCCCTTCTCCAAAGCCCTGGAAACTCGGGGAGGGCAGAGCTGAGCTCACAAACCCTGTCCTCTCCATCAGGGGGATGACACAGGGCTCAGCCCCTGCCAGAGCAGCCACCTGGATTTTGGCTGCCTTGGAGCATCAGCAGAGCAAACCTGCCCAAAACAGCACCCAGAACTACCCAAAAATAACTTCTGCACTTCAGGGAATCTGCCCAAAACAGCACACAGAACTACCCCAAAAATACCTTCTGCACTTCAGAGAACCTGCCCAAAACAGCACACAGAACTACCCCAAAAAATACCTTCTGTACTCTAGCAAATCTGCCCAAAACACCACATAGAGTTACCCAAAAAATACCTTTTGCACTTAACTCCATCAAACCTGCCCAAAACACCACACAGAACTACCCCAAAAAAATACCTTCTGCACTTCAGCAAACCTGCCCAAAACAGCACACAGAACAACCCAAAAATACCTTTTGCATTTAACTCCAGCAAACCTGCCCAAAAAACCACCCAGAACTACCCCAAAAAATATTTTTGTACTTAACTCCAGCAAACCTGCCCAAAACACCACCCAAAAAATACCTTTTGCACTTCACTCCTGCCATGCTCAGAGCTCTCGCTGGCAACAGGATGAATAACTTGGGCAAAACGCCTTGAAAAACGCTCAGGTTGAAATAAGTGAAAGCCAATTCTTAAATATTTCTGAAGTTCTCAAGATGAGCCATTTCTGGTCCATTTTTTCCCCCATCACAGTCATTCATCACTCAGATTTTGGCTTTTAGGGTGAGAGTCTCTGTTTTCAGCAAGGCAAGATTTTAGAAGGAGCACAGGAAGGGGATTGTTGTTCCTGGGGAGAAAAGTCTGGGGCTGCTCCTCAGGGTGGGGAAATCCCAGATGTTTTTCTCCTCTGGCAATGCACAAGGCAGCCCCAAATCTCACCCCAAAAACGCTGGTTTGGTGTAACTTTGATCACCAAATCACCTCTGGGAGTTTCTGCACCAGCCCATCACATCAGTGTAACAACAGCATCCTAAAAAATCCGACCATGGGTAAAATCCTCATGGCTTTTCACAAACCATCAACAATCACACAGGCAGGAGCGACCCTACACCAACACATCCATTGGCTCCAGCTTGGAAACCGCAACAAAAAGAGGCTAAAAGTGCCCAAAAGTCCCGTTTCAAACAGAAAATGTGACAGTGGGAGGTCAGAGTGAGGCTTACCAGGGCTCCCAGTGAATACACCAACCCTGTTCTCCACGGCAGAAGCAGGGGCAGGATTTTTGGCTCAGCTCTTTTCCTGGGATAAATAAATTCCCAATCACACCCGGATCCTTTAAAAGCTGCTCAGTGATTTTTGTAAAGGGTTGTGTAAGGAAAGGAAAAGCAGCGAAATTCCTAATGGGAGAGATTCCCTCTGTAAATACCTCCCGGGAAGAGAGTGGAAAATAAAGCTTTCAAATGGCCAATACATAAATAAACCAACACCCTATAACCGCTTGAAACTGTCTTTTTAAACTTTTTTTTTCTTTTTTTTTTTTTCTTTTTTTTTTTTTTTTTTTTTTTTAATACTGTTGATGAGCTTAAAATGAAAGAAAACATCGGCCTTGCAAGGGGGAAAAAAAAAAAAAGTACACTTTTCAAAAACCTGTTTGTCTAATCGAGAAGCTGCTTCTCTAATTAAGCAATTAAGGCTCGGCAAGGCAGACGTTATCATCACATAAAGGTCATCTCAAATGAAGAGGAGCTGAAAAAACACAGTTGTGGGAGAGTTTTGTGAATGATCTCCTTATGATGGAGCCGAAGAATGACTCGTCGGAGTTTTGGGGTTGTCTTGAGCCCCGAGTGAGTGGCAGTGTCTGCTCAGGAGTCTGATTCCTTCCTTCTCCCTCCCGTGGCAATCCCAGCCAGAGGAGCTGCGCTGCATTTACACCTCGGAGTAAGGAGGCAGTGAGGGCACTCACCCCCTGCTCTGGGTCCGTCCCCTGGTGCTGTTGGTGCTCAGCTGCCTGGGGATGCTGAGATGCAGCAAATCCTGCATCATCCCACAGGACAGCAAACTGATGCCTTGGAAAGCTGACTGAAACAGAGGCTGGACAGAGCTAGAGAATAAAGCAGGTATTTATTGAAAGAAGCCCAGGCCGAGGGGATAGGACCAGGTTTAAATAGATCTGATGTGATAATTAATGTCCAGCGAGGGAAGAGGAGGGACAAAACATAAAAAACAATTTCCACTTTTATTTTAAGCTCTTCTGACAGATGGGAATATTTTCTGTTATGCTACTTGTGGTTTGGGTAATGAGATTAGGCCTTGCATAGCAGGAAGCAGAATTAACTTTGTTTACTTAAAGTGACACCGTCAGCTTGGAAAATCACATTTCCATCTGAAATGCAGTGCCTACTATCATTACAAATAACCCTTGAGCTCATGATAACTAAAGGAGATTAGAGATGAAAAGAACATGTTTCTATCCTCCCTGTGTTTTTTATTTTTTTAGCTACGCTTGGTTCACAGCTGAGGGCAGTCCCTGCAGCAGAGTCCCCAGAACTGTCCCTGTGCCCTGCCCTGCTCAAGGTGCTGGAGGGAACAACAGGCTGGAGGTGAGAGGGAAAATCGAGGGGAAAAACCCAGCTGGTCTCAGGCATCCTGAAAAAATACCTCCCTAAGGGCAATTGGTGTGGCAGGAATAAAATTTAAAAAAAACCAAACAACAACATAGCAGCACTTTAAAACGCGTTTAACATTGGGTATACACCGAAATTAAAATTGAAAAAAAAAAAAAAGGAGTGGAATTTGTAGAAGCTGGCTGATTATAAATGTCCCTTAGCACTGGCCCCTGAGTGACCTCCACTGGTAGGGCTCTAAAAAATTGGGTGTTACCAGCTGCTGCATCACACCCAGGCAACAGGATGGATCCTTGGGCACAGCCAGGGAGAAGAGGGAAAGGATTTACAGCAGGAGATTTCCTAAATAACCACCTGGAGCACTGGGACGTGCACGTCTTAAATGTACATTTAACAGGCTTGCACACCCACCAGGGAAAACCGAGAGGGGAAAGGGTGAACTGAGTCCTCTCTGCTGCTCCTATAAACTGGGGGCAATAATCAGAGGTGATGAGGACCCCGAGGCTGCTCCTGGTGCTTCCCCTGGCAGCTCCTGGTGGTGTTTGTGTGCTGTGACCCTGGCAGTGTTCCCACAGCCAGGAAATAAATGCCTCCTCTCTGGCACAGGCACTGCTGCTTCGTGTCAGCCAGTGACAGGTAAAGAGAAAAATCTGGGCCCAGCATGGAGATGGATCCAAAATATATAAATAACCAATTAGGAGAAAATATTAATAAAAATATTGTAACAGATCCCAATCTGCTGCCGAGTACCAATTGCCAGTAATAATCTCTATGGTAACTGAACTCTCTTTGGCCTCTCTCTGTATGCAACTAGTGTTTTATGTTGGTTTTTTTTCCCCCTATTTTCATGGAAAGTTTTCAAAACTGGTTTAAATATTATGATATTTTCCTCTTCAAGTGCTAACTGGGAGAAGTACCGACTTGGTGTCAGTCTCTAAGCAGATTTTCCCTTCCTTCCATGACTGCCTTAGAGGTGACTTTTGGGAGGCCACTGACTGGAAGTTCTGTTCAAACATGAAACAGGTGAAGGAGGTTTTCCAAATCTAAGAGGTCAAAATATTGCCCAGGAGCAGAGAAACTGATTGGGAAGAAATAAAAAACAAACTATGTAAAGATGTTGCTTTCAGTAGCTGGGGAAACTCTACTTTGTTCTTTTTTTTTAATCTACATTTTTTTGATTTTTTTAATTTTAGTTTTTTTAATTTTTATTGTTACCTGGCTGCACTATTCTCTTCTTGCCAGAAGCTCTTTTGTGATCCCAGCAGCATTTCTGAGCTCTGGGTGTTCCCCTCTCCCAGCCTGCTCCTGCTTTAGCTACTGGATCCAAAGGAAAGCATCACCTTTGGAGGCAGAATCACCCAGGAAATATTTGTTGTGTTACATCACAGCTGAGGGGGAAGGTTTGAAGGGAGAACACAGAGAATCCTGCCAAACCCTGGCTACTCAGCTTCTCCTCACTATAGCACAAATAATTATAACACAGTTTTAGTGGCAGTGGAAGTATCCACTTCCCTTTATTCTGTCTGGCTTTTTAAACTGTAACTCTGTTATGGCAAAAGATCCCAAACGAGGGAGTTTGGAATTAGATGCAACCTCTGAGTGAGGAGATGAATTCCATTTTGTAAAACTTCAGAAACGGCCATGTGAGCAGTGCTCTCTCTTTGCCTTCAAAGCTCAGGTTCCTTTTTAGAGACAGAGAACATTTAGGTGCTGAAGGATCACGTAAAATCCCTGTGGAATTTCATATTTGGAGGTGCTGGATAAATCAGAGTCATTTTATACCTCTTGCTCCTTTCTACAGCAGCCCAAATCAGGACCTTGGAGCTACAGTTTTGGACTGGTCTAAAAAGATGGAGCTGGATTCAGATCCAGATCTGAATTTCCTAGTGGTTGTCTGTCTTCCATCTGTTTGTATTTGGATGTCTCTTAGGATATAAGCAGCAGTTCTGGAGTGTCACACATGAATAAAGTGGATAATTATAAAATTAAAAGATATAACATGCTTCTAGGGGAGATAAGACTACAATTAAAGAGTATAAACAAAGCTGAGTCTGATGTTCAGACTGATATATTTATTCATTAAATGTAATAACATAAACAAGACTATTAACTGTCATATTTTAATGATACTGTACCCTGCAAAACGTACTCAGGAAAAAGTCCTGTTGACTTCAATAGCAATGCCACATAAATTTAAATCATGGCTGCAGTAAAACAAAATGCCATCGTTGTTACTGAAGATTAGTTGTTGTAAATATCCCAAAATGTTCAAAACCCACAAACCTGTAACTCACTGAACTGAGGCTGAGCTCAAATGTTTTTTTTCTGTAAATCTGAAGGAAGCCAGTGGGCAATGCAGAAACCTGTTCCCCAGATAACTGAAATTCAGTATTCCCAAGAGGGGAAAACAGCCAGGCAAAGCTGCTGTCTATCCCATGTCTTTCTGGAAAACACTGGACATATTTTTGCCCAGGAGATGGCAAAATTTGGGCAAATGTCACTTCATATCAGCAGTGTTA
Organism: Sylvia borin; assembly: GCA_014839755.1. Classification (NCBI taxonomy): domain Eukaryota; kingdom Metazoa; phylum Chordata; class Aves; order Passeriformes; family Sylviidae; genus Sylvia; species Sylvia borin. The sequence continues at coordinate 13,484,465 of CM025972.1, forward strand.
AGATCAGATTCTGACCTTTTAAAATATTGTTAACAGTCAGCAAGAGAAGAAGCCTTACAGCAAAGATTTCTATCTGGAAAATATGCAAGAACTTGCTTGGGGTATGTAAAAAGCCAGTCTGGAAGGAAAAAAAAAAAAAAAAAAAAAAAAAGGGTTTCAAGAATTCTCCCTTGCTGCAACAACATCAGTGCCAAGAAGATGTAAAATAGGACCAACAATTCATCCCCCTGCCCATCCAGGGCAGCAGGCAGGGCAGAGGCAGCTCTGGTGTGAGCAGCACGAGCAGAGGTGACGCTCAGAGGGGCCTGGGCCCAATTTGTGACCTGCATGTGCCCGGGGAGTGACGGTGTCACAGGCTCCCTGGCAGAATCCCCGGCACATTCCCTGGAGCTCCGCTCCGCGCCACTTGAAGTGCCGAGAAAACGAGCGCTCGCTGTGCCACGGCAAAGGCCACTGGTTGCCTCTTTACTGAGCCTCATACATATGGTGAAAACATATTGACTAATTACTTGCCATTTTCAAAAAGCTGAATCCACTCCAAAGCCAGGCCCAGGATGATAGAAGGAGGCAGAGAACGGAGGCTAAGGGCTGGGGGAACGGGGAGGGGGGACAGCCCAACTCCGTGACTGCTCATCCCTTATTCAACATCTGCTCGGAAATATGCAGAGGAACAACATCTCCCTGCTCCGAACCGCTTAATGAAAAGCAGGAAATTAATGCACCTGATTAGCACAGCTGTTCAAAACAGAGACTGGCTGAAGTTCACAGACAGAATCAGACGCAGCCTGCTCCCGCACAGGAGCATCACAAGGCTGGGGTTCAGCTCCCTGCTGCTCAGTTTTCCCAGTTTTCCAGGATTCTGGGCAGTGCCCCAGGGAAGCAGGGCAGAGCCCTGGTGACGAAGCACTTCGAAGGAGATGGATTAAAGGGGAGCTGGATTGAAGGGGTGAGCATGGAGAGAGTCACCAAGCCACAATTCCCATTCTGCTTTTCCAAACACCAGCAGCCCCTCCCGTGAGGCAGCCCTGACAGGATCCCCCAGCACAGCCTGCACAGGAGCCTTTTCAGTGCCACCTGACTGCCAACACCTCGGAGCCCTGACAAACCAGTCCACCCAGCTGATGAGGAATCCTCCCTAAGTAGTGGGACGAACGTTTGACAAGTTAATTTCAAGGTAGCTCATGGAGTAGAAGCAACGGAGAGCTACACAACTGTAAAAAAAAAAAAAAAGAAAAAAAAAAGAGAAATGTTGCTAGATAAATTCTGCCAGTAATGGATGTGTTACAGAAAATACACTTAAAATTCAAGCTCTTTGTATTAGAAGACAGGCTCTTTGGTTTCGGAGTAGGAATTGTGAGGGCTCACTGGAGCTGGGGTTAACAGGAGGACAATTACTGCTATTAGAGTTTTATGATTATGAAACTTGTGCTCCTGTATCCCCAGTTTAGAAATAATAGGAAATGCTACGGATGACTTTTATAAAATCAAGTCAATTTATATAGGAAAAAAAAATCAATAATTATTCTCTTTTATTTTTCCTTTAAATCATGCGGATAATAGAAATCAGAGACCTGAATAGGATGCCTAAAGTTAATGGCATTATTAGACAGAGAAAAAAAGAAAGAGTGATCAAAAGTTTGACCCATTTACCAAAAAGTTCACTGTCTGTAGAATGTTGCTATTCTACCAGTTTTTTTTTTTTTTAATTCAAGATAACTCTCAAACCATGTTTGGAGGTTAGATGTAGTCTTGAGCAGAGACAGAGCAATTTTCTATTACATTTCTATTATATGAGAGAGAGTTGCTATTTTAGAAAGACACAGATAATCTGATATCTTTCATAAAAGTTTCAGAAGAAGTTTCATTTTCCAGCTTATAAACTAAAAATAAAACACTTGAAATGATTGATTTTCCTTTAAGGCAACTGTGGAGCCTGAGTTGATAACACCATTGGTAAAGTCCCAGTAAAAGTCCTGGAAGAACTCCCAGCATTTTGAACAGGACCAGATACGGCTCCTCTTGTTTTTCATTCCTGTTCTAAGGTAAAAACTTGGGTAGATCATCACAGTTTTGCCCCTGTTGAATAAATACGAAGGTTTAACAGACTGGCTGTTCTCTGGGCAGTGGGGAGAACTTTGTTCCAATGACTTTTTAACAGCAGTTTGCAAACCTCCAAATCCTGCAGGTGTGTGAGCTGCTTCCCTGCTCCACTGGAGTTCCACCTCAACCTCCCCCAAAAGCCGGGGGAAACAGCTCAATTCTAAACAAAAGCAACGAACAGAAATCCTGTTTGTTTTGTTTTGTTTAGTTCAAGTCATTCCCAGGGCAGTGGAGCCTTCCCTGGGCAGCCGAGGAGCCGCAGGAGAGGCAGGAACGCTCCATCATTTGGTGACAATAACAAGATTTTTCATGCCTTTATTCTTCCCAAACAGGGTTTTTTTTTTTAAACTTCCCAACAGTTTCCCAGCAGTGTGACCCCTGATGGAGCCCTGAGTGCCGAGCAGGAGGGAAAAGGGAGCTGGGATAACACACGGGAAGTTCCTTTGGAGCATCCACAATTTTCATGTTTAATCCCTTCGCTGCCTCGTCTGCAAAAGCGCTCAGAGCCAAGTCGGGGAGTGCCTGAGAGTGGCACACAATGGGCTGGCCATGCCCGAGATGCTTCCAGCTCCTGCTTTTCCTATCACTGAGCACAAGCCATCACTCGTGTCACTAGCAGGGGCCGGGAGGAAAGGCCAGTGCATTAAGCCAGCACATAATTGTCATCTCTGAGTTTCTGACACTAATCGTTTTACTTAAAGAAGCCAGTGAAATGTTTTGGGTGTTATTTTGTTCTCTCCCCCCCTCCACCTCAAGTGACAACACCCAGGAGATAGTCTGGGTTAAAAAAAAAAAAAAAAATTAAAAAAAAAAATAAAAATAAATTAAAAAAAAAAGACTCCAAATTTTTTGCTAATTAAAAGTAATGTGTTTTCCCATTTTTTGGCAATTTGATAACACAAAACACTTACTTGGGGGCCACAGGGGGAAACAAACTGAGACGGATAAAAAATGTTTTGTGTTCATCCAAGCAAGACTATGTTAATGCACATTATCCCATTAATGCACATCAACATCGGGAATAAGCGCGCCAATGCAAGCAAGAAGCATACACTTATCATCATTTGATAACATGTTTAATGACAGATTGACGGTTGATTTGCAAATGTGAACTGGCATCAATGTTGCTAACTTCAGCTTCTGCCGCCTCCTCTGCTATGCCAGCATATTTATGTGCATAATTTGATTTCGCAGCCACACTGTTAGTACATTTTTAATATTAACTATGCAAGAACAGACAGCCGAACTTAAGTTGCACTGATGGTTTGAGTTCATTAGATTGAAAAAGATGGGCAATGCTGACAAAGATGGAGATGGCAGCACAACATCAAAGAGGCAACACTTAACAAACACACTCCATTTTGAACAAACCGAACTAACACATTTCATGTTGTCGGCTGCAGCAGAGCCCTTATGTACAACAGCAAGGAAAAAATATGCTCCTGCCCTGGGCAGGCTGACAGCAGCTCTGTGAGCAGCTCAGCAGGCCCCTGGCCACAGGGCTGGGAGATATTTCACTCATCCTCTGCAGGTAAGGGGCTGATCCTGAGCCGATGGCCAAGAGACAAGGGCAGAACTCAGCGCTGGAGCTGCTCCTGATTTACACTGGGGCGAGGCAGAGCCCGTCCCCATCTCCTCCCAGCGCTGCCTTTCCACAGCTGGCATTCTTTATGGTGAATAATAAAGAGATTTTTGCTGAGAGCTCAGCTCTTGCAGGAGCAGAGCTGAAGTTCAGAGCCCCGGGGCCTCATGCCCTTCCCCTGTCACCAGACACTCCTGGTGACTGCCTCTGCTCTGGTGATCCTGGGCAATTCAGCTCTGCTCTGGAGAGAACACGTAGCAACGAGCTGGGAGGAGAATATTTCATCCTCTGCTCGTATTAATGTCTGGGCATATACTGCATCTAGTATGAATTTGCTTGTTGTGCCGCAATATATAATAAATTTGAGGCAGTAGCTTTATGGTGCACGTTGTAATTTTCAATTTTATGCTACAAACTGACCATCGGCAGGATTGTGACCGTATAACCTGAGCCACTCCGTGCAGGATGTAACATTAGCACCTCTGAAGCACGGGCAAACCATGATTTAGACACACAATTAGATGGACCAGGTCATCTCAACAATTCTCAGCTGCCTGAATTACTGCTGAACAGCCTAATAAACATAGAGCACACAGTCCCCTGCTCTGCAGAGCTTTTAAGAATGTTCTTAAGTTTGTCCCTAATCAGCAAAGCAACTCTTAGAATTGCTGTTACTCAGAGATTACTCCTGGACCAGAATCCTGTGGTGCTTGGACCCCCATGGAGTGCTGGACAAGGCCAGGGTCATTAGGAAGATGTGATTAAATCATCAGCACAAAGTGTTGATTATTGAATTGAGTCCTGGGGACACTTGCCAGGGTGGGACACTGAGCAAGGGAACAGGAAAGGACGTTCATCCATCTCCACCAGGCAGCAGCAGGAGGATTCCTGGTACCAGATGCCTCCTGCCAGGATGTGCCCTGGTCTAGCTGGAAAAAAACTGCTTCTTTTATTGTCTGCTGTGAAAGAAACCTGAGGTTTTCATTTCAGTTAAACCTCTTGTGGAGGTCTGGGCTGTGTTTGCACAGAGACCTGCATTGCAGGGAGATCTATTCCTAACTCCTGGACATTTGGCTCAGGAAGCTGTTAAGCAGCTCCAGTGGCTGGTGCTGTACAGACCCCAAAAAGAGGAATACTTGAGCAGACACCTTGGGGACCCCCAGCACGTGTGTAGTTGGCTGGTTTTGAATCTGTTGGTGCTTTAGACCCCACGGAAGCCACAGAGCTGGGAAAGTGCTGTGCTGAGTGCAAGAGGATCTCTCAGAAAGGCACCAAATAATTCCCAACTGACTCAGGGCACTAGGTAGATCTTACTCAACCTAGTGAAGGCACAAGAGGTCTTGGAAGCTTTCTAAACACTGAAAGAACTAGCAAAAAAAAAAAAAAAAAAATACAACAGGAAAAAAAGGGCCAGCAGAGACAAGTGCAAGAACGAGGCCGTGCTGAGTTTATTTTGTTGTCTTTTAAGATAACACCAGATTATCAGTGGGCGGCTCGGAGAGGCACAGGAGCAGCAGGGTGAGCCCTGGGAGCTGAGCAGCAGAGGAGGAGCTGGTCAGCCCCTACCCAGCCTGGATAATGCTCCTGTTCACAGCCTCCTGCTGCCTCCTCCTCCTTCCCTGGGCTGAAGCCACAACTGGGAATCAAACAGTTGGGAATAAAATCTCATCCCGGGATGAGGAGCAGGGAGGGCTCTGCAGGAGTTTCCAGCTCTGCATTTTCCCTCAGGACTGTGCCTGTGCACTGCCAGCACTGCAGAGGACACAGTGAGAGTGTGGCACAGTTGGAGGGACCATTCGTTTCCTCGAGTCACAATTATCTCTGCTACCACATTTGTGTCCTCGCTCTTGTCTCCATTTAAGTAAGTTACAATTCTCCCACTCTTGTTACTGAGTAGATGCAGATGCCACTTTGTTCCGTGTGATTTATAGCCAGTAGCTAATGTTCAGTTATAATTCCCCATTTTAGACATGAAAAATAGCCTGTAATGCTCAACACAAGGGCCTCTCAACAATGATATATAATTTAAAAATTAACACGAGGACAGAGGAGCCACGGGATTTTGAACTAGGGACTCTCTCATTCAAAGGTTAAATCTCTACAAGGTGAGCTAAAGGAATTAGTTGAGTTATTAAGCAAATGCCTCTGTTCTATTTTCCCAGTACATTAGCTGTTGCAGCCTTTTCCAGTTCAGTTGTGTTCTGCCCCAGCATGTTCAAAGTGCAAATGCTCGTGGCACGGTGTTCACACATTTGCTTTTTTTCAATGTCAAACAAACTGGAGCTGCTCAGAGCCAAAGGTCAAAGTGGAGGGTCCTTAAGGAAGCCTCCTGGGAAATGATGTGATTGCTCTCATGTCTTTATTGTGTATAAAATCAGCCTTCACACGAGGCTCGTCCTTTCCAAGCATCTTAAAGCTATAAATGAGTCATGACTCATTCCTGCAACACCTAAGTTATGTAAGTGGTCTTGCTAATTTACTGGAATATCTTGCATAACTAATCATTTCCAGGATCAAACTCGGAGGCCTGGGAAACCTCTGAGCTCTGAAGAGCTCCTTTAGAAACAGAGACATTAAATCCCAGCCTCACAAGATGAGGCAAAAGCAGAACAGGGGAGAGAACCAGCACCACCCGACTCATTCTGCCAAACTCAAACCTTTTTGGGCAAAGCTCAGCACCTCAGGAAACTCAGGGAGGGTGGAGAGGGAGAAGAGCTTGGCTCTGGAGGGGTTTGGGAGGTGGCATTCCTTTCCTGCCTGCTTTCTGTTCCCAGGGAGGTGCAGCTCATCTCCTCGGTGTCTCCTGCTGCACTTTGCTTAATGGTCTCGCTCCAGCATCAAATGTTATATTTATGGATTACAAATTTATTGACATTTGACATTTGCATCAGCTTTCACCTGATCAACAGGAGCTCTGACTGCCAAAGGGAGTTATTATGGAAGACTTCAACAGCCATGGGAATGCCAAGAAAGGTCATTAAATCATATCAGAAAAACAATGTGTTTATAACATTCATACATTTAGTCTTGCCAGTAAATCTTCTGGTTGATGCTTGGACCACCTACTGATGATACTCAAAGAAAAGGAGAAACAGGGAGAATCGAAGAGATGAATTAAATTAAAACCAAATGACATGATGCCTGGCACAGTGGGATCTTTAATTTTCTACTCTATGAATCCAGAATAAGCAAAAAAAGCAAAACAAAGCGCAGTGGCTTGACTTTCTCTGAGTGAATTCCCTCCATACAGGCAGGGCTTAATGAAATAATCCTGAGTAATGTGTGCACCCCACATTATTGCATGAGATTTGTATGTGGGAGGTGCAGGATTCAGAAAACATATGGCACATGGAAAACAAATGACAGGGTGTGCTTTTACACTCGTGCTGGCTATACTTATCACTCCTGTTGATATTTTTTTTTTCCAGACGTGAAATATGAATGTAGGAACTTTCACCTTAATCTCTTGGGAAAAATATCCACTGTTTTTTTGGTTTTTTTTTTCTGTGTATTTGTGATTTACAGGAGGCCAGCACATAATTCCTGGGAATTTAAAACAGACAGTGCTTTAAAAAACACTGATCAAATAAACACCATTACCTCCCTCATCGTTTTTTCCTCGGATGACAAACCTGGGTTTGTCCGTAAAAACAGCAAGGCCAACAGATTAGGGCTCCATGGAATGAGGGAGGGAAGTGAGTTTCTGGCCTGGGAGCCCACCCACAGCCTGCCTGTGCCTGACCAGTGCAGGCTGAGCTCCACTGGAGGCTGATCCTCAGCTGAGTGAACACGAGGGAAGTTTTGACTTTGCCCTTCTCTGCTGGAAGAGCAGCGTGTTCACCTCCCACAAACACGGGCAGAAACAGGCCATGGCCATATCCCAGAGGGAAATCTTGTGGTGTGCCTTGGGATGGAGATGAAGAGGTGGGAAAAGGGTAATACAGTGTCTTTAATGTAAGGACAGTGGGCAGCCATGAGGATGCAGTTCCAGTGAGATAGGGGCCAGCAGCTTGCCTTGGCCCCCCAAAATAGCTGGAGTGGTGTAGCACCGCTGTGCTTGGAGCACTGGCAGCAGAGGTGGGATGAGGAGTGGCACAGGCACTCAGGGAATGGCACAGAAGTTCTCCCAAGCTTTGGTGGGCAGCAAGAGAGAGGAGGAGCTGGATGGAGACATTTCTGGGCAGCCACAGCAGAGCACCCTGACACGGGCTGGGATGGACACCCCAGGTCACCTGTGTGCCTCATGGAACAAACCTGGGGGAGTCAGAAATCAGGAGCTCTCATTAAATGACTGAGAGCAGCAGTTTCACGTTGGAGTTTGACCAGTCCTCCCAGAGGAGAGGACAGAGCCACTGTGTCTCTGCACAGAGTGCAGTGAGCGTCCAGTTGCTCTGAGCCCTGGGATCTCTGCAGTTCGGGCTTCCCAAAGGAGGAATTCCTTCTCCTTCTCCCACATCCCCTCTGCTGTGGAACAGCACCAAGGAAATGGCCCTGGCAGGTGAAGGGAGGCAGAACCTGCCCTCCCAGACCACCCTGAGCCAGCTGCTGCAGGAGGTGGAGCGCAGGAGAACAACCACATCAAAGCCACTCCAGCCACCTCTCCTCTCCTCTCCTTTCAAAAATGTCACTGCGGCACCCTCCGCTCTCTGAAACAATGTTTATCATTGTTCCTCGATTGTCTGCGACAATAAATGGTTAGAAATGAGCATATATCACCAGGAAATCTCTGCCTGCCCCTTCCCCCAAGCAGTGTCATAAAAACGTACAAATTCACATTAATAATGAAGTGCATTTCCCCGAGAAGCCACTGTGTATCTCAGGGAGAGCAGGCAAGGTGGCAGTTGCTGCAGAGTTTCCTATTAAAGAGCAGAGCAAATACTCATAAATCTGATGAGGGGCCAAAGCACATGTTAGGGCTGTCTCCCTCTTAATGGAACCTTTTCTGAAATGAAAAAAAAAAAAATATATATATATATATATATATATCTTGATACATTCAGGGTATTCATTAGACATGACAACCTCGTCCACTCCCGCACGGGCTGACCCCCGGCACAAGAGCTGAGTGCAGGGAGAGCATTTGGGAGGGGAGGAGGAACTGTTTGCTTTTAATAAAGGCATTGTGTCAATTGACTACGACGGACAAGTTCCCTCCTGGCCCCGTGTGTCCCTCCCTTTCTCCGCTGCAGCCATTCCCGATGCCTGCTCCTCACGGATCCCGGGATGTGCTATTCCCCATAGCCATTCCCAGCCAGGGAATGACAGCAAACACATCCAGAGCAGGATCCCTCCTGCAGGACACCTCTCCTGCCCTCTTACACCTCTGGGGGCTCAGCCAGCTCCTTCTCCTGGGAAAACAGGGTTCTCCATGAGGATCAGCGCCCCGGGCTGTCTCTGGCTGGGGTTTTGCTGCCTGCTGGTGGGTTCAGAAGTTATCCCAGCTGGACCTGGGCTGGGGCTGAGATGCTCTTGGAGAAGAACCACAGCCCCAGTGAAGGCCAGAGCTCCATGCTGGGGGCTGTGTCCCATCCCATTCCCCCTCATTCCCCCTCGGGCAGGGCTGGAGCTGCACTGGTGCAAATCCTGCTTGGCTCTGAGCCTGATCCCTCCTCCCCACAGACCCTGTCGGGATGTACAAACACTCCCAGCTCCAAACTGAGGTGGCAGAATGAGGCCCGAAGACTACAGCTTAATAATCATGAATCATCTGTTCATTATCCCAATAAATAGTGAAAAATCTCTTCCTCCTTTCCTCCTCCCATAAAGCCGTATCTATAATTTTCCTCATTTTCCATCTGTGCTCCATCATATTTGCACGAAGTGATCATCCTGCTAAATTACATTATTTTTATTGAAAGGTGCTTTGGAGGGCTGGATACTGCTCACGTCTTTCCCTTTTGTTATTGATCCTGGTGATTCGATTGCTGAGGTGTAAAACGTACAAATAAGGCTCAGGTACCCTTCCTTTGAAATCTCACTCGGTAAAAATGTTCTGCTATAGATTATGAAGGCTGTAGCATTTAATAATATCAGGCACAGCAAGGAGAAGGCAAGATTTTGATGTCCTTATGAATAGTGAATGCTGGAGGAGGCTGGCACTGTTCAAGGTCAGTTAAAATCTGGTTGAAAGTTGCTGGGTTTTTTTGTGAGCAGAGGAGTTCCTGCCTTGGAACTGCCACAAGCAATGTGTTTGTACAGAGCCCAGGAACAATGTGGGTCGATCCAGTGGGTTGGAAGCTCAAATGCAATGTTAAATAATACTGATCTTAACAGCAACCTGGGATATTCCTAAAAAGCCAGGAGATGTGCACGGATCCATCGGTGCTGCCACAGTCTGATGGATCATCTGGCCTGACCCTGCTCTCTGGGAAGCCAAGAACACACTATTATTGGGTCTACAAGGACCGTGGCTGGACTGAAAAAATGCTATCCAGGAAAATTTTGAAGATTTAAAAATGTTCAATTAAAAAAAAAAAAAAAAAAAAGAAACCTGGATCTTCAACATCAGGAAAATTGATTCATTTCCAAGGACTGAGAGAACTGAGGCTTCAGCAGGACAGGATTATTTTGAGGGAGGGCTGATGGTTTGGAGATAGTCCCTTGCTTCAGCAGGATTTTGCTGCAGCAAAAAGGCCACCCTGCTTCTTTTCCTAGCTCTGCCTTCTCTCCTTCAATTTTACTCTGTTTATCTCAACAAAAATCTATTTTAAAATGGAACTTCCCCACAGACTTTTTTCTTCCCATTGAGAGGCCATCATTTTCCAAAAAGACATTGTCTGGGAAGTCCCATTTGAATGGAATAATCAAGATTTCCAAAGGGATGACCCCTCTTTCTCTGGCTGATGACACGGGGAGCAGAGCCCTTGGTTTTGCTGGTAAATTCTGCTTCTAAAATTGTGGTGACACCACTGCAGACAGCTACATCCCAGCACGTCTGATCCTCCTTCGAGGGTGTCTCAGCTTCTAATGTTTGTTGCTAAGAAGAAATGAAAGTTGAAGAGCAAGCTAAATTCTCTAAAATAGGATTTTGTACCACTGATTCACACAATTGTCCTTGACCACCTAACAGCCATATTGGCTGAGAGTGGAACATGATCAGAGCAGCTCCTGCTGCTTCAGAGGGATGAGAAAATAAAATCCAGGGAAGAAAAAAAAAAAATCTTCTATTTTGGTATACTTAACACATACAGTTATCTACGTGTCCTATATATCATTTAACAAATTGCTTTGCAATTCTTACAGGGCGTGGTATAATGACTGATTTAAAATCACTGCATTGCTTAAACTGCATTGTTCTTCATCAAGTTGAGTCATTTTTATGTGAAGTGTCAAGCTCTCTAACAAATAACTGCTGCCAGACAAATCAAGTTCCTCATCTTAAAGCTACGGCTAAATAGTTTATAGCTTTAATCTGCTCACTGAGGTGTGCAGTCTATGACAGTAATTATAAATGCAAGGAGAAATTATAGCTGAATGCTTTAACTGCATTAGGAGCCATTTGATGAACAATCATGATTGCCTGCTCATTTTCAACAATAGAGGGCAAGTTAGTGTCAGTGCATTAGAGGATTTTCAGTTCTGCTCTGCTCTTTCTTCCATTTACCACAGAATGTCAGTTGTCTCCTACAAAGTAGGAAAAAAAAAAAAAAAAGAAAAGCGCCGTAGAAGCTTTAAACTTGATGGTTAAAAAAAGACAAAGGAGGAAACAGAGAGAAAAACTGTTTATCATTATGACTCTTTTTTTTGTTTTGTTTTGTTTTTTGTTTTGCAGCAGCCTTACTTTCGAATTAGTTCATCTCAGGTAGCTTTTTGTTCACTTATCGAGGTCTTTTGAAAGAAATCTCCCCAGTCAGGTTGGTTAATTTGACTTTATGGAGATTTATTTCTATCAGAAGTTGTAGCCAAGGCCACAGAGAGCCTCGGTTAGTGACCAGCTCCAAGCCAATCTCACCTGGCTCTAAACTGAGAAATAGAATTCTGCTCTGCCTTTTTCCTCAGAACAACATAAAAATTCTAATTCGGTTGAAGAAATGAACAAATGTTCTTCAAGGTATAAGTCAACATAGAAATTACTACTAATTAAAGCCATGTTTCCTAATGTTCATGGGTTTTCTATGAAGAACAGCAATAAAAACAAATTTGAAGTGGGTTAAATGAAAGAGAATAGAGATGTCTGATTGTTGTACATTACACATAATCTTACTTTATATTACTAAACCCATATCACTTAGAGGAATTCAGGAAAACACCAAAGATGTCTATAAAAGAGATATATATATCTTTTTGCATTTAAGAAGAATTTATAGCAAATTTCTTATAAACAGCCTCACAGAGGTCTTAAAAATAAATCCATACCCATAACACATTTTTCTACAGTACTAACCCAGATTATTCATTTATATTTTTAATGATAGCTAACATTTGACAATATAACCTCTACTACTAAATGCCATAGAAATATAAAGTACTTCATGTATTTCTATACTTCAAGTACTGTTTCCACTGTTTTATTCCCATTTATTTCAATCCATATTCTCTATTTTTATGCTTATTTCACTGCAATATTGCCTGCAAGAAGGCAACACAAATGCATGTGTGTGTTTTAAGGATCTCAGCTTTATATTTCTCCTTTCTAAATACTCTGCTCCCCTCTGTTATTATTCAAATGTATACTGGATTTTAAAAATAACACGGTAAGAGTAACTAAACTCCGAAAATCCCTGTTATTTGATTTAGTCTCCTTGCAGATTTCTGAAGAATCCATGTGAATAAACTCTGGCCTCCCCACTCCCAACCTCGTCAGAACTTCAGGGAGGCTTCGGCTCCGAAAGTGTAATAAAATCTTTACAATGCCATCCCAAATACCCCATCATTTCAGACAATTTGTGCTATCATGCATACCAACTGAAATTATAGCTCCAGATAACAGTGCTATCACTCTGTCATTGCAATTTAAATATATTTTTTTTTTCCAAAGGTAAGATACAACCTGCATCTTGATATAAATTAGAAATGGATGAGTATTACGAGGACAGCAATTTCTCGAGATCCAGAGGCAGGAAGGACAGTCCCTTATTTATGTAGTTACACATCACCTGAATAATATGTCTCCGTGCAGGTTATTACAATGCAGAAACCACTTTTTTTTTTTTTTTTCCCTTCTCCTCCCTTGGAGATTTTTTTTTTCCTCCCCCTTTGTATTTGTTCCTCCAATTCTCAGCAACAGCAATGTGTTTACAAAGGTGGGTGTTTGGTTTGCCTCTGAGTAATAACACGGTGCTTTTAAGAACCAAATCTGAAACATTTGTCACGCATTAAGCCATGAATGTGCCAAAATAGCTGTTGTATTAATATATCTGGCAGATAGCTTTTGTTTGATAGTCCCCAAATTATTGGTTTGCTCCGTTATCTCTTGTGTGGAAACTATGAATGGCAGAGTCTTAATAATCATTAACTGGTGGGGAAGGAAACAAAGTATGGGATGTTCATCCCTGCCCAGTCTCTCAGGGGGGTTGATTTGGAGTGGCCAGGTAAACAAGAAACATCCTAATGTCGGGTTAAAATGCCCAAATTGATACTTCAGGGCATTAGCCCTATTTAGAAAACAAACTCCCTTGGAGTGAGATGGAATTTTGCTGGTTAAAATATGCAGGAAGCATAAAACTCCTCCAGTGCAGACAGCAGGTACAAGATGTATGCAAAACTTCAGTCTTACAGCACTTGGACGCTGATGTTATACTCCACGGCAATAGCTTACAGAACCAGCCCAAAGTAACCCCTTGATCAGTGGTTTAAATTATTCAAAAGTAACATTTTTAATGGAGCTTAAGTGACGCAGAGCCCTCGTGCTGGCTTTGCCCACAGAAAGTGTTTCCTAAAGCTTCGTGAATATTTGCAGCAAACAAATGGGAAATCTTCCCTCAAATGGGGATTGGGCCCCGTCCCCTCAGTCAGCCAGAGGATGGCCACACAGCCAGGTGGCATCAGTGACCGCTCATGTCTTTAATTTTCACCATTTGACAAATTCATTTTCTGAATTTTCTGAATGTTATTCAAGTAATAAACACCTTGGAGAAAACCCGGATCTGCACATGATTGTTCTGTGAACACAAGCAGAGCCTGAGCCTGCTGGAGGAATTGCTGGGAACAACTAAACAGAGCCCTCCTGGAAAAAAAACAACTGGTTAGAACAAAAAACTTCTATTTGGACTTTTAGTTGATGTTCTGCATATTTATTTCAATCAAGAATATTCAAGTTTGTGAATCAAGTAAAATTAAAAATGCAAAAAAATGGTGTGGCATCTGAATATTACATTACATGTTATAAACATTGGTTGTGGCAACTGGTGTATCTTGCAGCAAAAAAAAAATAGCAACACTAACGCAGCAGTATCCTACTAACAGGTCTTGGAAATATTAAGCTTGTAAAAAATCTCAATTAAGCATTAACTCCCCCAGGTTATATGAGAACTTGCACTGAAGTCAGTGATGTTTATGGGTTGACTTACACCAACACGAAGCAAAATATAATCAAACATCTTAAAGATTAAAAAAGGAATGATGGAGAGAGAGGTTAAAATGATGTGACAAAAAAGGCCACTCACAGTAGCAAGTGTTTAAGTAAGTGTAAAATATTAAAATATTTTACAAAACTGAACATCCAAATATCAACAGAAGAATAACTGAACTTCTAGATAGGGACTTTTCAGAGTTATTTGTAGATTCTCGAGGCTGTGTTTGAGATTATGAGAAACTTGGAATAATTGAGATTTTGCTAATTTGACTTTGGAATTTTCTTCTTTTCCCCCATCCGAATCAGATTTATTGGTGTGCTAGCACTGAATGAGGTAATAACCTTTTGGGTTTCAGTGCTCTTTATCTGCTTTTTTTCCATTCTCACTGCAAAGAGTAGCGCTTAGCTCTTGCATTCCACACGGAAGTGCACTGGGTGTGAAACGATTTATTCTTAGGAACAAAAGAGAAATGGGCAAAAAGCTATTTTGCAAATAATAAGCGGCAACATTTCTCTCTAGGGCAGCGTGGGTTTGCATTGACCAAGCTCCTCTCCTGAAAACGTTATAAAATGGATGTACATGATGCATTTTATACTGTTTTCCTACTTTTACCAAAGCACGGAGCCTGACGGAGCCTCCTGCAAATGCTGAAATGAAAACTCACTATAGAGCATGCATACCTTAAGAGTTATTCTTCATCCACTTCTGCTACAAATTGTGAATGGTGTTCTGGTGACTTGCTGTGTGTTTTGCTTAGATGAAGTTTTACTGCATGTTTGCTCGCAAATGTCCGACAGCACAACTTACATTTGAACTTAGAGTCTGTGTCCTCTTCCCCAGCTATTGTTTCAGGAGATCTTTGAACTGAAACTCTGGAGATTTCTTGCTCTACCTTGGTTTGCTGCTCCACAGCCAGCCTGTTCATGTCTTTCATTTGGAAACCTAGGTGGGATTCTAAGTGGCTAATGTAAGTAGAGGGGGTTCGGAACTGAGATGCACAGTCGCTGCAATAAAAGACTGGATGTCCTTTGTCCATGTTTTTCAAAAACTTTGTTCCTCCGGTTTTCCTAAGCTGGTACTTGACATTTGCCAACCAGTGGCTGATGGTGGTCATCGACAGTCCAGTGAATTTGGAAATCTGCATGCGCTCCTGTGGGCCTAGATCTGATAATAAATATTTACCTTCAGATGTCTGGAAGAGGCTGGAAGCAAACTGAGCTTGCAAAATGAGCAGATGCTGAGGGTTCCAGTTTGACTGCCTGCCCTTCCTTTTATGCAGAGTGGAGACTTCCGTGGAGACGTCCTCGAAGCGTCGGACATCTATTTCCAACTTCATGGACGGGATCCTTGAGGATGCAGCAGGTTTTGGTGTGGTAGCTTTGGGAAGAACTTTGACCATGTCGGCGATGTCAGACAGAGCGTGCTTTTGAGGCGGAGAAGTACAAGATTGTGCTTGAGCTGACTCAGCTTTCTTGCCTTTGGATTTGGTCAGGTCAATAGGCTGATCGTTGTTTTCAAACAGATAGTGCCTGGATGCGCTGGCAGGCTTTGGTGGGGCTGGAGCAGGAGATAAGACTGGCTTCTCCATCATATTGAGATTGGGTTTGTGGAACATGGAGATTGTGCTCGAGCTGGGGCTGCAGTTGGATTGTGGCTGTAAGGGCTCCGTGGCTTTGCCCAGGTGATTGTTCAGGACTGACTGCAGCGCGCTCAGGGGGTTCACACAGGGCAGCTCCGAGGAATGGTTGGCGGCAGCACAACCATTACTGAGAGAAGCTGCTGGAGGCTCCTTGAGGACTGGCTTTTCTTTTCCACTGTCCTCTTTAATTTTGTCTTCTTCTTTCAAGGGACACGGTTCTGTCTTTTTTGGCTCCACAGAGGCTTCAGCTTTGAGGAGAGGCTCCCTCTCACTCTGGCTGAGAGAGGCTGGCTCAGCCTGGACTCCCTCCTTAGCATAGTCCTTTTGTACCTCCTCCTTGTCCTCAGCCTCCTTCTTCACTTGAGTGCACTGGCTCACGTTTGCTGAGATAGGGACCAGAGGCATCACCTTCCACTTGGGTGCTATGGGCCTCAATTTATTGGTCATGGTTGGCCTGATTTGGAGCACCTGGGATCCCACAGGCAAGGATGGTTTGGCTCCCTCAGAGAGCTGGTAAGCTGCGTGGATGCTGGGATAGGCACTCCAGCTGGGAGCTCCGTTCTGGGCCTTATTGATGGCTGTCGTGACAGTGTTCTCCAAGGACTTCAAAATGTCCCCACCACCCTTTGAACCATCTTCTAAATCTTCTTCTCGGAGGTACTGGTATTTCATTGTGGGATCCAGGGGTTTCTGAAGAGCGTCTTCATACTCCTCAGTTTTCATTGCTTTCTCATCTTTGTTTGCATCATCAGCTTTATCTTTCTTACTGTCTTTTTTAAGTTCAGAGGCAGGACCTATGCATTCTGCAGATGATTTACTACTTGATTTTGAAACGGGGCTGTCACTGGCTGGTGCTTCAGACAGCGATTGCATTTTTTCCACAGCTAAAGGATCCAGAACAAGTTGCTTTCCTTTCTTTGAAGCTGAACTCGTGACTTTCAAGAAATGGCCAGTGACCATCATGTGGGTGGTGAGCTGCTGCAAGGTATCATGGGAGCTTCCACATTCCATGCACTTCAAAATCTGGGATTTGCAGGCCTCGAACTGCCAGGTGTAGCTGGCCCCGTTCTGGTACCCGTAGCGGTTGTTGGAGGAGAGCTGCAGGTTCACGTTCTTCTGAGGGGAGAAGGTGTCGGAGAAAGACCCCGTCGTGGAGTCGGGGGAGCAAGGCCTGTTCACATCAAACACACGTTTCTTGGCTGGAGTGACCATTTTTGAAGAAATGGTTGGTACCGGCTCCTTCAAAGGCACTTTTTGGTAATGTTTTGTTTTTATCATATGAACGCTCAGATCTTGAAGGGAATCAAAAGAGTCCCCGCAGAACATACACTTCAGAACTTTTTGTGCATCTTCCTTGTCCATGTCCTGGAACGCCCTTTTCCGGGGCTTGGAGTAGCTGGTAGGTCTGTGCTTGTCCTTTTTGTGGTTGTCATCCTGGTAGTGCCCCGTCTCGTTCATGTGGACCGTGAGTTCCACCAAGGTGTCGTAGGCAGCGCTGCACTGCCGGCAGCGGAACCGGCTGGCGCCCGTGAACACAGTCCCGCACATTTTGCTGCTCTGCCTGTAGAGCTGCACCGAGCTGAACAGGTTGGGCTTGGAGACAGGCCTGGAAGGTAAATTCTGCTGCAAGCTCTTGGACAGAGCGTCTTGGTGCCAATCGAAATCAGCTTTGTTCCCTCCGTTCCTGTTGTCGCAACTCCTCTTTTCAGAGTTGGACAGTTTGAAGCCCAGCCCCAAGCCCGTCCAGTAAGAGTCCGACAGGATGTTGGCATAGACTGCTGTCATTTTATCCATGCAATCGTGTGCTTCGCTCTGGGCTTTGGGGTGGGCGCTGCCTTTGGGGTCCTGGGGCTCCCTGGAGCAGATGTTTTTGATATCTGCCACATGGTCACTGCCGTCACTCAGCAGCGACTCGTTCTCCGCGTCCTGGTTGGATATGTGGCTGACAGGGGAGTTCTGGAAACTGAAGTTCCCTTTCTGCTCAGGGCCCACTTCGTGCTCCTCGTCCGTGCCCGTGTCATTGCTGCCCTGCAGCTGAGCAGTGGAGTTGTTGTCATCGTCATCTTCTTCCTCCTCCTTTATATCTTCCTCTTCCTTTAAATCTTCCTCTTGGACATAACCTGAAATGTAACGTCGATATATGAAATAACCTGTTAAAGGGGAATGCTACAGTTCCAGTTTTCTACTTTCACCCTACATATTTTCTCTACTGGATTTTGTTTTAATCTATAACTATATTGTCTGTTAGTTCTGGAAGGGAAAAAAAAAGCCAGATGATGTCTCTTTTTTTTTTTTTTTTTTTTTTTTTTTTTTTTTTTTTTTTTTTTTTTTTTGTGAAGGTTGCTGCATTTTGTTGGCAGATGATCATAATTCTTTATAACTGCCAGAGATCCCGAGTTAATAATTTTCCTGTCATGGGAGTATAATTCTAACTGTCCTATAATGGGACAGTTGGAAAATTCATATGTAAGAATTTAAAGTTTATACTAAAAGCTTCAATTCTATGATTATTTTTAGGCTCGGTGAGAGAAAGGGTTGAATTTGCAAGGAAGAGAAGAAAAATAAGCGCCACAATCTTCCTGGTTCAGAGCATCATCTAGGTACAGTAACCTTTTGCCACTTGATCACCTGAAAATGCACTTTGGAATGTACACAAATAATTTATATGTCAAAATACAACATCTGAAAGCATTAATAGGCATAAATGAAACCCTTTTGTTTACGAAAGTAATGTACTGTGTACCATAAAATCAAATTGTGCCTCAGTAAAATCCATAAATTTCAAGACAAGAATTTACTGAAGATTTGACAGAGGTAGGCCAAAGTTAACTGTAAAACTGGAAAAGTAGAACAAATCCAGAAGGATTTTATTTGGCAAATTATCTTTTTGTTTACTAAGATGAACTTGATTCTGGAAGAGTATATTTAGAATCCAATTCCTTCCCAGTATCTGAAATTCTTTTTATGGCTCTTTACAAACCTGGTTCACTTTGCTCCCTCGAATTTGGTACTCCTGACCCAAAGACACCTTTCTAGCAAATCCAAAGAAAATGTTCCACCTTCCTGATGACCATCTGGACAAAACTTTTGTTTTCCAATCTATCTGCATGATCCAACCCCTTCCCACATGTCTGCCATCAGGCCAAAGGGACGAGCCAGAGGAACCATTCTGTGGATGAAGGTGCAGCACAAGAAGAGGGAAACCATGGCTCTCTGTGTGATGGGAGCTAAGAAATGAGTATGTCATCTTCCCCACCCCTTTGCCATGAGTTTAGGAACTGCCAGGCTCAGAGCTGGGCTTGGCTTAGCCCAGGGGTGGTACCACAAGGTGCCACAACCAGAGGCAAAGACACAGCAGTGGCTCTGAACGAATGACCTGCACATCTCTTTAGCCTGATAAAACAGTAATAGTCACACAGCAGGAGGAACACCGTGCTCTTCAGCAGAAGCTTTCGGCAAAGCAGCTAAATATTAAATGTTAAGTGATAAATATTAAAATGAATCCCTTCAGCATGGGCAGGGTCACAGCAAACTTTAACAGGTGAGCAGACTGGAGCAGCAGCAAAGACAACACTTAGGCCTCAATTGTTTCTTCTCCTCCCTAAATTCTTCCCCAATAACACGCACCACTTTCCCTTTGTTGTGTGCTTTTGGGGGGACCCAGGAGAAGGCAGGGACATGGAGGTGGCAGAAGGTCCCCAGTGAGGAGCAGTGACCCTGTGACACACGGCCCCTCTCCAGGACGTGTACCAGCGCCAGGCACACCCCACAGCACAAACAAGGAGGGGATCCAAGGAAAGAATCAGACACACCACACAACAAAGAGCATTCCCAGAGCTCTGGGTCACTGCAAACTGTGTCACATTCTCCATTCCAGCACCAATCTTTTGAGTGTCATTAACCCATTTTTCACCAGGAGCTGAGTTTCCCTTTGGAAGGTACATACAGTAGTTTATTCCTCACAAGATCCTTTGTCCTTCTCTAGGAAAAGCAGAAATACCAGACAGCTGCACATCCCCCACAATATGGATAAAATTTGCTGCTTAATTAGGCATTGACATGTTTACTATAACCTTTACAGAAGAGTAACTTGTGCTGAGGAATCCTCTTTTCTTTTTTTTTGGTGTCTGTGTAAGATACCGACACAATCTCATGTCAGTGGGAGAAGTAACCAGCTCCAGTATCTCCAGAGGGTCTACAGAGAATCCAGAGAGGGATTCTCCACCAGGAACTGTAGTGCCAGACAAGGAGAAATGGCTTTAAACTGACAGAGGGGAGCTTTAGATTTGATACATGGAAGAAATTCTTCCCTGTGAGGGTGGGGAGGGCCTGGCACAGGGTGCCCAGAGCAGCTGTGGCTGTTGTGGATCCCTGGCAGTGCCCAAGGCCAGGCTGGATGGGGTTTGGAGCAGCCTGGGACAGTGGGAGGTGTCCCTGCCATGGCAGGGGTGGCACTGAATATTCTGTGATCCTAACTTACCAGAAAGCACCATCAAAATTTCACGAAACCATCAGTCACATCTGTTTTAATGGTTTAAGGGTTTGGGCAGCTTTAAAACCACATTTCAGTATCCTCCCTGTAAAAGCATTTCTGTTTATGTAAATGATTTAAATTGCTGTGGGCATTTTAAGGACAGTGGAGACCAGTTCTACAAGACAACCTCGGGTACAAGAGATGCTCGTGTTCTTCCAACAGGGCTTTTTAGTAAGATTTCATTGGACATGAAGGGATGTAGCTGGTTAACAGAAATAACATTAATTTAAGTGGACTTTGCATTATTTATTTTCGAGGTAAAGAGTGTCTTATATCTGTACACCCACACACTTTAAATGCAGAGTCTGTGATAAGTAGCATAAATTTTGCACGTCACACTGATGTCCGTGTAATAAATTGTTGAGTGACCTGTTCTCTTCCCACCAGTTCTCCCCCAGGCCTTTTCTGACATTCCAAACCTCTGAGATCCTCATGTGTAACTGTGTTACAGAGGAGAAAAGAACATGAAAGAAATCCAGACTCAGGAAGTGGATGAATGCTTCCTCCCTTTCCTAGATGGAAATTTTTTCCCCACCGAAATTAAGCAGGCCCAGGCAGAGGCAAGATGGGCAAAGTGCAGTCCTGAAGAAGTGGGAGACTGAAATGTCACTATCATTAAGAATTGACAAAAGTCAGGAGCTTCCAAGCATTGAATGGAAGCAATTCTGGGCTTCCTAAATGGAAATGCAGTCTTTGGTTTAGTGCTGACGGATCTCAAGATGGGGTAGGGCAAAATCAGTAAGGATAATATTATTATATGGAAAATAATCACAAATATAATTCCAAATTATTTGGTTTCTTAATCCCCCCCTGTGTCTTTGTGCTTGGATTCACAGCAACTTCAGAAACGTGCTTCTTTAGGATGAGAACTGCAATAAACAGTTGGGTCTTTATTCTTCAAAGAGAACATTTTCTAAGCTTTTTCTGGAATATTTCCACAGAGGAGCTAAAATAAACCAGGTCCAGTTAATACACCTGCAAAAACTGGGTCTAAAGCCACCCCCATGGCCTTGGAGCTGGAGCTTTTCCCTGCAGAGAGCACCAAGCCAGGGGGTGAACCCAGCACTGACACCAGCACTAACCTGGGAGTGGCACCACATTTTCTTTTTTTTTTTTTTTTTTTTCCATCACTCCTGACCTGAATTGTGGAGTGTCAATACAGCTTTTTGTCAAAAGTCTTCATTCCAACTGGTGACTTTTCCACCAGAGGATACTATTTTCATTTCAGTGAAATTTGAACTATTTTCACTCAAATTTGCTCTTTTTTTCCATGTAGAGAAACATTTATTAAAATACATATATATATATATGTACATATTTCTTTCCAAGACTGGAAAATTTATTTTCTGCCAAGAGAAGGGACAGTGAATCATTGTCCAGAACAGCTCTGCTAATCCACGTAAAACCCATGGCACCACCTGCACTTCTTCAGCCATACATATTCCAGTTTCCCTTGAAACAACATCACCAGGAAAGCAATCTCACACTGCTAGGAGGTGATCTTGTTCCCTCCTTGTCTGGCTTCAGCTCAGACGTGTTTTTGTGTTTGGCAGAAGCTGTTTCTCTCTCTGAAAGGTTCCCAGCAGATAATGGATAGTGACCACTTCTCATTCCTCCTTCTCCAAGATGTCGAACTGCATTAAGCACCCACAGACAAATCTCAACCTGGCTCTTTGTAGGAGTTCAGAGCTGCAGTTTCATCCCAGTCTGAAAATCAACTGAAGACAGGAATCGGCAGCTGGGGGAAAAATATTTCCCTACTCCATTGCATAACTCTTTATCAAAGACATTTGGGAATTTAACGGGATTAAAACCAACAGAACACTCCAGAAAAGCAACGGAATTCCATGGGAAGAACTCTCAAAATACGAAATTTGTCACAAAGGAGTTAAATGTGGAATTTCAGAGTTTTGAAGGCTATTATTCAAAATTTCTATTATTCAGTTATTTCACGGAAATAACTGCCTGTGAAATTCTCCAAGTTGGAAAGAAAACTCAGGGAAAGGTTCCTGAATCTGGCACAGAGAGCACCTGGCTCTGAATGATGGATGGAAGGGACAAAGGGACATCTCTGTCACCTGGCCTGAAAGTCCTGGCACAGAGCTGCAGTTCCAAAGCCAGGTGCAGCCTGAGGAAGGTTTTGGATGTTCTCAGAAAAGGCTGAAGATGCTCAGTTTGCTGGGAGGCCAGCTCATTAATGTGGATAATGGGGCATTTTTTTGCAGCTTGTGCTGCTGTCACTATTTACCATCACACCCACACTCCGTTTGCAGTGGCTCAGTGTGCACCACCACCATGGTGATGAATTCTGTGTCCAAAACAACTTGGCACCTCAAAGGAGGGATTTTTCCTGATATTCCTTTGAGGGGTTGTGTTTTTTTTTTTTCCCCAGAAATTTATTTTTCAAGTAGTTACAGCAGCTGATACCAAGGCATGAATTCCTGCCTCTTGCAGAGTAGGAGAAGGAACACCCACCACCATCCACTGCAGGAGGACAGGAGCAAGGAAAAGAGGGGCTGAATTTTAACACAGAAAAGCAATTCCACGAAGCCATAACTATTATTTATACACGATGCTGAAATGAAGCAATTTGGGGCTTTCATTTTGTTGTACTTTAATTAGAGTTGTATTATAAAGTTTTCTATTAAATATCCAATTTCCTAGTGGTTAAGAAGGCAAAATACCCTCGAGTTTCAGTGGGCCTTTAGCAGCCAAACCAGAACAGATTCTGTCCTTTGCTCTTTATCCTGCACAGTGACGAGCCAAATGATCAGTGGCTGGAGGGAACTGCCTGTGAGTGACCCATGAACTCAAAACCAGTAATAAAGCAGGAAAAAAAACAAGCAAAAAGAGAAGTGAGCTGATGTGAGCCGCTGAGCTGAGCACAGAGGAGGGAAGGAATTACTGTGGAGGTTTTCCTTGAATATTTTTCCGTAAGGATAACATTGTTTGCACAGGCAGTTACTGAATAAAAAGCAGCTCCTGCCATCCTTGCTGTGCTCTGGATTCAGTTTGAACCCATCCCATGCCAGGTCCTGGCTGCTGCAGGAAAGGATTTCACCAATCCAGGAGTTCCAGTTCCTCACACGAGGGCTCTGAGTGTCAGAGAGTGATTTGCCTCTGGCTAAAAATATTTATTTTCTACAAACTCCTGGAACTGACAATGCCATTTTTACATCCAGCTGATGGTTCTCGGTGACCCCCAGATTATATTTCCAACTAAAATGCTCCTTAGGAATGTTGTGACTGCAAAGAGCTCAACCTTCTCCTTGCCCCAACCACCCCAGCTGCCCCCCCTGACACCACACTCCTGTCCTGGCCTCAGC
Organism: Sylvia borin; assembly: GCA_014839755.1. Taxonomy (NCBI): domain Eukaryota; kingdom Metazoa; phylum Chordata; class Aves; order Passeriformes; family Sylviidae; genus Sylvia; species Sylvia borin. The sequence goes on from CM025972.1 coordinate 13,508,160, forward strand.
AGGTGAGGTTTGGGGCAGGTTATGGGCAGCCACACATCCCCAGGTGAGGTTTGGGATAGGTTTGGCACAGTCACACATCCTCAGGTGAGGTTTGGGCAAGGTATCACATCCCCAGGTGAGGTTTGGGGCAGGTTATGGACAGCCACACATCCCCAGGTGAGGTTTGGGACAGTCACACATCCCCAGGTGAGGTTTGGGATAGGTTTGGCACAGTCACACATCCTCAGGTGAGGTTTGGCACAGTCACACATCCCCAGGTGAGGTTTGGCACAGTCACACATCCCCAGGTGAGGTTTGGGACAGTCACACATCCCCAGGTGAGGTTTGGCACAGTCACACATCCCCAGGTGAGGTTTGGGACAGTCACACATCCCCAGGTGAGGTTTGGCACAGTCACACATCCCCAGGTGAGGTTTGGGACAGTCACACATCCCCAGGTGAGGTTTGGCACAGTCACACATCCCCAGGTGAGGTTTGGGATAGGTTTGGCACAGTCACACATCCTCAGGTGAGGTTTGGCACAGTCACACATCCCCAGGTGAGGTTTGGGATAGGTTTGGCACAGTCACACATCCCCAGGTGAGGTTTGGGGCAGGTTTCAGACAGCCACACATCCCCAGCCCATCACTGAGAGCTCCACTCCATCCCTGGTGCAGCTTTTGTGCTTTTTTTGGAGGCACAAAAGCTGCTCTCCAAGATGCAGCACGGCCTGAAAAATGCAAGGGATACAGTAGCAGTAAGTGTGTTTTCCTCATTAGTCACTTTAATTGCACCAGTGTAAATCACTTTGCTGATGAAAAGAGAAGTCTGAAACTTTTGTCTCCCTTTGCCTTTCTTCTGTTTTCTCTTATCCTATTTATTGTTGTGGAAAACAGCAGAGTGGCTTTGTAAATTTATAGATTACTTCATTTAAAATCCACGTTTCAAATTACGTTTTCCCTCTTTCATTATCCTAGGTTGCCCTAAGTACCAATCTAAATTTCTTTCAATGGCACGAGCTACCAATCAGAATCACAAAAAAAAATATATATCTATAGAAATTGAAATTGTAATGAGTCTTACCAGTGTATTGCTAACACTTTGGTTCATTTGATATGAACTTTGTTTTTTTAAAGTACCACATGGTAAGGCTTTGAAACTTCAGTTTGTAAAAAAAAACTGTAACAGCCTTACAGCCTTTGAAGTCACTACTGATATAACTCTGAACAGATCCATTCAAGTTCAACTAACATCAGACAAATGTTTAGTGTATCAGAGGAAGCCACAAAAGCAAGGATTTCATCAATATTTCACAACAGCCTCAGGGAAACTGTAGATTGCAATGCTGTAGGGCAGCTAATGGAATTACACACAAGGGTTTTGTACATTTAAAATAAGCAGCTACTAAAAAAATTACCCTTCAGTTTGATAGAAACTGTATAAAACTGCAGATGGGAAACAATTAAATAGCTACCAACATTTATCCATGTCAGCCTGATAGGTCATTTAATAACAGGTATTTCTTTCCTCCTTTCTTTTTATTTTTTTTTTCCTGGTAGGGCAATAATAAAGATTAACATTTATGAAAAGTAGCATAAAATATAGTGCAGCCAAATGAATAATTAAAGATGCTTCTGAAGAATTTGTTTGCTATTGTATGGCCGGGAAGACTGCTCTCCAGTAATGAAGTACATTTATATTAACTACAATTATAAATAGAAAGAAGATGAGGATTATGTTTATGGACACTTGCTTGTTATCCTAAAAAAAAGAATTAAAAAAAAATAAAAAAAAAAATTTAGGCTTGTTTCTATTGAATCCTGGCTTATCTCATGGGCAGCACATTCTCCTTGCAAAGAGCTGGGCCTGGCTTGGGGCATGAGCTGCACGTGGAGGAGGACACAGGACATGGAATAAAACCTGAGAGATCAACAGTTCCCTGGAGAGGCTCTTGGGCAGAGAATTCAGCCCTGGAAGCACAAGGTTTGCTCTAAAACCAGATCCACAGGGCTCCTTCTCAGTGCTGCATTCAGACCTTGCAGAACCAGCCCTTCACGCTGCTGGGTTTGGGGTTTAGGCTGGGAAATTGCTGTTTCTGTTAATAACTGATCAACAGTACCACGGGAGACACAAATCATTTGATTATTGTTGTGATTATTTCTTGGCCAGTCCAAGTCAAAGCAGAGCAGCTTGGCTAAATCCAGCAGAGCACTCAGTCTCCTGGAGAAGTTAAGACCCAATTCAAGAGAGCTCCTAAAGCTTTGTCCCTTTTGGGGTAAGAGCAGAAAGTGTAACAGAAAATCCAGAGTTTCCTGAGGACTCAGCGAGGTGATCCAGTGATGGGCAGAGATGAAGCCAGCAGCACTTCCCCCGTGGTTTATTAAAGCTCAGAATTCCTGCCCAGCTGAAGATGCTGCAGAAAAGACAAGCCCTGGCAGAAAAGTGTTGCCCAGCACCTTCTATCAGAGTTTAGAAAATATTCATTTGGTTTGAAAAATGCACTACTATAACATCTGTCTAAAGAGCAGCGAACCTTTGGATTTTCCTGCTGGATATCTTTTGGCTACTCAGTCCCAGTGCAGCTCCAGCAAGATCTGCTTTAAGCCAGACTTGCCCAATCCTCATAAATCTGTGCTGCTTACTCAGAGCTGGTTAAACGCCGCAGCATCATTTCTCCCTCAACATCTCTTTAGATAAGGCACATAAGTAGAAAGTGGGAGTATAATGAAATCTATCTTCCTCATCTGCCTGCTTTGTTTTGATCTTGCATTCCAGGCAATAAAAAAAAAACAACAAAAAAAAAATTCCAACAACCTGCAAATAATTTTGAAGTGTGGATTTTTCCCTCGCCGGGACGGCGGCGTGAAGGGAAGGATACACAGCTCATCAAGTGATTTCCCTCTTTATCCAGGAACGTCCTGCTGCATGTGGTGGTCCAAATGAGCGCTCTGCTTCTTCGGTGACAAATCTGATGGCCAGCAAACGTTGCCTCCTGACCATTAGGGCTTGCCTGCCCTTGCAGCCACATCACCATCAGAGCTCTAAGGCAGCATGAAGGTCATTACCCCCGAGAGCACCTTCCTGCCACCAACTTCCCACAGATGTAAGCAATAAGCACTTGCCAGGGATTGATATGATACTTTGTGAGTAATTTGGATGAACCATAACGCTAACCCAGTAAAGTATTATAATTTTAAATGTGTCCAGAAAATAATTGAAATTCTGGTTTAGCTTCATCATAATGCACAGTGCTGGGGATATTTAACAGCTGACTAGTTTAGCATGAATATTGCTTTACAAATGAGGTCATATTGTTTTTAAGAAACAATATTGCCATCAAACATGTTTAGGAGGAAAAGCAAGAGATTATGAGTACACTTTTAACCTTTCTGTCTCTTTCTATATCTGTTTACTATGGTGATTTAGGTGCTCAGTGTTGTTTGAAGGCAAACACAGAAGGTTCTGGCATTTAAAAGAGAGCCAGTAATGAGCAACTGGCAGTCAGATTCTTTCTTATTATTACTCTGTCACAAAATCTCTGTTCTACATCACTCCATCTTTGCAACACCAGTCAGAGATGAAAAAGGTCAAAACATCTCCTTCAGACGTGCAGGCACAACACCTCTGGAGAAGGAGAGATACCCAAACAAGCCATCCAAAAGAACAAAATATGGACAATTTAACAATGATTTATAATTATTCATAATTTAACACAAAATACGGACCATTTGCATTCCCCTCCACAATATTTGGGTATTTCTGTGCCAGGGAAGGGGCACACAGAGGGTCTGGCTCTGCTTTTCCTGTCTCCTTGCAGCCAGCAGAGCCAAGCCTGGGAGAAGAATCAGCCTGTGATCCTCTGAAATCCCTTTCAAAAGTGGAAAAACTTTTAAAGTCCAGCCTGAAATATTCTGTCTGAGGGAGGCACAACCTCAGGTGGCTGTGGGAGCACGAACTGGAAACCAGTTTTGCCTGAAATTAGGGGGAATCATCTCCTATCACTCTCTTGATTACCAAGGTAAACACACTGCATGTTTATTACTGCCTCTTTTATTTCATTATCTATTCATTTGAATTATTTATTTGCTCTTTAGTTATTTACTGCCTCCAACACCAGCACTGCCCTGCCAAAATCTTTTACCGATGTGGGATAAAATTCTTCCTTTCCCCAAAATCTCCCTGCTTTGATTCACTCCAGCACTTTCCTCTCTCTTTCCACCAAATCTGAAATGTTGCCCCACAGTTTCCTCGCAGATGTAAAGAGCTTTTAATAGTAAGAATTCCAATAATTTTCAGTAGTAAAATTAGTACCGTTGGCTCCCATTCTGCAAAGAAACTTGTGCAAAACAAATCAATCCATGTCAAAAGGAAAAAAATACCAACTGATATGGAAAATAAACACAGTGTCCAAGTATCTATCAAGATTCATAAAATAATGGAAATTTCAAGGGGAAAAAAAAATAAAAGAAAAATCATTGAAATGAAAATATTAAGCTGTGTTCTTTTAAATTGGGTCTCAAATGATCCAAGGAAGGGTTGAGAGCCAGGGCCAGTGCACAGATCATTTACAGACCATAATCAGCCCAGTCTCAGGCTGCATTCCTGCCCTGTCCTAAGTGATATCTGACATTTATCACACGGACAGAGCATGAAAAAAGAGGCAGCAACAACAGGAGGCTGCAGCTGCACAGGCTCAGCTTTTCCTGAATCTCAGCAAGGAATAACAACTCTGAGTTATGGGCAAAAGCTGCAGCAATCAGAGAGGTCATTACTGACAGAAACAACTTCTCCAGCACAGGTACCATGATGTCACCGCTGCTGAAGAGAGGGACCTCAGAGGGTACAAAAAAGCCATTTATTATTTGCAGCAGAAGTGGATCCGAGGCCTGCAGGAGGTCACAGAACACTCCAGTGATCAAAACTCCAGACTGAAGTCCTGAAAGAGCTGAAAGGATGGATTAACTACGGCCCAACTCTCTACTAGCCAGCTCTACAACAGAGTAACAAAACTTTATACAAAACTTTATGAACTGCCCCATTTTTTTTTCTTCTTTTTTTTTCTTTTTTTTTTTTTTTCTTTTCTTTTTTCTTTTTTCTTTTTTCTTTTTTCTTTTTTTTTTTTCTGAAGCCTCTCAGACTTGGAAGGAAACACAACAGAAGGCACCTGAGCTCTACCAAATTATTCAGAATACTGACTTTCAAAGATGAATGCTGCAGGCAAGTCCAAATATATATATTAAAAAAATAATTTAAAAAGGGCTATTTAAAAATGTTTACAGAATTGAAATACATTAATTATCGTTCTACTAATCCCAAGGGAAAGCGCAGAATTTTCAAGTGATTAAATCCACAGAATAAGCAAAAAAAGAAAATCTCAATTTTTGTTTTTAATTTCTCCCTCCTCCATTTCATCAACATTCAGCTGGGACACCACCCCTGGAGATCTGCACTTGGGCAGAGCAGCAAATGGGCCTGGGTGTTTATTAGGGCACTATTTTCTGTCTGTGGAGCATCATTTATTTCCTGGGGAAGAGCCCATGCCAGGCCAGCATCAACTCCTGGAGCAGCCAATCCATCAGGTGGGAGCAGGAGAGGAGGAAGGAATGGCTGGGAAAGGAGGAAAACCTGAAACGGATGGAAGTGGGAAAGCAAGAAGAAAGTGATCAGTGAAAGTGCAAGCACCAGGAAATAAATCAATTGAAGCAGAGCTGGCCCTGAGAGGGTTCCCTCCAACGTGAGCAGGGCCTCGACCTCCACAGAACACAGGAGTCTGAAAGGTTTTCCCTCCAAATCCTCCTGGCAATCAGGAGGATGAGCAGAGCAGGATTATTGGAGAGAATCAGAGAGAAAGCTCCGTCTGCTTTCTGAGAGATGCAGGGAGAGGCTGGGACAAGGGACATTTCAGGGAATTCTGGACGTTGCATTTCCATCCATGTTCCAGCTGTGTTTATTCTGTGGAATTGTGGCACAATCAGACTTTAGACAGACCCCTGGAGCAATAATTGGAATAAGAAATAGAGGGGGAAGTGCAGTTTTGTAATAAAAGGCTCACACACTAACTTGACTTCCTGAACAGAAACCCACCCAATAATTTTAGTGAGGCTTGGATTCAAACCAGGAAAATCCATTTGCTACCAAGAATCTGATTATTCACGACAGGAAAAAAAAAAAAAATCTCGTGCAGCTCACCTAGCACAGGTTTTGTACTGGCTGCTGACAATGTGAAAGCAAAACTTGTAATTCTGCTGTTTTTGTCCGTGGGAGCTGTGGAAGTGCAGCTCTGCAGAGCTCTTTGACAACACACCAGGACACTCTGGCTGTGGACACCAAGCCCGACTTGATTTGCTAAGTAGAGAAAGTCCCTGAGGATTTTATGGGTAAAGTTGATTTGGAGCTATAAAATTGAAGCATTTATTACAGACCAGAGGCCAACAACACTTCATTACAGACTGTCTAAACACTTTCAGTTTATCCACTAGGTTCAAATCCAAACACTGCTTCCCCTTCTAAGCATCTAGGCCACGTTTTCTTTCTCCTTCTACCAGCAATAACACCTTTAAAAATGCATTTTTAATATGTTTATCAATCTAAAATTCAAATGAAGGCAAAGCCTGCCACAGAACGAGCCAATACCTGCACAAGGTTTGTCCTGAACAACTCCCAGTTCTCCCTGTCCACATGGGCTAATTGCTGTTTCCACCAATGCACAGCTGGAATTTGACCAGGCTGCGTCTGAATTTTGGAATCTTGCAATTTTATTTTATTTTATTTTATTTTTATCATCCTGCTCCTTCTGTGCAGTCAGCTCCCTCACACCGACTGGAAATGGGTTGCACAAACAAAGAGAGGAAAACATGTTTAAAGGGAGAAGTTGCAGAAAGACTGAAACTGCTTTTAATCCATTATTTAAGAATTCACCACGTTTTAGTCTCGGCCCCTTTCAAACAAGTCTTTAAACACTCACTGGGAGGAAAAGCAGCCAAAAAATGTCAGGAGCAGCTTGATTCCACCAACCCTTGGGGTCTACGAGCTCCATGCACCGAGGAGAGAAGCCTGACCCTCAAGGGTTTAATTTCTAATCATTTTTCAGGTGTTAATGGTATATTAATGTTTCCATGAACAAGAAGCTGATTTTCTTACTGGTTTAACTCTTCTGAAGCAAAAGGATTTAAGGAGAGGAAGAATTGCCTCAATGTTTTGGTTTTTTTGGCTCTCTCTTGCTCCTGGTGCTGTTTTTCTCTGTCTGATGGGCACCTACAGATCACAGAATCATTTAGGGTAGAAAAGACATCCATGGTCATTGAACTCAACCATTAATTCCAGTAAAGATTTTTTTTGGGGGGCATTAATTCCATTTTGTGGAAGGCAAAGTGCTGCCCTCTACTTTGGGAATGAAACAGTGAATTCCCACTTCACCTCCTCAGTTATCATGAATCTAAAAAAAAAAAACCCCAAAATAAAGAAGGATAAGATAATTCCCCATGCTATTTTCTACTTTGTTTCACATGATTCAAAGACAACCTCTCATCTGAAATTCATCTTCTTCCCAGCACAATTCAGCCTCCTCCACCAGCATCAACTGCCCCAAGGTGGTTTCACCACTGCCTTTTCTTCCTTCCTCTTTGAGCAGCCTCATTTTTTGCCTTTTCTCCTTGACACTGGTGAAAACGCTGGCGTCGGAGGAAGCAGACAATTAAAGGTCAAAAATTCAAGTGTTTTTCTGTTCCACCCTGCATAAACCCATTGCTGTCAGGGAGGCAATCACGTCTGCAAATGCACTTTTACGGGGCTGAAATCTGTTTCTCAACTTAAACCAACGTAACATTTAAATATCAAAAACTTTGTTTTCTAATGAGCAAAGTATTGAGGGGGGAGAAATGAATTATATGCTTGATGTATACTGAAGGCTGGGAAAATTAAGGCCATTTCCCAGGGTGAGAATGCAGTGATTTCAGTTTGTGAGAATAAATTAAACCTTTGGGAGAATTTGTCTTCCATTAAATTGAACAGCTAAACAGGCACAGAAGATTTTAATGTCACCACCAGCAAACCCCAAAGGTTACAAAAAAGAAAAAGAAACAGTGTTTGCTTGTTTGGAAGTTCTCTGTCTCTCCACCTAAGAAAAGATGCAAACTGTAAATGTATGTTGAGACACAAAGACTCTTAAAGATCATAATTCCATTCCTATACCATATGCTATTAATGTCTGTCAACACTGTTTAGCCAGCAACTGCTGACAGAACCATATTTGCTATCTAAATACATCATAAATAAATCAGTAATGAACTGCTTTAGTAAACCTTCTGCACTGATTGGAAATACAGATCGAGTAAACAAACTCTGGGGATAACATTTTGCAGCTCCAAGTACATACAAGTGTTTAATGTCAGTGACAAAGTCACTCACACCTCTCTCTGCAAGGCACCAGGCGGGGAAAGAAAATCCTAAGGATGGCAAAAGTGTTTAATCAATTGTAGCAAATGTACCTGTCAGCATTCATCATATTACCTCTCCCAGGTTTTTTTGTTGTTGTGTTTTTTTTCTTTTTTTTCCCTGATGCAAATCTCTGCAAAGGGACTTTCAGCTGGGAACAAAACGCCCAAACCCCTGGGCTCAGTGCTGGTCCCTGGGCTCAGGAGAGGTCACCACACCTGGCTGAGCTTCCTGGGCTCTCCCTGAGCCAGCACAGCCTCTGCCCAATTCTTGCCATGCAAAAAGAGTAGATTTTGCCTCAAATATGACCCTTTTCCAGGACAAAACCCCAGGAGGCAGGAATGCATCTCCAAGAGGATTCCTGGCCCGCTGCAGGTTAACTGGGAGTTTTGCACTGCAGAGTTTCTGCTGCTGCTGGAGGGGAAAAATGCACGTTTGTGCCAGAATTGGGCTTTGTGATGTGGAATACACTGAAATCGAAAACTTCAAGTTCTTTGTGAATGTACAAGATTAAAAAAAAAAAAAAAAAAGGTAGGAAACATTCCCCTGTTTGTTCAAGCAAAACCTATCAAATGTCACCTGGACAAAAAGGAGCTGTTTGGTGAAGAGGGGCTGGAACTGGGATTTGTTTCACAGGTGGAACACTGAGAGACAGGAATTAGTAGTAATGTTGTCTGTTAGATGCAAAAAAAAAAATCCACCAGCACCATAAAATCATAACTCAACAAATATTTCCAGCCTTCCCAACTCTTTTTTGACACAGGTTTTTTGAAAGTTACTTTCTGACAGCTTTCTGGTAATTAGACACCACAGCTTTATATCAGAACAGTCTTAATTAAGACTGCAGAGAGATGCTAAAATTATAATTTCCTCTATGCTATATTTTAGCAGCAGAAAATTCTTGGAGATCCCTGTGGGATGAGACTTTAGCCCAGAATAAAACAAGTGCTAATTTATCACGATGCTGGCAATGGATGATATTTAAAAAAAAAAAAAAAATAGACTTGATCTCCTGAATGGAGGACGCAAAGTTTCTCTTGACGCCATCAGACAATTGAATTACCCTTTGTTTCCCCTCCAGGTTCACAGCCTGATGCTGTGTAAGATGCAGAAAAGTCCCTGTTTACAAATTCAAGGCTCAGAAGCAGTGGCAGGTGTTATCCTTCACAGCAGGAACAGGCTGGGAGCAGCTCCCAGCGCCCTTCCAGAGGGATGGAGTGGGATCCATCCTCCTGCCCCTGCCCACCTGCAGCTGGGCGAGCAGTGCCCTGGGAAAGGGAAGGAGCCTGGGCTAAAAGGAGCACGGCCCTGGGAGGGAAGAAGGGCGGAATCTTATCTTCCAATAAATCAGGACATAAATTTAAATTATGAGCACCTTAAGAAGACGGAGGTTCATGCAAAAGAATACAGTGTAAGACAAGGTTCCCTCTGGTGTCATTTGTTTCCGTGACAAGCTGCAGAGATTGCTGCAATAGAAGAAGTCCCAAGCTCCTAAATACCATCTCAAGTAGAGTTCATGTAAAAAAGAAGAGAAGCGGCACCGTCTGGATGATAAACATTCATATTTTACAACCTTTCAGTTTATTTACTGATATATCTTTTCCTAACTATATTTGCTGTTTGTATCAGCTTGCCTAGGCAAAACAGAGCCATACATAATTCAGGGCTAAAATTGCCATCAAGTCACCGCCGAATGGAAACAAATAGAGCCCAAACGTATATTTTTCATTAATAACCCTCCATTACCAAGTTCCGACACTTGGAGCCCTAAAAACTAAATAAATAAAAAATAAAAAAAAAAAAAGAAAGAAAAAGCACCTCATTATTTAATGCCAGCCTCCCTGGCTTTGTGCTGGGAGCAGGTGGAGGAGCTGCGTGGAATTTGGTGCTGTGTGTGACCCGGGAGCAGTGGCTGGGGCTGGCAGAGGACATCACCGAGGAGCCATCAGCCACTTGGCCAAAGCTGTCACCAGCCCTCCAGGCTGTGAGACAAGGCTAAGTGTGGAGGCTCCCGTGCCACTTACACATTTCATTTTTTTTGCTGTCTTCTTGTCCAAAAAAAAGGAAGGAAAAAAAAAAAAAAAAAAAAAAAAAAAAAGAAAGGAGGGGTGGAGTGGGTAAAAAAAGGAGAAAGAAGAAAAAGAAGTGTTAATTTCGAGCTGAAAATAGCAGCTGCTAATGGGCTTTTGCACTCCTTTAGTCGCTGCAAGGTCATGGTCAGAAGTAGCCCGTGATTGATTCTAAAGAGAAGCTCGGCTCATGTCTGTAATGGACATTAAAATATCTGAAAGGAGCTCAGAAGGGAAAACAAAAATGAGACACGTTTTATGGAGCCCTGGAGTCCTCCAGGTTCTCAGGATGAACTTGGAGGGTGGAGTCACGCCCTGTTTTTTTTTAATTGCCTCTCATAATAATTATTGCATTACAAGGAACAATTAATGGCGTAGATTAGTCTAACTTCATCAATTTTTATGGCCGTTTTATTGCTCTTTCTCGCAGCTGCGAGAGGCAGAGCCCGCCTCCTCCATCCCCGCGTGTGTAAAGGGTTAAATGAGATGAGTGACAGCCTTTCTGCATGATTTACAACTTGGAGCCCTGTAGTGAAACCAGCGCTTGATGGATGATCCTGAAAGACGGAGACTAACCATAAATCATGTCTTTGAATCATTGACAAAGATAAAGGAGAGAAAGAAAAAGCACTGGCATTGACATTCATTCTCCCAATAATGTACATTGACTAGTTACAATACAGAGCCTTAATTAAAAAAGCGAACTCCAAGTAGGAACCTTCAGTGCAGGCAACGGCTGCGGTGGAAATCACAAATAAAAGTTCCAGCCGCATCCAGGAGAGGTTCCCTCGCTGGGAAAAGCTGGGATGTGCTCTTGGGAAACAAAACCCGTAACCTCCTCGGTATTTAGTGCCCAACTTTCCTTTTTTTTTTAATATTTTTTTTGTGTATGTGTGCCTGTTCTTAGTTTGAGCTCACTGCCAGAGTCCCCACGCCCAGGCAAGGTGAGAGCTCTGCGGTTCCAGGCGCTGGCTCTGTGTGATGCAGAGATGCCAATCTCCTGCAGGCAAAACAAAGGAAGGGCCTTTGTCATCTCTGCAGCACGGAGAAATGCAGGGATTGCTCCCGGAGGCCGGGGATGATGGGTTTAGGAAATGGGAATGTGTTTGTATGTCGTGACAGCTCTGCTGGAGCTCATAGGGAAGCACATCCATCCAAGGTTTCCTAAGTCATGGTAGGGATGAGAAGAAAGCTCCAATTCCCTGAGGAAGAAAGAGATGGTTGCTCAAGGTGCCCACTGACACCAAGGGATGCCCGACCTGCAAACATCAGCAGCACCTCAATTATTTCCTTCCCGAAAGCAGAGCTCTCACCTTGCCCTTTCAGAGCTGGCACAGAGCAATATGTTCAATATTGCACAAGAAATGAGAGACAAATCCAAAAAAGCAGTTCCCAAGAGTTTCCCTTCAGAAGGAAAGACTCTATGGAGAGAAAGGAAAGGCCCAGAGATGCTCATTCCCCACTGTGCTTCATCTTCTCAAAAGGAAGACACAGATCTGAAAAGTTCATGTGCTCACACGAGAGAAAACACCAGGGAATGAGCTCCCAACTTTTCCAAGTCTTGTGCCTTTCCCGAATCTCTCCGATTTGTCAAGCATTTCAGCCTCATGGTTTCAAGGAAACATTGGGACATCACACATGGCAAAACTCAATTATAAAAACAAAACAAAAGAGGACAAGCAGCACTAAGCAGGTTGTTGTTGGTTAAGGAAAGCAGCTCCTACCAGAGGGAACATCTCCATGCACAGCTGAGGAGGCACAACAGGGCCTATTTTAGAAGGCACAGCAATCATAATAAATTCCCTTTATTTATTTGCACGAAATATTTTCTATTCTTCCCTCTCCCTGGCCTTAGCTCTCCTTTTGCTCTTCTCCTTTCCCAGCCCTTCAGGTGATTATGAATATTTTTATGTGCACGTATCTGTAGAGAAAACCTAAAGGCTCCACAAACTGAGCACCTCTGTGCAGGCAGCAAAGCCAAAGAAGTACATTGTAAAAATTATCTGATGATTTTTCAGCTCCCTATTTACAGTTTTCAAGTTTCCTTCAGTGCAGTATTTGTAATTCAGAATATTTTCCATAAATGATTCTTAACGCCAACAGCATTTTGATGCAGGTTCACTTGCACCAGGTACACGGGAGGTTTTTTTCCCCTGGACTGCACGAAACAGAGCTTGGTTTCAAATTCCCAAATTTGAATTTGTCATGTTGGATTGATTGGACCTGCCATTTGTTTTCCTTAAGTATTTGCCGAAGTTTATTTCACCAATAAACATTTCTATTGCAAACAATTTCCTCAGATATTTACCAGCAGTTAGAGGGGAGAGAACACAGTCACTTACATGAACTGGGTTATAAATTCAAAAGGAATATGCACTGCCTCCTTCCCTTCTACTTCTGTCCCCTGCCCCACCCTCAGGTTTTGACTTAAACTCTTCCTCTGGGTTACAAAAAACCACCAGCAGCTCCTGAGAAAGTAGTAGAACAACTCTTTTGTTAGTAAAATATATTGCTGGAGTGAAAAAAAAAAATCATCATGAAGCTGTGCCAGGGGAAGTTTAGGTTGGATTTAGGAAAAGGTTCTTCTTCCAGAGGGTGCTGGGATGGGCACAGCCCTGAGGCTGCCCAGGAAAAAGCTCCAGGAAAAAGCTCCACTTTCATTTCCAAAGTGTTTGGACAATGTTCTCCTGGATGCACAGGGTGGGATTCTTGGGGGAGGGACTTTGATGATCTTTGTGGGATATTCCAGCTCAGGATATTCCAGACTCTGTGAAATTGTCAAACTTACAGGAAAAATGACCCTGTATCTTTTCTTTTATGAAAGAAAAAGAGGTAAGTAAAGCAGGGAAGATCTGAAATTCAAATTTTTGTTTGGAAACGGAAGAGTACCTGAAAGTAACAGGTTTAGAAGTCCCAGGAGAAGAGGTGATGGCAACTGAACTCAGCTGTGTCCAGGTTCAGCCTCTGCTGAGTTTTCTCTGCAATTCCCATGGCACAGCACCAACATCCCACCTTTTGATACCGCTGAGCACCACAGGAAATCAGAACCCAACAGAGTGCTCCCTAATCAATCCACAGGAAACGACTCCCACGAGGGCTAAACACAATGGCAACACTTCCAGTCCCTAAAAAATCCCTTTTGGGCCAGGGTGGAGAGCCTGATTTCAGTTTGCTCCTTTGGCAGAGCTGAAGTGGCCTGATTTCAAACCCAGCTGCTGGGTGAAGGAGCACAGCTACCCTAATTATATCATTTTGCTAAATCTTGAGGTGATAAAGAAGACAGACATTGAGCTGTCACAGGAAGTGACCCTGAAACCAAGCGAGATGTTCCACTAAGAAGCAAACACACCTTTTTGTTGCAAAGTGCTGTAGGGGATGCAGAGGATGTTACTCAGGGCTGCTCTCAAGGAGTGTGTGTGTGTGTTTTGCACCCCAGAGACTGGGAATTAACTCAGGAATCAGCTTGCAGAGGATTTGGGACTCAGCGTGAGTCACTCCTGATTCCCAGGAATGCAGCTGCTGAGCCAAGCTGGGATGGAAGGGAAAAGAACTCCCTTGGTGCCAGGCTGAGGGTGAAATGCTGTTTCAGAGGTGCCTGGGAAATGCCTCCTGAGGTTACAGCAGGCCTGGACAGGACCCAGGGTGTGTGAGGAGAGTGCTGGCTCTGGGACAGGCACAGCTCCAGCCCTGGATCCTCCACATGTGCCCAAGGAGGGCAGGCTGCAGTTTGCTGTGCTCCAGATGTGCCCAAGGAGGGCAGTTTGAAGTTTACTATGCTCCAGATGTGCCCAAGGAGGGCAGTTTGAATTTTCCTGTGCTCCAGATGTGCCCAAGGAGGGCAGGCTGCAGTTTGCTGTGTCCAGATGTGCCCAAGGAGGGCAGTTTGAAGTTTACTGTGCTCCAGATGTGCCCAATGAGGGCAGGCTGCAGTTTGCTGCGCACCAGATGTCCCAAGGAAGAGCAGTTTTGCAGTTTGCTGTGCCCTGGCTCCCCCCTTTGAGCAGGTCTGCCCCAGGAGCTGCCAAGGACCCCCCCAGGCTGATCCCAGGGATTCTGTGCTGTCCCCAAAGCACAGAGGAGCCCTGGGCTCCGGGGAGAATTTGGTAGGCTTAGAGGCTACACAGGAGGGCTGGGGAGAGGGAAGAGTTAATACAATAGGTTTTGGCATTTGACAGAGAATACTTATGTTTAACCATTCATAACTAAATCACATCAATTTAAGTGGATTCCGTGTATTTCTGACTCTCACATTAATCTCTGTGCAGAGAGAGTGTCTAAATATTTGTCTCTCAGTTCCGATATTGTAATTCTCTACCAAAACCAAGGGGAATCCCTTGGTTGGGTTGGTTTTTTTTTTTTTTTTTTCTTTTACCTCCTCTCCTTTTTCTTACCTTCTTCCCTTTCTTTTTCTAGTAGAAGAAAGTGGTGAAAGGCTTTGGATGATCATTTAAGGAAACAGGGATTTAATAAACCCCGTGTTTGGGTACATCACAGCTTTTATGTTGGCGCTGAACTCCACATACATTAAATCCACATCATCTATCAATCTTACAGTTGCGTGTCACTTATGAAAATCTACTGAGTATTGTTTTCATCTCGCCTTACAACAAGCAGCAAAGCCTCATGAATACTGAAGAGCATTGTAAATACTGCACATCTTTTATTTTTAAAGGTCTAGACAGTTCGGAACGGCGAGATTTCTTTGTTGAAAACTGCAGCTTAAAGCAATAATTCCCCGTTTCCCCCGTGCCCTGGGTTTGCTGTCCTGTGTGCAAACGAGCAGAAGAGCTCTGGGTGTCATCAGAACACCTCCAGTGCTGCTGCTGCTGCTGCAGCCCCACCACACCAGGGCTCAGCCTCTGCCAGCCATTAATCCAGCCCCAGCTTGGTTCAAGTGCCATATTATTATTCAAATTCCATCCCACTAGGAAGCGGACCAGCTCTGAGATGTATCTATTCATTTCCACTGCTTTATTGAAATCTGACAACCTGCTTTTTCTACATTTTTGAATATTGCAACTTTATGACCACACACTGCCATCACCCTGCTCTTATTTGCCTCAATAGCCCTCAGTAGTGGATCTGCCACGGGCTGAATTTAATAGAACAATATTTTACTGGTAGACAGCACCTTTCATTTTGAAGAATAAAGCCTCATTGAAATTCAGTCATCTTTGGGGCCCGGAGAGGAGCAGATTTTTGAGCAGGGATGTTTTGGCCAGGGACACAAACCAGTCTGTTTGTGTGAAGAGTGCAAAGTGACCTTTAAAGCACACGCAGCCCGACAGGAGGTGTGAGGTGTTACACAAAACACCACGGCTGATTATCTGCTCCTGTTTGGGCTAGAAAAGGGGAGCCAGGTCTCCTGAGGTGATGTTATGTTGACAGACTACGAGCACAGCCCATTTGTTGGGCGGCACTGGACACAGAAATTTTCCTCTGGCAATGCTGCTCCAGGCACAATCCAAGAGAGGCTCCAGAGCTGACTAAACCTTCCCAAAGAGCCCCCAAAGCCACGATTTGGCTCTTAAGGGAGGATATTCAATGTGGTTCCTACTTTACAGAGACCAAATATCTTCTGCATAGGTTTAAAAACTTCTCGGTTTCTTTTCCATTTGCTCGTTGTCCTCGTTATCTCCTCAGTTCTACAAATGCACATCAACTTCTGCAGGTTTTACAGCTCATCACAAGCTGAGAGCTAACAGAAATCTCACAGACAAGGACTTGGGGAACCTTTGTGCTGCTTGTAGGACTAAGAATTGCAGGAGCGGCTTCTCACCCTTCTGTTTGTTCCTATTTCCACCCAGAAAAGATAACTTCTGTTCTCCTGGGACACAAAGGCAGAGCTCCCTGCCTTCAGCGCTGGAGCTGCAGCTGTTCTGGGGCTTGAACAGCCTTCAGTGATTCCTCGGAAAGAAGTGGTGGAATCAATCTGCTGCTACTTGTCCCAGCAATTCAGCCTCAGTGGCAGGATTAAGAGCTCCCATTTCAATCTACTCCAGGCAGGAGCAGGGAGCAGTGTCTCATTGATTACCGGGTTAATGAAGGGTAGGTACTGAAGGCTCAAGAGCCAACCTGCCCAGACTCTTGGCTGCTGGTTCAGAGGCACTGGAGGAGAGCTCCAACCCTGCACCGAACGCTGTCCCCATCCAACCAGGCTGGCAGCGGGTGTGGAGTTATCACAGCTGAGTTGTGACACCAGGAAAAGCGAATTTCAGCGCATTCCCCCCGCCTACATCTGCTGAGAAACGTTGGCTTGGGGCAGGTTTAGCAATTTAAGCAGACCTCGGTGTTGCACCAGGCTAAACTCAAATCATAGATTAAACCTGCCTGAGTCAAGAGAATCAGGACGTGAAGCATCCGCAGGTGTCATCTCGATTTTGTGCCCCAAAATGTGACAGGAGGGGCTGGGCAAAGGCAGGACATTACCGTGTCTGTCATTAAGAAAGGCAGTGTTGGCCATTTCCAGACTCTTGGTGATTCCACTGAAGAGGAGCCCAGCTCCAGAGCATCCCTGCGCTATGAGTTCAACAAACACACACGATTTCACACACAAGCACCACCAAAACCTCGGGAAATGTAGGTGATGCAGAGGGCAGGAATGCAGAGTGTGCTGCCTCCCTGCCTGGAGCTGCAGGCTCCCAGCACATTGTACAGAGCCTGGGGTGGGGCCACTGGCTGCATCTGAAAAGCAGACCTTTCATTTACAGCTGCAAAAAAAAAATTTGCAAGTTTGTAAGTTCATCAAAGAAATCTAATCCACCTATTGTCTTCTGATCTCTCCGCTCAGATCCTTCCATATGAATAGAGCTGCTTTTAAGAGCACCACCCCAGCCCCCAGCATTTCCTGTCCTCTCACCTTAAAAAACAGCCCTGAGAACTTTTTCGACCAAAGCAGCCATGTGGAGCCAGAATTGTTTCAGATTTATCCAGAGCCTTTGCTCGCATCCTGTCGGGTGTTAAAAATCCCTCAGCTGCTTTGCTGGGACCACCCGGCTAGTTCTGAACCACATCTGACAAAATGATACTGTTCACTTCCAGAACCCATCACACAGTTATTCTTGGATAAAAGGTAAAGCAAATAGCAGCCAACTGCTCACTGCTGCAGAAACGAAGACCATCTAGCCATTTATCAAAGCCTCAGACAACCAGCTTGCTTTGAGCTCAGCCACCTCTCCCATTACAGCTTTAAACGATAACACGCCATAATATCAGAAATGACAAATGGAACCGGGGGCCCAACCTATACACAATCAATACCTGCTCTGAAATAAGAACCATCTTTAAAGTATTGACAAAGGCAGCAGCAATACGGATAAAACTGCAATTTTTCCTTGAATTGTTTGGTATGGCCACTGTCAACATTCATTTGTCCATGACATTCTTTTTTTTTTTTTTTTTTCTTTCTCCCTTCATGAGAGCAGCAAAACCCCGGGGTGTGCAAGTATTGTCAAGCCATTATAGTGTCCCTGTGTCTCCTGTTTATTGGAGGGTAAGAGCACAGGGCCGATTGCAAGTGACTTTGGCAGAGCTGCCGGGGAAGCGCCGTGTGGAGAAATTCTGCTTTGCACTGAGAGAAATCAGAAAAATTTAAGATGTCATCAGCTTCATTCCTTTGCAAGGGGCTCCTCCAGCTCGTGGGTTTATTTAAAACACTCCCATTAATCCCCTGCAAAAGCAGAATGGCAGTTCTGGGCTGGATCTGAAGGACTGACGGAGGAAGCACCTTATGGGCCGGCTCCTTCCACCTCCAGAGTTTAATAATAACAATAATGCTTTGTACTTTTATAGCATCTCAGTGTTCACCACATTTCACAGATCCATGAAGAAGTAATAACAATGCAAAACGCTCTGCAAATGTTCCTATCCCTTTGCAGATGGGGAGGCTGAGGCAGAGCCAAGGCAAATGGCTTGCTGAAGGTCAGGCAGGGTGCTGGAACAGCTGGCCACAGAAACTTCTCCTGAGCCATCCTGGGAAGCACTGGCCACTCCTCCCCTTACACACCATTTGGCCAGGAAAAAGCCAGGGGTGATGAGATGAAGGTGACTTGTGAAGGGAGTAAAGTCACACAGGAGTTATCTCCAGACTGCCTGGACGTACAAGAGGAGCGACTGGAATTGCCACCAAGGAGACACAAAATTGTCCACAGAGTCCCCCACAGCACTAGAAAAATGATAATGACTTCTGAGCTCTTTCTAGACATAAGCAGCCATCCCTGGGCTTTCTTCACAGCCTCAGTGAAAGGAAAGCACAAGGAAATCCATGTATGGGAAGGTCTGTGGTTACTAATTGGCCCGAGCTCATCACAGGAATAGAAAAGGTATCAAACCTTTGTAAAGCAGAGGAAATGGGTCACACCCTTTGCACACCTCCAGTGGAAGGTGTATTTACAGTGGCACTGGATAAACAGCCCCTGATGTTCATTTCCAAAGCAGCATCAGCAACAGCCACTCCCTTGGAAAATGATCATAAAGAGGGAAAGGCTGACAGAGAAAATCCTACAGCCGGGGAATCCAAGGCGCAAAAACAACTTTCCAATGGCAACTCTGGCAGCAAACTCTCCCCCAGACACATCCCAGGCCACATTCAGCCTGACCCCAAGACCTGCAGGGTGTCACCCCCAGGCAGAGCTGCTGCGAGGCTCCAGTGGAAGAATTCTGCCCATCTCACAGCTGATGTGCAGCTTTGCTGGGTCCCTCTGTGCCACATTGCCAGCTCCAGCTTACAAAGGGAAAGATCCGGCAAAGAGGATGGATTTGCTCAGAAGCGCTTTGGAAACTTCAAACTGAAAACGAGCCAGAGAAGAGAAAGTGTGAACAAAGCAACAAAGGTAAAGGAGCAGCTGGAGATCAGCCAAGTGTTCCTGAAGGATCCCCTGAAAAGTGCCAAGCGTGGCTGAGTGAGTGGGACACAACTCAGGGAAAGCCCTTTTTATAGTAAGATCTTATAAAGAGTAGGGAAGGAGGGGCTCTGGGGTTTGGCAGTTAATGGAGTTTGGGCACAGAAACAAATCCATAGCTGGGGCCACTCGCTTCCCTGTCATCCTGAAAAGTGGGAGTCGCTTTTTAAACAGCTTTGGCTGAGCCCTTGAAGGTTTTGGGTGGGAAACAGTCTTTATTATTGGTTGTCATTAGTGCCTGAGTAAGTAAACACACCCACTCCTGGAGGCAGCTTGAAGCAGGAGAGAACCTGCTACACGATTTCAGGAAAAAGAAAAAGAGGAAAAAAAAAAAAAAAAAGCCCAACTGTCTCCAGCGTTTCACTCTTGCATGCAGCGCTGGTGGCTGTTCAATCCTGCAGGGATCCTCTGCGAAAGGTTTCGGTCTGTGCTGGGATTAGGCTGCTTTCTGCTTGGCTGAGTGACTCGCCTTGGATGAAGAACATGACAAGCAGGGTAGGAGGCACAGGATGCTCTGCACATGTCCCCTCAGCTCCGGGTGTTTCCTGGTGGAAAGGCACCAGCTGCCAGTGCCAGATCCGCGGCGGGAGCCTGGACAATGTGCTCCCAGCAGGAGCAAGGCACAGGCACAGGCCAAGTTTAATATTGATTTTAGCGCTGCTCGACACATTAGGCCAGAGCAGAATAATCCCTTCATCCCAAAATGTGGAGGAGTTGGCAGATTTTTTTGGAGTTCTCTGGTTAGGACACACAGCTCCTCTGCTGGGCAGTGGATATTTGTGAGAGGGATCAAAATCAGCCCCTGAGCCCCTTTCACTGCTGAAGGGAGCTTCTATTCCCACTGCTCCCAGCTCAGGGGATTGATGGAGAGGCTCAGGACAGTGCCAGGCTGGACAGGAGGCTTTCCCCAGGGCTAAAGGATACCTGTCACCCTCCGGAGGAGGCTGAAAAATGGTTTGGAAACTCCAGGTCTATAAGTCTTTTGCTGTAGAAACCAGGCCATTAGTCTGCCTCACACTCAGGCTCAAGGGGAGGAAAATATCTCAGCGTGAAAAAAACTGTAAAAAGCAATTATTGTTATCGATATTACTCACTAATTATTGCAATGTTGCAGGATGGATACTGCAGCAGACCTGTTTTGTAGGAACTGGGCTGACAACAGCATGTTGGGATTGTGCTCCAAAGGAAGAGCAAGATAAATTAGATTTGTATAGAGCAGTAATATAATGAATAAAGACATTAAAAGAGATGAAAATAATGCAAGTCACATTATCAAAAATCTCTAAACAGCACGGCAAGAGTGGAGACGGATGTCACATCAGGATTTTGGGAAAAGGGCTGGAAATGGAATTGAGAAATGGGAGTTGGGAGAATGTATTTTAAAAAAGGGCAAGTATTCAAAGGTACGTAGAAAGGTTGAAGTGCAGGTAGAGTCTTAGCAGCAATTTTACAAGTGTTTAAGCAGGTTAAAAAAGAATCGAGGCTTTAATCTGCTGAGGTTCTTTTGAAAATCCTACTAGGATTTCTTCTCAAGATGTGTAACTACCCTCAAAAATCTGGCCCTGATCATTCAAGAAATTTAATTATTTTCTAGAATAAGAGTTGCCTTGCAGTCAGACTGAACTCTCTATGCAGTTATCAAATTAAAATGAAGCGAGAATGGAAAGCAAATAAAATGAGGGTATTTGATGAAGCAACTCTCTCATAAATACTGCTACAACAAGGACACAAACACAGCCTGAGTGGTGACTGAGTTTGCTGAACTTTTGGGAGTTTGCCCAGGCAGCGGTTCAGGTTGAATCTTCTGTGGCAAGAAAAGCAAGGAAGGAGAAAGGATGGCTGGCACCTCACCTGCCCCACGGGCTGCTGAGCAGAGCAGGAGCTGATGGAGAGCAAAACTCCAGGAGCAGACGAGGGGACAGAAGCAGCAAAGTCTCCTAATTGTCAAGCAGAGCTAATGACTCCTGTCCCCAGCGTGTCCTTACATATCCCATCCTGGGATTCCTCTTTTTGTTTAAGTAATGACTCCTGTCCCCAGCGTGTCCCTACATCCCATCCCGGGATTCCTCTTTTTGTTTAAGTAATGACTCCTGTCCCCAGCGTGTCCCTACATCCCATCCGGGATTCCTCTTTTTGTTTAAGCTTTCCTGCCACCACGGGCAGGATCCCAAGGGACTGGTGGGTTGGTCACTGGAGCAGTGGTCCTCCCTGGTGACACCTGCTCCATAAAATGAGCCAAGGGCCACCCTGAGGTGCAGCAGGGCTGACCCTTCTCCCTTCCCATCACATCCCTGCCATCTCCCCATCCCTGCCTCGGCACTGTCCTGGCACAGCTCCAGCAGAGCCGAGGAGGCACGGACACATCTCAGCGCTCCTCTGGGATGCCAACCACAGCCCCCAAAGCCAAAGAGGCCAGCAGTGCCCGGGCTGGGCTGGGGCAGATGTGCCCAAGGGGCTGCCAGCTCCGGGCAGAGCCTCCTCCCCAGGCAGGAGGCAGTTGCTACGGTAACCACTGGGTTCCTTGGAGAGAAAAGCCAAGTAAACAAGCATGTAAATAGACTTAAGAGCCACGTCAGTTGTTGGTGAACCTATTCTGGTTACCTTGACGATAAAGTATGACTCTTGCAGGATTTAAACTTTCTTTGGCGTGTAAGGAATACAGCACACTGTGATCTCAGGTGGCTACAGTCGGGGTTTCTGAGCTGGAGTCTGTCTGCTCCCGTTCCACACTACCCTTGTTCTGCAGGGTGTGAAGAGGCACGTGGTGCACCCATTCCCATCCCAGGGAGGCAGGCACTGTGCTCGTCTCCATCCAAACCCACTTTGCTGCAGCCCTGGGCACGTTCTGTCCCGGGGCTCTGCGCTGTGCCAGCCCCACTCAATGCAGGGTTTGCACCCAAAGAAGACAGGGAGATTTGCTCTTTTTGCTTGTCAAGCACAGCAGAGGAATTCCCGAGACGAGCTAATCCCTGGAAAGAGCAGAGATGGAGCAGCAGGTGATGCTCGTGGGTGTGGGAGAAGCCCTGACTCTGCAGCAGCACAAGCAGGGACTCGTTGCCCGGACTAGACTCCCAATGCACTGAGGTTCTCTGTGCTTCCAGCTGCTCCCACCATCCAAACCCTGCCAAGGACACTCCGTGCCCACCCTCACCCAGCCTCCCTGGCCGGATGGACCCACACTGAGGGTAAAAAGTGGGGTTTTTATCCGTTTTCCCTGATATTCTGGCGCTGTGGGAGCAGAGCCCTGAGTGCCTAAGCAGGAGTGGGATCTGGAGCTGCCACAAATGACATCAGGCAGCATAACTATTTCAGCCCTGCCAGTCCTCAGCAGGGGTCACAGCTGACAGCAGACTTAATAAAATTGGCTGGGGTTGGGTGACTAAAATGAAACATCTCAGCTGAAAAAAAGAAAAAAAAAAAAAAAAAAGACAAAAAAAAAAAAAAGGCAAGATTGAGGCTCATTCAAGAGCTTTCTCCTCACACAGTTAAGGGAGAGCTTCACTACAATTGACAGCTAATTCAGTACACATCTCATAATATATTATCTCCCCAGCTCTGTGACAAGTCTAGTGAGCAAGATGCAAATGAACACTTAGGCAGGTAAGTTCTTAATGTCACTTTAAGACTCAGCACAGCATCACTGTCTTCTCCATCCAGTGGGTGAGTTGCTGGTGATGGAGCAGTTGTGGGAAGGTAACAGCAGGATGGCAGAGGAAATGGAAGGTAAAGGAGGTTAATTTATGGAAATTATCTGGGTCACGCAGTAAGTAGGACATGTCACGCGCAGCTTTAAAAGTACAATAGTAATTTATTTAGGAGCTGATTCTCTCAATAGATAGCCAATGAGGGTTATCAGGAGCCAGGTAATTGTTTTGATCTCCTCATCACAAAACGAAGTGCACCATCACAAAGCAGCTCTGAGGAGGCCCCCAGAGCAGGAGGGAAGGTTTGGCTGGTGAGGGATTTGTGGGGTCCTGCAGCACTTCCCAGCAGCCTGGATCCCACTGGGGTTACTGGGACTGCAGAGTTTCTGGAGCACTCAAGGATCAATGAAAATTTAAAAAAAAAAAAAAAAACTCCACAGGATTTTACCACTTATACAGAAATATTTGTGCTTTGGGAGGAGAGAGGAGGAGAAGGGAAAAAAAAATATTCTACGCAAAGAAGCAAAACAGGCTCAGGCTTTCCCTGCTAGTTATGAATGAATTAATATCTCCTTGTTATTAACAGTACAAATGAAAAAAAATCAGGGGGGATTTTTATCTTTGGGTTGCCTTTTTGGTTGTTTTTTCCCCTCTTTTCTTCCCTTTATTTTGCTGTTTCAACTCCCCAGCTGAAGACACAAAAGCTGCAGTGGCTTCCCCAGCGTTTTGCAGGGAAACACGAGGGGCACAGACGGCACAAAGCGGGAGCCCAGAGGGAAATGTCCAGGGGACACTCCAAGGGAATCCTGAGCACTTCCAGGCTGGTGAAATTCCTCTGAGCACCTGCCTGGGAACTCCTGCTGTGCCTCTACCTGCTCTCCGTGGATTTCTTGGGAGAAACCTGCAGCCCTCAGCACTGATTCCACAGAAAATGCTTTCCGTTTTTTAATTCTTAAGCAATTAGCGAAATCAATCTGAGAGGCTGTGTGAGCAGCCTTGCCCCACTGAAAAATAGGTATTTTATATAAAAAAATTATTTATTTTATTATATATATTTATTATAATATATAATATATAATATATTATAATATAATATATAATATAATATATATTATATTACATATACTATATTATATATACATTTACTATATATTTATTTTTAATATTCATTTTATATATAAAGATAGATATTTTTATCCAGAAACTCTGCAGTCCCAGTAAATAGATATTTTATCTATTTTATAATAGATATAAAATAGAGATTTTTCAGTTTAGTTGAACTTAACTCCTTTTTTTTTTTTTTTTAGGGCTTAAGGGGTGTCTGTGCAGCTTCGACTGGCAGCAGTATTTCAAATAAAAATCTTTCAGCTGTATCCTTTATCTTCATCTCCCTCTTCACAGGAGCTGCTCATCTATCAGAACATCATAATTCCAAATTTTCCTCACTTAATTAGTGTGTTCTGTGATGCTCTCGGAGAAAATAAATTACAGTTTCTATTTTTTTTTCCCCTTTTTTTTTTAATGAACTGACCGCAAATTTGTAATGAGAATATATTTTGCGGTGCTAAAAGGACGGATCAGGATATCTTTAATCAGTTTTTAATTACAGAGGCCAGTGATTCAAAACCTTTGAGTACCTGACTTGGTTCCTGGTGGCTCCAGCCCCCTGCTCCAGGCTCAGGTCTGCAGGTGCTGGTGTGACCAAAGGCAGACAGTGAAGATTTCAAGGAGTTTTTTTATCCCAAATATTGGAATGCTGATGGTTTCTGACAGAGCAACACTGGTTGCTCAGCATTCGGAATATATCTGATGATTTTTCGTCAATCCTTGGCTCTTAAGGTCAGGAGATTCCCCTACAAATCCCAGTTTCACGTGTAAAAGCTGTTTTTTTCCAGCCGTCGGGATTGCAGGTTGATATTTAAACGGAAAGGGATAGAAATAACCATTTCTGTGGCGGGATGGTTTTGAATTTTCTCATTTGTAAGGAATGAGATTCCTGATCCTCTGCCTTCTCTCTTTAGCAGCTCCTTGTCCCTGTTACACTTGTTGCAGAACCTGCTCGGAGATCTGAGCTGCTCCTGCCGACGGCAGAGCTCAGCCTCTTTCCCTGCTCCCACTGAATCACAGGAAGAAAATAGCAAAGGCATTGAAATCACCCCCCAAAAAAATCCTCTTCTGCCCAAAAAAGTGCCTGAGAATACCCACAGGAACAGTCCAGACTGCTGATGAACTTTTTTGGTTCTCATGCTAAGATAATTTGAGCTGAAGATAAACGCCAATTCTATTCCAGCTCGCATGACAAATACAAATTGAGCATGGAGCTTGGAAACAATTAATTTAAAGTAATAATTTGTATAAACATCCTAACAAAATTTTAAAGGGTATTAAACACCCTGTTTTATAAACATAACACTTAATTTGAAAAAAAAAAAAAAAAAGAAACATTTAGAAGGTAACGCATTTAGGATAAGTGCACAACACATGAAAATAATAAATGAAATTTTCCCAGTTTAGAAAATGAATGTAATTAATTAACATTTAAATTACATTTTTAATTGCAATCATACCCTCCCAAGGGACTCATAAGGGACCATAATTGCAATTAAAAGCATGTGGATTAGATAATAAAACAATGCAGAGTGTCTGAAATGTGCGATTTAAAATGGAAAGCAGACATTGTTATCGGCACATCTAACTTAATTGTAGCCATAAAGCAAATGTGCTGTACAAAATAAAATTCACATACGGGAACATTTAATTCTTGAATCTCTTAAAGGGGACACGCTTGAGAGCACATTTTATGACAGGTTCTGTTTGAAACGGCCCTTTAAGGCTTTAGTATTCAGGGATAGTGCTTTAATGTTTTTGCATTAATAAAAGCATAGCTGAATGTTCCTATTAAAATACACAGATACATTTAAGTAAGAGATGAAACTGAGTGCCTGGAATTTAAGTTGCAGAAGGCATAATTATATCAGGAACACATTTTTTCTTTGTTCTGCTTTGTTTTAAAATTGCCTTTGCCAGGGGAGAGTTGGAGAGGCGCTGCATTTCCAGGGTGGGAATGACCAGGAGAAGGTGGCTGATAAATTGGTATTTACTGGGCAGACACAGAAATGCTCCACCTTCAGCACGGTCACCTCCCAGGCCAGTGCAGCCTCTCAGGAATATCGACATCCTGCTTTTCCTGCTGCTGCACTGCTGCTTTTTGATAAATTCTGACAATTTTAGCCTTTAGTGGCACTAATTCTTCATTTCCCACAAACTTCCGCTTAATCCTTTTTTTTTTTTTATATTTTTCGTTCCTGTGCTGAACACTGGTGAGGGGCCCCTCGAGTGCTGTGTCCAGTCCTGGCTCCTCACTGCAAGAGGGGCTGGAGCTTGTCCAGGGCAGGGAATGGGGCTGGGGAAGGGTCTGGAGCCCAGGAGGGGCTGAGGGAGCTGGGGAAGGGTCTGGAGCCCCAGGAGGGGCTGAGGGAGCTGGGGAAGGGTCTGGAGCCCCAGGAAGGGCTGAGGGAGCTGGGGAAGGGGCTCAGCCTGGAGAAAAGGAGCTCAGGGGGGACCCTGTGGCTCTGCACAAGTCCCTGCCAGGAGGGGACAGCCGGGGGGATTTGGGATCTGCTCCCAGGGAACAGGGACAGGAGCAGAGGGAACGGCCTCAGGCTGGGCCAGGGGAGGCTCAGGGGGGACAGCAGCAGGAATTTCCCCACGGAAAGGGTGGGCAGGGCTTGGAACTGCCAGGGAGGTTTGGATCCACATCACTGGAGGTGTCCCAGGAAGTGACACTTAGTTCAGACCTAGACACGAACGGCTCCAAATGTTCTCATTGAAATTGTTGAGTTTTCACTTTTACCAGGTAAAACAACAAAACTAACAACAACAACAAAAACCAAAAAAACCCAAACCAAACAAAAAGAACCTACAAAAACACCAAAACAAAAATAAGCCCCAAAAAACCAACCAACCAAAAAAAACAACAAAAAACCCCAACAACAAACCCAAAAAACCCAAACAAACAAAACAAAAACAAAACACCAAGAAAAAAATCCCCCAAAACTCAATCTTTCAATGAATTAACTGATGCTGGTCTAATTGCAGCTTGACCAGAAGAGTGCTGGGTAAATAATGCTGCAAATCCCTGTAAGATACACCAGGTTGTCTGCTCTGCTGTCCCCCTGGGTAAGAGATTCCAGGAAGGAATCGAGTCTAACTGATAACACACTCCATGGAATTCCTGCTGCCAGGGGAAAAAGGCACCCAGGAAGGAGTTTTTTGGTGTAGAACATGGTGTGGTACTGCCTAGGAAAACACAGTGAGAGTCGGAACACAGTGAGTGTGCATGGTCCCTGCATTAATCCTTTAAAAATCGTGGAATCTTGAAGCAATTCAATGGAATTTCTGTCACTGGCTCTGGCATCCCAATATACAGCACCAAACTCTGTGGGGACAACATTTCCTAAGGGTTGGAAGAGTCCCCCTGAGGGGAAACAATGCTGAAAGCATTACTCAGAGGAAACTTTTGAACTTGAGGGTGACATTTTTTTTTCCCTGTGACTGCTCAAAGAGGCAGATAAAATTTGTTTTATAATACTTCACACCCCCTCCTCCCCCCAGCCAGGAGTGGCAGTGCTATATGGAGCTCTCTGCATATGGTGCTGCTGGAATTTGGTGTTTTGGGGAATAAAGGAGTCATTGTTGGGATTTTAGCAGGCTTTGGGCAATCCAGGAGCAGGGGGAGCTGGCACCAAGCATCCAGAATTAGTAATACACCAAGTAAATACTTATTTTTTTAATCCACATAGCCCCAGACAGCAGAAACCCATAAAAATTAACAGTTATGGCAGTGGGTTGTGCCATGTGGTGTTTACCTGGACACGTGGACACCTGGACACCTGGACACATGGACACCTGGACACAATGGACATAGGGACATCTGGACATCTGGACACATGGACATGTGGACACATGGACACCTGGACACAATGGACATAGGGACATCTGGACATCTGGACACATGGACACGTGGACACGTGGACACATGGACATGTGGACACATGGACATCTGGATATCTGCACAACTGGACCCATGGATGGACATCTGGACATCTGGATAAATCAACACCTGGACACATGGACACCTGGACACTTGTGTATCTGTTTATCTGGACACCTGTACAGCTGCACAGTTTCACACCTGGACACCTGTACACAAGGACATCTCAACACCTGGACACCTGGACATGTGGACACTCAGACACCTGTAAGCTGCACACCTGTACACCTGTGTGTCTACACACCTGTACAGCTGACACCTGTGTGCCCACACACCTGACATCTGCACACCTGTGTGCCTACACACCTGTACAGCTGACACCTGTGTGCCTACATACCTGACACCTCTACATCTGTGTGCTTACACACCTGTACACCTGACACCTGTGTGCCTACACACCTGTACACCTGACACCTGTGTGCCCACACACCTGTACAGCTGACACCTGTACAGCTGACACGTGCACACCCATGCACCCCTGTTGCACTGTGATAAGGCAGGGTGTGATAAGCCCCCCCGACAATCCCTGTGAGCCTGTCCCCAGCTCAGTGCCCACACAGAGATGTCTCCTGTCCCCCCGGGCCGGCTGGAGCCCCCCTGGCCGGGATACAGGTTTGAGATGCTGATCCCTTCTTAGGCAGGCAGCTTTAAACTTTGCTGAGCTCATCAGTTGTCCAGCGGGACAAAGCCCAGCCTGAGCTGCCTGAGGCAAACAGTTAATCACATTAGCAGGCCACTAATGTTCCAGTCGGGAAGTGACAAAAAAGTAAAGCAACATTTAGATTTGCTGTGTGGAAACACATCCCGATTAAATTTAATTTGGATAGTCAGGAAATAGGGGCACCTGTCAGTTCCTAGGTAACACGGGGATTTTTTTTTTTTTTCTTTTTTTTTTCTAGCATCACTTACTACCTCGGGGAAAAAAAGCTCTTTCTGAAGCCAAAAAACCTGACAAGGTGTAAGTCATACAATGCATTGTGCTGCATTCCGCTGGCTTACATTGGTTCATGTCTTGTCATATGACAATATAACATGACACAAACTGCGGCTACATCGCATTGGAGATTTCTAAAACAAAGCCTCCCAGCTCGGCAGCAGCAGGGCTGTGCTGGGGGATCCACTGCTCCATAAAATATGCACAGCCAGCCCTCGACACCAGCACAGACTAATAGGATGGGAGAAGCAGAACTTTTCATTCCAGCAGGATTTCACTGCTGGAACTTTGTAACCCCCCTGCGCTTGGATTTTGGGGTTTTTTTTGTTAATTAATTGCGGGAACACGGTAAATGCAAAACAGAAGCGCGGGGTAGAAAAGTAGAGGGTGAAAAGAAAAAAGAAAAAAGAGGTAAAGATAAAAGACAGAAGAAAATTAATTGTTAATTATTTATTAGCTGGTTCATTTGCTCACACCTACATTACTGTGTTGGTGTTTTAACCCACTGCGCTCGCTCCTGGAGCCTGACCTCAGCCACGTCGTTAGCTGAGCTCCTTCCCTTTTGTCACTTCTCATTAATTTCATCAGCTTTTGGGGGAAAAAAATAATAAAAAAAGAGAGAGATATGAGATAGGAGCTCTGTGGAACAATGTGAATAATTCTTAGAGGGTGCTCCTTCCCCAGGCTGTGATAAATAAACTCCCAGCACACAAGTGATGCTTTGGGTGGACTCCCAGGGCATTGGGATGGGACAGCATCATCCCACACTTTGGGAACAATCCTTCCCAACTTTAATCCGCTACAGAGCTGAAGCTCAAAGCCAGCAGGAGAGTCTGAGTGCATCAGGCACATGCAGGGGATGAAGACACCAGCATTTCTTTAATATATGTTAACTGTAGCATTAAAGACAACCACAGTATATCATGACACCTTCAAAAGCATGGCTTGAAAAATAGAATCGCTGCAGCCTATATAACTTGAGGATTTGTCTCTGCAAGTGTTTCAGTAAGTGGTTATTTCACTTAAAACTTGTTTTTACTTTTTTTTTTTTTCCTCTCAGCACAGTGCTTACAGAAAAGAAGAGAATATGAAAAGGAATTTTTCTGGTTCCTGTACTTTAAAAAATTAATTTCCTTACTGTCCTTTAGCCTTCTAAGGGGAAAAAAGAAACCTTTTCTCAGCTAAAAGCCTCTTGCAGATTTACTGTGACACATTCAACATGCAATAAGTTGTCCACCATGAGACCCCTGGCTCCCAGGGTAGCATTTATTTTAGCTACAAAAAAGGTGCAAAGCAGCTTGGATTTATATAAATGTAAAATAATTTCAGCGGTCTGACACAGGAAAGGTAGGTCAAATCATGCTTAGCACTTATGTAATTTTTTTTTTAACTACTGAAATGCAATCATATCCTGGAGCTGGGTGATCTCATCTCGGATCAGGGGAACTACAGCTCCAGTAACTATGAAAGGGGAGAAAACCTCTTCCATTCCTCAGCATCCAGAAGAAAAATAACACAAAGCTTTTCTTTGATCTCTTTGCCAAATAAAGTACTATTCTAGCACTTGACATATGACTGCAGTGACCCTGAGATATTCCTCCTGTACATTACCTTTACTTTGTTTCAGCAAAGGCAAAACTGGTAACAGAACTCCATCATTTACCCTCAGCTTCTTTGAAACCATTTTTCACATTTAGTCCCTGATAGAAAAGGAACGTGTCTGTTTCCTACACTTGATTTATTACGTAGTTTCTAAGCAAAACACTTTTATCTGAAAGTATAGGTCAGACAAAGGAATAATGCAATCAAAGAGACACTTGCAGAAACATTATAAATACAGTATTTTATACAGCAGAAGCCCTGTGCTGTCAGAGATGACTGCCTGCTCACCAACACTGGAGTTCATTGTCTGCTGGTAGAGCAAAAATTGTATTTAAGATGGAAGAAGAGAATCTTTTAGATTTTTTTTATTATTATTATTATTATTTATTTGGTGAGTTTTTTGGGGGGATATTTTTGGAGCAGTAATTACATTATTTGAAAAACCTGATATCCTACGAAGCTTTGAGCCCCAAGAGGCTGTGTTAGAGAAGGTGCTCTTATTGCCCTGCTGCAAGAGGGGCAATATTGTATTTTGTATTTTGTTTTGCCAGAGATCACTCAGTGGTGGGGAGCAGGAAGGGGGCAGTCACTGTGCACCTTTCATTCGGGAGGGTTGAACAAATCACTCTCTGCTCCAGATAAAGCTCTGTCCCAGCAGGATCCCCAAGGATTCCGCCTCCTGACAAACCTGGGCAGGTGTGGAAGCTGTGTTACTCGTGGTTTACAGAGAGCAGAGAAAGGCCCTGGGATGAGGAAGGGCTGGGAGACCCGGGATTGTTCCCCTGGAGAGGAGCAGCTTTGGGGTGAGCTCAGTGTGGCCGTGCCCTGGGCCCCTCAGTGGGGCCATGGAGCAGAGCCAGGTGAGGTCACTGCCTGCCCAGGTGACCAGAGCAGGGCTGGAGCATGGAACAGTGAAAGGAGGAGTGAAAACGGCTCGGAGAATTGAGAGCTTCTCCAAAGGGACCAGGATTGACAGTCACCTGCTTTTCACCACCACATCTGGCTCTTGCTATTGCTGTGGGCTGTAAATGAGTGGCTTGGAACCTCCCCTCTGCTGGTGAGACAACACCGAGCTGCACACCTGGAAATGCCTACAGCAGGGAGGGAGCTGAGCTTCCTCTTCCCCAGGGAAACACAAGTGGGACCTTTCATACTGCATCTGGTGTTTGGCTGCTGCCAGCGAGCTGATGGATCCCACGTCAGAGAGGAGCCCTTCCCTTCCCTTCCCTTCCCTGCCCTTCCCTTCCCTTCCCTTCCCTTCCCTTCCCTTCCCTTCCCTTCCCTTCCCTTCCCTTCCCTTCCCTTCCCTTCCCTTCCCTTCCCTTCCCTTCCCTTCCCTTCCCTTCCCTTCCCTTCCCTCCCCTTCCCAGCAGGATGAGGAGCAGCGCTGGGCAAAGGGATCCAGACCCCGGGCAGTGTGTGGACAGAAGGGGGCGAGGGTTCCCCTTCCAGCTGCTGCTGGAGAAGGAGCAGGGAAGGGGCTGGAGGCTTCAGCACAGACACAAACTCGGGCTGACTGAAATTCAGAAGTGCTAAAGAAACGGCGAGGCAATACTCAGTGTGTTATGACCTTTCCTGCTATTTTCAAAATTGCGATCTTAAGGGGGGGAAAAAAAAATTGGAAAAAAGGGAGCCCACCCTCAGCACATGGCTGGAAATGTTATTAAAAGCAATGAATTCTGTTTTATTGTTACGTTTAATTTTTTTTTTTAAGTGCCATTTGGAGCAGAGGCAGCGCAGAGGATGCCTCCCTTAAACTGAAGATAAGTTTGATATTTGAAAAGAACCAATTTATCTCGTTCATTCTTTTACGCGCTCACTTATATTTATTTATGCGCACACTTCTTGGAATTGCATTTTTATTTTGTACCGGGTGCAGTGGCTGTTAATGATCACATACAGGCATGAGAATTAAAATAGAATCCTGCATTTCACTTGGACACCGGAGCAGCACACACGGGATGCAGGATATATAAATAACAAAGACCTTGAATAATCACATATTCTATATCCTCTCTTACTGGAATATAAAAGCAAGCCCTAACCTATGACAAAACTTAATACAAACGAGATAGGAAATAAATAAAACGCACAATGCTGGAGCTCAATTTGAACTATTCAGACTTCATCAAAACATATTGGAAAATGTGTGATAGGACAGGGAAAACCTTTGCATATAAATTATAGCTATGAAAGGATAAGCTGCTGCAAACAAGTGTAAAGATGAAACTTCCCCAAAACTTATACCGAGCATAAGATATTGTAAATAATAATTTACATTTAAATAGCACCTTCAGCTCGGGAGGATCTGGGAGCATTTTGCTAAGCACAGGTGAAATCTGTGATGGGAAGGGGCTGTGAACAGGGAGTGCAGCTTCGTTTTGTTCTGCACTGCAGGGTAAGGGCAGGAAGGGGCTGCATGGGGACAAACCCTGCTGCCCTCCACTCATTTCAGGCGGGCAGCTCTGGCTGAGCACAGCAGAGAAAACCTGTGTCATGATCCCGTGTGGGGAAGGTGTGTGCTCAGGAAAGGAAAGGGGAGCTCCAAGAACTCTTGGCTTCAAGTCTCAACAAGCGCCAGAAGAAAACTGCTAAAAATACCGATGTAAATAATGGTGTTACACTTACAAAGTACCTTGTGTTTGACAAGTCTGGCCCTCCTTCCCGACCAGAAGGCAAGAGTTTTCTAATTTTAACAGCAGGGAAATATCACAAAAGGAGGAGCTGGCCGTAAAACTGTGTCCATCCCAGGAGGAGGAACAGGACCCTCTGGTTCCCTCCCCAGTTGGTCCCTAATCCTGAGCAGCACAGGAACCATCCCAGTGTGAAATGGGCACAGGCAGTGCCCCAGAGCTGACCCACGGCAGCCCAGGCACTGGCATTAATCAGGTTTCAGTAATAAATGGGATACAAGGGAACAAGGGAAACAGCAAAAGCTTCCACAGACTGAGGCACAGGTTTCTCAGAGGCAGATGATGGCACTGAGCAGCCCCACAGAAGAGTGGGGATTGACTTAAGTGTGGATTTCAGGAAGAAATTCCACTCTCTGAGGGTGGTGAGGGTCTGGAATAGGAACTCCCAGAGAAGCTGTGGCTGCCCCTGGATCACTGGAAGTGTCCAAGACCAGGCTGGATGGGAATTGGAGCACCCTGGGACAGTGGAAGGTGTCCCTGCCCGTGGTAGGGGTGGGAATGGGTGATTTTTAAGGTCCCTTCTAACCCAAAATCAGCCTGATAAACCCTCCTCCAGCCTCACTGACACCTCCTGAAGCTTCCTGTGACTGCTGGAAAGAGACCAAAGGCATTTACCAAACAAACTGTGAACCCAGGCAATCCAGAAGGATGTTACACATTATTTCTCAGGTATCCAAACCATTCATTTCGGTGTATTTGACGATGAAGAATAAAGGAACGATGCGCCGTGACAAAATAGAAAAGGAGCACCAATGTTCTCCTTGAGAAGCAAACTGTTCTCATCAGCCTGACAACGTGATTTGTCTTCTGCCAAAGCAGTCCCATTCCATACTGTACATCAAGAAGCACAGAGGAGCTCGTGGCTGTACCCAGTTTACTTCCACAGCCTCTGTATTTATGAACAGGCTTGGAATGACTCAGTGTTACCAGGAAAGAGCAGAAGAAATGTACAGTTAAAATGGACACTGAAATTACTTTCAGAAAGAAATCAGCTCTTTTACAACAGCAGCCCTCGGCTGATAAGAACAGATTATAAAGTAGGCAATGATAGCAGTAATCCATCCTTTATGTTTATATTTTAGGAATATCCTAACCTTGAGGGTTTAGCATGCAGGTTGAAAAAAACAAATTGCTCTGATCACCAATATCAAAGTGTCAAGCTGAGATATTGCATGTCAATCATCGTGTGACAAAGATAAAAGTGAACAAGATGCATTTCATAGTTACACAGAGAGGGAACATGGATTAGGTATTCAGTGGCTCTTCCCCCCCCAACATCCCTACCAGCATTTCTGAGCTGTTTTAGCAAGAAACTTGAAATATAATCGTTTCAAGACAAATTACAGAGATGCTCTCAACAATGACGGAGGTCTCCCTAACTGTAGATTCTCCTCACAAACATTGAGTCAAGCCAACAGCACCAGACTTTATGAAACTGTGAATTGCATCTCCGCTGAGAGTGCCCTGCTACCCAGACAAATCAATTGGCTTGACCTTTACATCTGCCCTACAGAGTTTAAGCAAAAAGAGAGAACAAGAGAGAGAGAGAGAGAGAGAGAGAGAGAGAGAGAGAGAAATATCATCTCAGATGCTGCTTTACAGAGAAGGGGAGAAAGAGAATTTCCCAGACACTGGGACACAAATCTGAGCTCTGGTTTCCCTGTGCATTCAGGGGATGTGTTTTGGGGAGCACAGGAACCCTCTGTGGGATCATCCTGGCCATGTTGGCTGAAACTTCAGCTCCTGGAGGTTTTGGACACTGAGGGCAGCACAACTTCCCCTCTGCTCCCTGGAGCTCAGGCTCCTGGAATCCCTGTCAGCTGCACACCCAGCATCTAAGAGCTTTCTTGGACCTCTCCCACTGGACCAGATCCTCAGCTGCTTTCCCTGCTCCTTGAACTCTCGCCAAAGGTTTAACCTAAATGGGAGTCCAAGAGAGCCGCCAGCCTGGAGAGAAAGGATCAAGACATATGATAGCTGCTCCCAGAAATATAAACCAATATTTACAGAATTGTACAAACATCCTACTCTCATTAACTCCTCTGCAGCTTTTCTGAAGTCCCATTCCAAATATAAGTGGACAGTATATACTACGGAAGGAAAAATGTAAATACATGCACAAACTTTTATTTAATCTCTGGAGAAAAACAATGTACATATTGATGGATCCCTCTCTTTCTGCCTTACAGTTTAAACCATTTTCTGTAGTGGACAGAAATTAAATAAAGACCAAAAGGCAGAAGACTATCACATGTTGTGGTACAATTCTCCTAACTTCAAAGGATCAGCATGTATGATCCTGGAGCACACGTGTATGTGACAATTTGTGTGACAAATCTCAAATTTTACTGTTTTTTTTCCTAACTGGTAATTTTATCAATACAAGTAATCCAGACTCTCACCAATGAAAGTAAGAATTTTATGGATTTAATTTGTGAAATTCTGGCTGTGTTCAGCTATTGCTGAGAAATCTGCTGAGAACCAAGTGTCCCCTGCAACACCAACGTGTAACCAGCAAAGAGAAAATGATGTAGTTCCAAAGAGGGGATATTTAGCTGCAGGATTGTGCTCCAACTGGTTTTAGTGTTGTATAAATATTAGACTCGGGTTTGCTCAGCCAATGTTGGGCACACATTTGATGTAAGAAGTCTGGAGCTGGGGGATAGATGTGACAATCTAAATAAACCTGCAGGTGCCATTGCAGAGCCATTCTTCTCTGTGACATGAGCTGGTGACAATGACCCACCATGGCCACCTGAGGTGGGATGGTTCCAGCCCCACAAACTTCTTCAAATCTGGGCTTGAATTCCCTTTTCTTTTCAGCTTCTCCTGAGAATAAATGATATCTCGGCCCTGTTTCTCCACCATAAGCCTACAGAAGCCTTTGCTGTGCACACTGGGCTGCTTTTTGTGATCCCAAACTGTACATTGAAAGTAAAACCAGAGTAGGATTGGCTGAGTAGAGACTACAGTGTTTAGTCTCAAGCCCCAGCTGTGCTGAACCGAGGTATTTACCCAGATCTCACTGTTAGAACCACTTGGCCAGGAGGCAGAACCTTATCTCTGCGAGCAGCAATTCCTTTCTCAAAGCAAAGCCACACCAGCAACAACTTACATTTTTTTTCTTTCAGAACTGAGACTCTTGGATGCAACTTTACTGCCAACATCCTAAAAAGGGAGGCAGATACCTCCTGCCTGCTGCAGTTTCCTCTGAGATCTGCGTGTCCATGGCGTGCCATCCGTTTTTTTGGACTCACAGGAAATATTTCCCAGTAAGCTTTCAAGGCCTGAGTGTTACAGGAGTAGTACAGGTGTAGTGCTGAGAATGACAGGGCCAGCCTCTGTCACCCCACAGACAGAAATGTCAACAGAACCACAGACACGACTTTGAGGCCTGATTTTATATTCTGCTTCCTTCATGTAGCTGCTGAAAACAGGGATATCTGTTTTGCACTAGGGAGATGACATTTAAAGCAGTTCTGACCTGATCTCCTTCACACAGGAAAAGCAGATTTACCTGGATTCCAGCCTGGCAAGAATCAAACGTCAGGCAAAAATTGTCTTCACCTGGTAAAAACGGTTTTGAACCTCCCGTGTAAAGATGTTTCTGTGTGTGTGTGTGTGTGCACACAGAGGTATTTCTATCCATGTGCACACATGCTCTGCAATCCCAGTGCCAGGAGAGAATGATGCTGAGCTGGGTGATGATAAG
The DNA here is from genome assembly GCA_014839755.1 of Sylvia borin. Classification (NCBI taxonomy): domain Eukaryota; kingdom Metazoa; phylum Chordata; class Aves; order Passeriformes; family Sylviidae; genus Sylvia; species Sylvia borin. The sequence continues at coordinate 13,545,179 of CM025972.1, forward strand.
AATGATATAATGGCATTTAGCACGTTGGGAAGGGTGCACAAACAACCTTACATGGGAACACATGTAACAGCTTCATCACCCAATTGCACGGTGTGACATGTGTTAAGCCATTAGCTCTGTGTGGGATTAGCTCTGATCTCTCTGATTCCAGGGAATGCTCTCCACAGAGGCAAACTTTGGTGTAAATCACCATGTAAATACATAAATAGATGCAACTGCTGGAAATTATTGAACTGTTAAGCACGAGGCAGAATGTTCATTTCTCACCAGGATGACAATTGCAGCCTTTGTATTGCAGCTGCAGGAAGAAGCACAAGCTCAGAGCAGGACATCCTGTGCAGGACACGACGTGTTCAAGGTGCTGTGAGAGGGTTCCTGCCTTAAAGAACCCAAATCTCTGTAGGAGAGAGTAAAGAGCAGAACCTGGAAACGTGGAGAAATCAGATAATGTTCACTCACAGATCCTCTGGCAGAGCTGGGAACTGAACAGACTTCCCCAGGAGAACCTCCATCATTAGATGCTGCCAATTCTCCTTGTCTTTCCATGGACACACTTGGTAGCAGAAGACAGGGAGATGATTTTTCCCTTTCCTCACATGCCCTTGCAAAGGACTGTGAAAATTCCTCTATTTTTTGTTTTTTTCTGTACTGTCTTTCCCAAAGGCCTGCAGGAAAACCCATCACTAAGGAGGAGAAAGTCCCTGCCCTGGGTCTCAGCCCAGACTCACAGAGTCCTCACAGGTTTGATGTTGGATCCCCGGGTTATAGACACAGATTTGGCTCTCAGCTTTTTAACTCACACTGAGATTTTCTACAGCCACAGATTCTCACCCCAGGAAGGACTGAAATGACTAATTCCAGGCTAAGCACTCTTACCCTCTGCCATGTGTGACCAGCTCCTGAGCAATCCCTTTGCAATCCCCAGCCTCTCTGTGCTACAGCAATTAGAATTTTGCTCCGTGATACAGCTCCAGCAGAAAGAGCTGTGCTAAGGACATGGGACAAACAGATCCAGCTCACCTGAGGAGAACACAAAAAAAAAAAGAAAGGAAAAAAAAAAAAACAACCCCAAAAAACCCCACCAAAAAACACCACAAAAAACCTGTCCCAGTTTCTTTTTGTTGTTGGAACATTTGATATCTGTTGGAAGGGGTTTTTTTCCCCCAATAAAACCCGTTTTAATCCTGGTTTTGTGTACCTCAAGTAGGAGCACAACTTGCTGTAATTGTGAGAAGCATTCTTTACCATGGGAAGAAAGAAAGATTCAGCTCAAAGCCCCGACCAGAGCCTGCCTAGGTGGTGCTGAAATAGAGATATTATGCTGCTCTTCCTGAATGTCCTTATGCAAACAGGACGTTGTAAATGTCTCCTTTTTGAAAAAGGGCCTTGTATCTGGTCTTAGTTCTGCCCTTTGATTTATTGGGAGCTTCAGCTGCAGACCAAATAGGTTTTCCTGTCTCTGCTAGCTCCTATTCCAGTCTTAAGTCATTGTGCTTTGAGACATGCTCCTTAAAGCACAAACTCTGTTACAGTGCCCTAAATAATATGTGATGCGAATAAGTGCTGTTAAAGAAGTTTCCTGTTTTGGTTTCCTTATTGGCACTCCAAGCCGAGCTAAAATCTCCAAAGGCCTTACTTAGTATGCAGATATTGAAACCAAACCAAAAAAAGATTCCTGCATTTGTTGTGCTGTAGCTTTAAATGCCCCTGGCAGAAACTTCATTTCTCTCCCTTTCTCCCTTTCGATCCTTCCCCCTCTCTCTCTCTCTTTTTTTTTTTTTTTTTTTTGATGTTTCTTCTTTCTCTCAGCCTGTCATTGACAGTAAGTGCAATCACATTACACACAGCTTTCTTTGGAAAGCCCCCTTTTTAATGATCTGGCAGTCTGTAGACACTGACTGCTTCCAGAAAAAATTTCAATCCCTCTTCCCACAGCTTCCTCAAGCTCCAATGATAAATGACACCTGTCATTCTGTCACAGACAAACGGCACAGATGGGAGCGTCAGTGATATATGGCTCACCAGAACAGGAAATCAACTTTGTTGGTTTTTTGGTTGTGTGTGTGTTTTTTTTTTTTTTTTTTTTTTTAAACAGAAAAGAGCTGACCAGGACATTGTCATGAGGCTGTTCAGGGGCCCTTGCCCAGAGGAGGAAGGGAGGCAGGAGAGAGGAACCAGTAGTTTTTAAGTAGCAGCTGCAGTGTGTACAGCGAGGGCTGCAGCTGTCTGAGTGGCTCTGCAGTTTGTGACTTGAGTCTGTTAAAACCACGGCCCAAAGGTGCAAATTCTGCTCTTCCAGCCCTACCTGCACTGCAGTCACTCCAGACATCCACCCCAGCACCCTCCCAGCCTGGGAAATCAGCTTGGACAACTTTCCTGGAGCTGCGGTCCGAGCCTGGATTAGACGTATCCACAATTACATTTGATTTAATTTCTCCCAGTGGTGGAACTGAACTGAAATCCTGGCTATAAGAACACTTGAGAAATGGGGAAATTTAATTCCGAACCCATTTTCTGTCAGACAGGTCTTCCTTAAGCTTCTTTTAAAAATCACTCATGTTTTCACAAGGAATTTTTTTTTTTTTTTTTTGCAGGCAAATCTCTTAGGCTGCCTGAGACACGCAGCCACTTTTTCTCTGCCAAGGAGGCAGACAATAAGCTCAGAGCTCTGACAAAAAGTGTGCAGAAGTTTTTACCCCGTGATGCCCTTCTTGATAAGAGAATTAAGTCCTGCCACTCTCCCTCTCCAGAGCAGCTGGAGAGGAAATGGGAGCCCAAGTGGTGGCTGAGCAATTAAAGAATATTTCGCAGTCCTGAGAAAGGCAATTCTCCCGAGGACTGCACGAGGAGGAGAGAAACAGGGCTGTGCACACAGACAGAGTGACAAGGCCTAATCCCTGAGTGGGGAGATTCCTACAGATAACTCAGCACCATTACTGGGGGTGTAAAATCCAGCCCTGCTCTCCACAGCCAGCTGTGGGGCCGTGTCCCAGAGGCTTTTCCGGATTTTGTTACAGAGCAAACACAATGCCACGGTCCCCTGAGACAAAGATAAACGAGCCCTTCTTCCTCCCTTAGGCACAGAACTCGTCCTTATTTACAGAATCTGCCCAGGTAAACAGGGTCTGCACAGTGAAGGCAGAAGGATCAGAGCCCAAGAAAGACTCTGGCTTGTCTTTGTGGAAGTGCAGGGACACATTTATGGAGCATTGCCTGTGATTCAGCTGTAGGGTTCTGAAAAGATTAACGTATGTCATGTGACAAAATCTCCACATGCTGCAATGGAAATATATCCCTGGAGGCTGCATTCTCAAAAGGAGCTGGGTGATAATGCTGCCTTTCCTGCACATTTATTGAATTTGATGTGTACAGTTGTGTGTACAAAAAACTAATCAGGAGTCCAAAGTGATGTGAAATACAACTAAGTATGCAGGGAAAGTTAACAAAAAGAAATTTCATCACATTTTAGATGCTGATTATCAGCAGCAATAGCCTAGGGAGAACTTTGGAGCAAATTCCTCAGATTTTCCAGCACTCTCTAGGCTCTCTGAGGGCTCCAGTAGGGTTTTATGCTCAGTGTTAAGCCAATGTGAGGAAATGTATCAAATGAAGTGAATGATTGCTGACCCTACACCATGGCTGGCTCAGGATTATACATATTCAGGGCATTAACATCAAGCCTTTCATCATCCATCAGTGGTAGCCCAATAGATCACAGCACATTTTCATTGCAGGGACAGATTTTTGTCTTTCTATAAATTAAGAATAGGAATCCTATGGAAAGGGGAAAGACAGGAATCATCAGGCAGCTCAAGTCCACTTGTGAAGCCAATGAACAAACCCCAACTCTTCTATAGGTAGAAGAGAAGAAATGGTCACACCACTGAGTAGAGACTGAAGATGTGATGCAGTGAAATTACAACAGTCACTTGCCCAACAGATATTCCAACCACAGGAAATAGGGAAGAGTTTGATGGGAGCCCAAAGAGCCACTGACAAATTAAAATAAAGATCAAGCTCTTAGTTTGAAGTGTGTTTTCATCTCTCTGCAGGACAAAGGGAGCAGTGACAGCAGCCCCAGTGTCAGGGTGGGATGGAGGAGGGAACAAGTCCAGCCCAGCTCCAAACATTCCAGCGCGGACAACACAATGTGCCAGGGAACACTGGCGTGCCTTGGTCTGAAACTCCACCAGGAAACTGCAAACTCTGGAGTCTGGGGACACTTTGGAGCGTGGGGACAAAGCCCCTGGAGCCACAGAGATGAAGGACAGTGAAGTGCAGGCAGTGTGAGGTGTCCAGAGCAATCCCTGTGTGTGCTCTGTGCTCACTCTGCTCGCTCCAGCTCACACAAGAACCACGACTCCACAGCGAGGCTCGGGCTGAATGAGAGCACCTGGGGCAAAGTTTCTTTCCTTATTCTATTTCCTGAGGATACAGCTGAGTGAGACTTTCTGGCTTGCACAAGCACTGCTCAGCTCGAAACAGATGCAGTTTTTCACTAAGAAAGATAACTCACAAGCAGAGTTTCCGCTGCTATCCTTCTCCATTAGGAGAGAAAATTAAAATATCCTTCAGGAGGGAATACACAGCACTTTGTAAATTTAACAAGGGGTTTCTGCTAGCACTGAAGAATATCCTGAAAACACTCTACGGAACAGTGTACATTAGAAAAAAAAAAAAAAAAAAGAATAACTAGGATAATGCCAAGAAAAAAAACATTCTGTAATGTCAATATTGTTGCATCAGGATAGTTCTAGCCAAGGATATTTTAAGCTTTGATCAAAACTGTGAATCTGTTGAGGCAGAATTATAACCCCATGTAGAAAAAGTCTGCAATTTGTAATGACAATTAAAAAAATATTATGTTCCGGAGAGACCAAAAATGAAACAGAGATCCTGAGCCAGCAGATAAAATTTACCAAACCGAGCAAGTGAGAGAGAAGACACTGGAGCCTTACAACAGAATGTGAAACAAACCCAAAAGGCAAACTTGGTTTTGAAGGGAAGGGTTCTAAAAGCACTTGAGAAATTTAAATGCCCATTTGCCATGGCCTTTTGGTGAGAATTTAGTGCCAAATTGCTTTTTTTTTTTTTTAACTTTGAGAATCTCAAGTAATGGAGTCACTGGAAAAAATAGGACAACAGCAAACAGAACACGCCACAGGGTTAATTTTCCACAATGTGCAAGAGATGCTGACAGACAAGCCAATGGGCCAACTGGGAAAGAACTGGGACCTGCACCAAAAATGTACTTGTCAAGTAGTTGCAGCTTTTTTTTTTCAGCCGTTCTGGGATAAAATTGACGTGTTTTGACTGATGAATCATGAGCAAAGATTGCCCAGTGTGCTCAGTTTGAAATACCATCTTCTACCTGTGTGTGCTGGAACACTCTGTTCTCTCCTCTGAGCATTTCTTTGGCAAATCTGCTCTTGAAGTAACAGCTAAGCACAAATCCTTCAGGGTGCAATCCTGTTCCTCCCCACCCCAACGGGGATGAGACCACAATCCAGCTGGGAGCAGAACCAAGCTATTAATAAGGACACTTCACACACATCAAATTTTTGCAAAATAGTCATTTCTTCACATGTCCCTTGCAGCATGTTGGGACAAAGACATTTAGTGAGACGTGTTTGCTGTCATCCACTACAGTGCCAGCACCTGACGTGAGCCATCAGAATAGATGACAAATGGCAGGAACATGGGGGGCCTGCTTGCTCCTTCTCTGCTTCCCAGACCTCCTTAGCCCCAGTAATTGTGCTTCCCTGCTCTTTGTTCCCCTTCAATCTCAGCACTTCCAGCTGCTGTGGAACAGGATGGTGAGAACCCTAAGCTTCATCAGGCTGAAGAGGATGGTGGCAGCTGCATGGGATTTTCAGGCTTCTCTCTATCCCAGTCAGTGTCATCCTGTTTTCAGCCATTCCAGAACCTATAAATGCCTGTACATCACTGCTGGCATTAGGGCCTTACGTTTCTGCTCCTCCTTGAACTTCCAGGAGGACAGAGCAGCCCACACAAACGGTGCTGGTTGAGATTTGAAGCAGCATTCTACCTCTTACATTGGCTGTAGTCAGCCTACTCAGTGCCTGCCCAGCCTTCAGCATTCACTGGTGTCAGATGTACCAGCAAAATCGCTAAAAAAATAACTTTACCTGCTTCTTCTTTCTCTTTAATGCCTTATCTCAGTGCTCCCTGCCCTTGGTGTCCTTTCCTGCTTAAAATGGCTTTGAATTCCTCTGGGCTGTGAGATGAGAATGCAGAACACTCTGGGCTCTGACCTCCCTTGGAGAGGCTTCTCTGCCTCCTGCTCAGGGACAGGCACAGAGATGGATCCCCTTCATCCTAACACGGGTCTAACAGGATCATTCATGCCTTGAGGAGCCCCTCAGGTGAACGCTGGCTGGACCTTAGCAGCCTTTAAAGCCTGCTGCAGTCCAGTCTCCTCATGCTCATAAACACAGGGAATCAGCTGGCTCCACTCACAGATAACAAATTTCTATTTCCGTCGAATTAATGCTTAGATTTGTGACTTTTACCAAACCTAATGACTAAACAAAAGTAACTGAACGGCAAGGATCCCATCAGAAATATTCTGTAAGTATAAAAAAGCGTTATGTCATGTCAGCAGAGGATCCCACAGAAGCCACACGATGTGATGTGACACTCCTCAAGCAATGTAATAGAACATGGCACCACCAAGTAAGCAAAAAAAAGCCCAAACATTTTATTTTTAGCCGAGATGCTCATTACAGCCCAATGTCTGATCTGAATGGTTTTTGACGGACTTAAGTGGAGTGAATTTGGCTGATGTCATGGGTTTAATAGCTATTTGAATTATCCCAATCTTCTAGCAGCTCTCTAAATTTTTAATCTTTTCTGTTCACTATGAGGACAAAAAAAGTCTCTTCTAAAATAATGGCCTGAAAAGCTGTCATTGCACACTCTAAATGCAGCATTTGGACCAGACCTCTCTAATATATGTCACTCAAAGGTGCATTTGGAAAAGCTTTGTGAGACTCTGAGAGAAGTGGAAAACTCTTGCCTGGTCCTTGTTCCTCAGAGCAAACAGAGCTACACAGATGCAACAGCAGCTCCTTAGAAAAGCAGGGCTGAGGGATTAAAGATTCCCCATTCCTACAGATGTGATCACAGCACGGAGATCACAGGGAGAAAGGAATCAGCTCAGGGTGCATTTCACAGGGTTTTCTTTCCAAAACTTTTCCCCAGCTGCCCGGACCTGCTGGGAGAAGCCCTCCTTCAGGTTTTACACCACGTAACCCCGAACCTAGAGGAGAAAAGAATAAAAGAGGAAGGTGGGAGAAGGAGGCAGCAAACTTGTGGCTGTCTGTGACATGTCCAGTGGGCTCCAGCACGAAGTGCAAGCTCAGCCCTCAGCTCCTATCAGCATTTCAGGCAGGAGGTTCTGGCACGCAGCGCTTGCTCAGCCCTCAGCTCATATCAGCATAAACACTTCATCACAGCTGACACGCTGATATGCTAAATGAGTAAGTGCCGTGCACAAAGAGGTCACAGGGAAGTTAACTAAAGGGATTATAAGGGACAGTCAACACACTTCAAAAAGAAAAAAAAACCTGATAGGTGCAGAAAACATGGTAAATGAGCCCGAAGAATGCAAACCCTCCGCCGTGCACTCCATTACAGCCCTGACAGTCCAGTTCCAAACAGTTAAATATGAAACTGTCAACAAGGGCCTGTCTTAATAACCAAACTTGAGGCCTTTTATCCTGGAAGATTTATGAAGTAATTTTAAAGAGGCCCAAGCAAACATCTGTCAATAAATTGAATGCCGGCTACAGGATTTACAAGCAAGACAAGAATTTCTCATTAAGTGCACATTAGCACTGTGGGGATCATAAATAGTAAGAGGGCAGGATGCTGAGCCTCTCAAGCTGTCATTAAAACACTATCTAAGAACTAATGAGGAAGTGATGGAAGGATACTAATGATCCCTCAGGCTCCTTTCATTCAGCCGTGCCGGTGATACAATTTCTGTTTGCCACGACTGAAGGGTTTTAGAGAACCTCCCAACCTCTGTCCCTGCAAAGCCACAGAGACCCTGGGTGCTCTCTGGGGGACCAGCAATGGCATTGCCACGGCTCTGTCCTCCAGATCACACCAGGAACGGGGTGACAAAGGAAGGGACAAGTCCCAGACACTGCTGTGGGTGCCACCATCTGCAGTGCCCTGGAGGTGAAACAGGAATTTTCAGATGAAGAACAACTTGCAAGTGATTTCGAGCTTCTCCATTGACAAGTGAGGTTGGAAGATTTCTGTGACTGAGCAATGACAAGGTCTGGGGGCTGCCCCTCGGCTCTCAGCCTTGCCAGGGAGAGGGACAAAGGTTTCCAGTCCACCGGAGGATTGTGAGTGGCACTGGTTCCCCAGAACGTCTGCAGATCCCTCACAGCCTCGGTGGCAAACTGCACTGAGGAGGAGGTGGCCAGTTCTCACAGCACTCATGTCAAAGTGGAGGGAGCAGCTGTTCCAGCTCTCACTTCAGAGAATGGGGCATCCACATCATCCTCCCTGTCCTCCTCTAATCTCCATGTGAGTTTGACGGAGTTTGTCCTGCCTGGAATGTCACAGAACTCGTCAGGGATGTGGGACATCCCATTCAGAACCTGACCCCAATGGTGATCCTGTCCCATTCCTGCTGCTTCCATCACATTTATGGCTCTTCTGTACCCACCTCCCCTTCCTTTCTGTGTGCTGGTCACCAGAAGCTGACACAATTTCCTGATGACACCTTGGTCAGAAATGACACATTTTTGAGCTTTTCTGTCAACAAATCTGTTTGCTGATGGAGGAGAAACAAAATCTTTTTAGATTATTCTGTTTTCTACCAAGACAGAAATCTTCCTTTTGCTTATGTCCCCTAGCATAAGGACCAAAATGATTACTGCAACATAAAAAAACCTATTTCTACCAATAAAAATTATTTCTTTTGTCTGCAGTATATTGGCACTTAAACTATAATGTAGTTACATTATTTTTTTTCTGTAATAGATGTTTAACACACTGGATTGGTGCTGTGGATGTATGTCTCTTTCTGAGACTTTTGTCTGCAGAAGAAATCAGATGAACATAACCAAAGTGCACATTAGGAGAGAGACATTATATCACTGAGCAGCAGCACGTAGCAACAAGTCACCCATCAGTTAAAAACCTCATTCTGAAGGAATATTGTAGTTAAAACCTTTTCAACATGCAGCTTTCCAAATGAGTCTGTCCATAAACAGCAATTGTTAATAACTTGTATTTAATAGACAGTTCCCTACAACAAAATTAACTCATAAAGAGACAAACTTTTCCAGTAAAGGACAGTAAAGACAAACACAGCTCCGTGCATTCAGCAATTCCATCAACATCACACTCTGGACCCATTTCCTCCCAGTACTGGAAGTTTGATGCAACCCAGGGAAGTCAGTAACAAATAATATGTTCAAATAGTTCAGAACTGTGACTTCCATTAAAGTAACAAATGCCTGAAATAATAATTTGCAAATATTATAAGCTCTATGAAGTGAATCCTTTTTTCATCTCTTATCCTCTGCAACTCAGGTTATATTCTTAGAGGCTAATTTCCAATACTTTTTAGACTGACTCAACCAATAGGATCAATTATTTAAGAGTATTTTACCAGTCAGTGCAAGTCAGGATAAAATTTCCCCCAATCTAATTAGTCCTTGTGATGTTATGGCAAGTGTGGAAATGTATAATTACAGTGTAATTACACAGGCACCGTAAATGCAGCAAGTTGCAAATTCATGGCTAAATTTCAAAACTGGGTCAATTCGAGCAGGTTCAAAATTAGGCAAAAACCTGTTTGCTGATCCCTGCTAATTACGCTGTCAGCTTCTCCAAAGGCAGGCACCTCTCAGGAGCATCCCCCCGGGTGATCCATGAACTGCCTGCCCCGTGTGGGGATGGAAGGGAACTCCCCAGTTACGGACTGAAGGTTTCTGGTGGAAACAATCCTTCTGGGCTGGTTTGGTGGCAAAGGCTCTCAGCCAGCACCAGCGAGAGCACTGACCTTGTGTGGACGCTGCTCTGCCAGCGTGAGGACCCTGAATTCAGCCAGAACACAGTGGATTTGTGTTTCCATGTCTTTTTGGGCAATCCCACGTGCTCCCCGAGTGGGATTGTGTGTAGCGATGGTTGTGCTTTGGCTTTCTGGTGGCCAGGGGCCACACAAAGTGACAGTGCCCCAGGTGAGCCCAAGTGCAGAGGATTGAACCTCTGGGCTGACTGCCATCAGCAAAAATCCCCACCAATAACCAACCACCCTTGAGCAGAAGGCTTCAAGCAGCAATCCTAAACCCTGATGCAAAAAAATTCCTACTGCAGGGGACAAGTCTTGGTGTCAGTGATGTGCCCAAGGGTTTTAGGAACTCCTGAAGAAGTGCCCAGGCTTGGGACGGCAGGAGGCAGAGGAGCTGTGGGAGCTGCTGGCACACAGGTAGGGCCAGATTTTAAAAAGCAATAAGGAAAAGTGTCTATTTTGATCTGTTCCAGTAAAGCCCACCCTGCTTCAAACATTTTTTTTTCTTTTTTTTTTTTTTTTTTTTGTTCAACAAATGTTTTATGGGGGAAAAACGCCTACAAGGACACATCCATCTGCTGACCCAGCTGTGGCTGCTAATATACATAATGGGAGAGAAATTTCCTGTTACTGATTCCTCTGTGAACTGCAGACCTGAATCCTTTGTTTTTAGATACCGAATCAACAATTTCAGTATCAATAATTAACAAAACAGATTCATTTCTGTAATCAAGATCTCGGGCAATGAGCCCTGAATGAAAAATCAAAGGAACTTTTTTTATTTCCTGACCTTTTTCATGAAATAAAATCGATGCTGCTTTTAGGTAAGGTTATTTGCATAAATATGGAAGGAAAGTAAGCTTTAATATTAACTTTATCTCAAGTAGAGAAAGGAAAAAGATATTTATATTGATTTGCATTTATGCTTTGTACTATATTGCTATTATTAAGGGGACTTAAATTCCTTTTTTTTTTCATTCTGAGCTCACTTCTACTATTATGGTGGGATAAAGGTGCCCTTAATCCCTTTAAGGATCAGATTCTTTTATTTAAACCCACACCTGGTTCGTGGTAAGTGAACCAAATTTCTAATTATGAAAAGCAGGTTTCATATCCAAATTTAGCTGAGTTGAATAAAAATCCCCAGGTGTTACCTTGCCTTCTTTTACTATATATTAATGTTATCAGACTTGCTGACTCATGAAACTGAGGTTATAGTAATTTTAGCTATGCTGAAAAATTAATCCATCATTTGGAGAGTGCTGCACTATTCTTTATCCCGCATTTCTTGCTCTGAGTTTTCCCCTCATGCTATCTGCAATTTTTGGCCTTGGAAGGCTTTGGTGGTGGGGTGATAAATCTCAGACCATCCACTTTTGCTTCCCCTGTGTTTCTGAGGTGCCCTTTTGTTGTTTTGTGGTAGATGAAACTTCCCAAATGCAAAGCCTGGAGTTTCACGTGTTCATCTAAAATATCTCCCTGATTCTGCAAGTCGGGCTAAAATTACAAGTTGGGGATTTCAAGCCCTCCCACTCCTGATTAGGCTGAGAACACGATCTTCTGCAGCACTTGAGGCACTTCTGCTCCTGTCATTAGCTGAGCGCCAGAAGTGAAAACAATTCTGTGTTATCTCTCCTGAGTCAGAACGTCAGCAGCAGGGCAGGGTTGTCTCGCTGGGAATGGACACAGTCGTGTCCAAGGCAGGGCAGGGATGTTCTCCCTGTGCTGCTCCCAAGGCCACGGGCAGAATTCCTCTTGGGAATCACTGCTGGGCTGATCTCTGTGCTCCTGATGCATTTCCAGCTCCTCCTGTAGCACGAGGAGGTTCACTCCTCTCCGGTTTCACATGAACTGGATCAAACCCAGCCCCTTTGGCTCTGCCCCCATTCCCAGCCATGCCAGGATTTGTCATCTGGCCTTTCAGCATTTCCCTTATCACAGCCACCAACTACAGGAGGAAGTAGAGTCAGTTTTGCCGTGAATGTTATCTCATGTATTGAGAAGAAGAAGTGAATTCTGCCCGGGCAATAAAAGGGCCTTGGAGGGAGTGGAGGGGTACAACCAGAGTTTCACCCTTTCAGTGCCTCTTCCCACTGCTCCAGAGTGTAAAGGGCTTTCCTGGTGGGGTTTTACCTCTGGAACACACCTTCTCTCTATCTCCAGTCCAACTTGATCTATTTACACCACAGCAAACACAAGGAGCATTTTTTTATATTTTCTAATGCCTTGCTGGGCTGATGAATAAAACCCCATAGACTCTAATAAACCACAGAAGGATAATTTAGAATTATGTCCCACGGAAAGCTTCAGTAAATAACAAAAGCATAAATATACCAGCAAGCTACTGTTATCCACTGCGGGAGACATTTGGAAATGAGAAGCTGCATCTGTGCACAATAACACAGACCCAGGGCTGCATCTTCCTCTGCATTCCCACATGTGAGGGGAGGCACACACACCCAGAACCTGCTCCCTGCACACATCCTTGTCCTCTCCAGCTGCCACACCACCAGAGTTCACTCTGTTTGGAAAAGCTCGGCGGGGAAAACTTCTCTGCTCTTTTAGTCAAGTGTAAATAAATGAACAGAAACAGATGAAATGGCAACTCTAATTAAGCAGCTTATATGTCACAGCACACTAACGCCAACATCTCGGTTTAGGTACTGCAAATTAGCAGTACTACACTTCTTTATTGGCTAAGTCTGAGTTTCCTCATTATTCCACCCAGGGACCAAAGATTAGACAAAGAAAGCAGAAGGGCAAAGGTGCCTGATTCCAAACAAGGCTTTACTGGATGCTGCTGTTGAGCATTCCGGGCTGTTTGTCAGCCCTGAGCCTCCCTGGGTGCCATTCCCAGGCTGAGGAGCAGGAGATGAGCTGAGCTCTGAGGCAGGAGGGGTTTGGCCCTCTGGAGCTGGCTGGTGATGCAGGGCTGAGCTCCCTGCCAGCTCTCCAGGCAGCTTTTCCCACTGCTCAGGACAGGAGGGGCTAAGGGAATATCTCATGTCCCAGCTCAGAAGGACACTGAGTGAAGGAGGAGGTTTCCAGCAGCTCAGTCTCCTCTCTCCCACATTTTCCTGCCCTTCTCCTTTCCTCTCTCTGGATTGCCATTGTCTGTCTCCAGATTTCCACAGCGACAAGGGCACAGAATTCACTCTCTGGCCTTTAGGAGCTTAATGGGGAGACCTTCAGTGTGCACAGTTGTTCTGCTTTTAACTGATTTTTGCAAAGCAGGTATATTTCCATCCAAGAATTAGAGAGAGTGGCCTCAGGCTAAATTGCAGGGAGTCCCAAATGAGTGAACCCTTTGAGAAGAGAATCACTGAAGAAGAAAATGAAGATGACAAGGCTGTTGCTTCTTAATAAACATTATCACATTTTCACCATGCATTATTTATTACTTTTCTTTCACTGATTGATGTTCTAAAACATTAAATCTAATATGCATAACTATATATGTATATACACACACATACATATATATATTTAATTATCTTTTCTTTTTCCCAAAGAAATCTCAAGTTAAGACTTCCTTCTTTGTTTTGGTTTTTTTGTTTGTTTGTTTTGTTTTGTTTTGTTGCATTGTTCAATTAACATGTTAATCCTGGCAAATTTGTCTTCCTTTTTTTCTTTTTTTTAATCAGAGTCTAAATAGAATTACATTAAAGACATTTGACTGAATGCTGCAATTTATATGTCTTATATGCTTTCCAGAGTTGAAGATGGAATATTTTGATCAATCCTAATGGGTTTTATTTTGTGCCCAAGGTTTTTTAACCTTATTTCCTACCTGTGGTTTCATCTGCTCGTGGTCAGGGGTGCTTGGGAGCAGACTGAGAGGTCAAACTTGCCAGCACAGGACCCTCCTCTCCCTTATTTCACTTTATGGTCAAAGAGACTATTTTTATTCTGAGATCTGCTGCAGTCCAGTAAATATATAACTTTGTTAGGAACCAAGCCTGCTCCAGAATGATACCTTTGTGGACACTAAAAACAATTTAATGGCATGTCACAATAGCAATTCACTCTGCTAATAGCCCGGCTCAATAATACCATATTGCATAAACCTCCTTCAGTCTTCTGCCAAATAATTCACCTTTATGCACTCTGCAGCAAGCTCCATTTCACTAACAAATATATTTCTCCCCTACCCCTCCAAATAAATATCCAGCATCTCCTGACTGTAACATCAGCTGTTGCCTTGCAGGAGGTCAGCAGGGCCATATTTCTACCCCAAATCACCTTTCCCCATCATAGCCAGAGACACTCTCAGCTTTTAACTGGCACATCAAATCCCAGGCGAGGCTGGAGGGAATAAAATCTTGGAAAAAAAACCACCAAAAAACCCCCAAAAAACCCACCCTGTACATTTTGCTGTGTCTCACAAGCAGCAGCAGTGAAAAGTTTAAATACTCTGTATGTCAGGGCAGCCTTAAACAAATGTTTATGGGCTTTGCTTTTGCAAGCAGAAGGGTTTGGGTAAGCACAACCCTCAAGATGTCTCTTGTTTAAAATGCAGCGCAAACTCCCCGAGAGGCAGCAGCCTCCTGCCATCCTGCTTCCCTGGCTGCTTCTTTTTCCAGAGAGATCTGTTGGGTCTGCTGCTCAGCACGAGGAAATGCTGCTCCACGAGTTATTTGGGGGAACGGTTCCCTTGATGTGGGGATGCTCCTGGAAAACCTCCACCGGCTCTGGATTGTGAATTAATGGGCAGCATTCCCAGTGTCCCCTCCCTGGTGGACACAGCCAGAATTCCTGGCGTGCTGGCTCCCTGTGGGATGGGTTTGATGCTCTCAATCCACCTCCTCCTCCTCCTCCAGGTGAGGAGAAATCCTCTGTGCTGCATTCACTGGGCCTGAAGCATCAGCAGTGACCAAGCTCGCAATGATTGTCCCCAAACTCCCACAGCATATTTTGGGGTACCGTGGCTGATAATTCCCCCTGCACTGTTAGTGTTGTGTAAATTGAAAATCACCTTTGACAGTGTCTGAGTTCACGTTAAAAGACAGAAAAGGGGGGGGAAAAAAAAATGCAAGTCTTCCAGCTACAAATAGAATTTCCTCTATATTTTTATTTTGCTACGTTATCAGCTTCCACTCCATATAAATTCCTCCTTTCCTAGAAATGAGACTCCGATGATATATTTAGAAATAGAATCAGCTCTCAAAAGCTTGGGGTTTTTGGTTTTTTTTTTCTAAATGCCTATGTAGAATCTGCTAAACCCCAACTGCATCCTGCTCCTTTAAAAACTACTCTCAAATCCGACGGTTAAAAAAGGCCATTTCTGTAGAAGAAACTATTTGTATCAAATATCATGAGAAAATAAGTGCATCATGACAATTTTGAACATCTTTTATGATTTGATTGTCAGTAACTAGGCCCACAGGAGAGTGATAAATGTGAGGCACGAAAAATATCTATTTCACTTAGATAGCAAATTATGCAACTCAGTGCTTGATAGCACTTGGCAAAATACAAATGTAGTTGAATGGAATTGAAATTGTTGCTCTCTGCCTAAGACACAGGTAATATCACCAGGGGTCCTGTCTTCAGATATTTATAAGAGCTAAGAGTTTAAGTAATAGTAGCAGTAATACAAAATTACCTTTAAACATTGAAAACATTTTTACTTTGTTACAGGGTGTAATTTACACTTTTTCTCTAATGGCTTACAGACTGAAAATGATATACTAATGCAATTTTTCAAATTTAGTTACCTTTTTGTGTTCTAAAATTATGTGCTCTCTCTTTTCCCTGTTTGTCACTTCTCAGATTCCATTTAATTCCATGCTCGTAGAGTTTTATAATTTATCTACTTGTCATAAAAGTTTTCTAGACTTTCAAAAATACGAAATACTCCCAATAAACTCTGACAAAAATGCTTCCAGTTCAACTTTCAGAAATTTTTCAATTTTGTTTTGAACTATTACCATACATTTTGGTGCTGGAGTGAGATTTTTCACGAAGTGACATCAGGCAAGGCAAGGGAAAAATGATCAGAGAAGAGATTCACTCAAACCATTTATATTAACCTGTCTCTTGACTTATAGATTTATATTCCTTCTTCTCCTGCATGGAAGGATAGGGAGATAAATATAGGAATGTGCTCTGCAGCTATGCCTTAGCTCAGGATGGCAAATGGAACTGTGAGAACTTTCAACATTTCAAAATTCGCCTTCTCTCAAATCATGAAGAAAAGCTTAGGCCATTGGCTAATTAAAATAAGATCATTTAAAACGAAGTGTTTCGTTTTGATCATTTCAAATCACTTTTCCCCAGTGCTGATATTTTTACACGTTCATTTATTTGTTTTGTAGGAGGTTTTTTCTTCCAATTAGCCGGGATTTTGAAACCAAGAGCTGTTTCTACTTAAGCAATGTGAAAACAGACTATTTTGACAGGATGCCTCTTTAAAACTCACAAAATGATATTTCTCTAACCAGCCCTTTTCACTCAAATAAACGATGTTTCAACGCCCCAGGAAAGTTGAATCCACCAAACTGAGATCGTATTTACTGTGCCTCTCTGTTCCTTCCCTGAGCTTTTCCAACCCTGCTGGAGTCCTTCATGACCACGACACCAAAACACGACAGGTATTGCCCAGATATCCTGGCTGGCACATCTTTTGGACAAAGGAATTTATGTAGGAATTCTCTGAGAGGGGATGAGGGTTTCTCCCTCTCAGTGCTCTCCATCCTTTTGGAGAGCATTCTCTCATTCTCACTGGAAGGATGGGACCTCCTCAAATTGAGGTGATCCTTGGCAGATTCCTGTCTCCTCCTCCTCCTCCTCCAGGAGCAAGAAACTCTTCCTGCACTCCCCTCCCAGCACCCCAAATCCCATGGGAATGAGCTGAATTTGGGATACCTGGGCTGTCCCAGTGCCCCAGGGTGCTGCTGCACTGGACAAGAGTGCAGATCCTGCAGCTGGGATGGAGGGATGCAGTGCTTTGGGATATAACCACTTGGAGGGGCACTCTAGGTACCTCTTTTGTGGAAAACAAAAAAAAAAAAATTAATTAATTGCAATAAATAGAGAAAAGCCAGGCTCAGAGGAGTGAAATGCAGGCTGTGGCCATGTGCAGCTGTTAAAAGGCTCGGTTCAGATTGCACATGAGGAGAGGTGTCACCCTCAGTGCTCACAGCCCAGTTTTAATGGGAGTAATTCCCCATATTCCCCTAAAAAAACTCCAGCTGACACGCATTTTATCCCTTTTGGCATTGCCTTTCGTGTCAGGTCGCTGTGCTCTGCTGAGCACTTGCCTCTTTCACCCCATCCAGGGCTTTTCAGCAATAATGGACAATGTTATTGTCAGCTCCTAAAAAACCATCACCTGGCCTCTTTTTATTGCTTTGCATAACTCTGTCTGGAGTCCAGGGCAGCTTTCAGTTTTCCAAATCTGCTGTTCTTATCTCACTGGGATCAAGTGGCAGCTTCCTGGGAGCTTTGTGGGGCTGGCACCGTGCCACGTAAGGCAGAAAGACACAAATTCCCTTTTCCTATCCCATTTCCTAGTGGTGTAACTGTAAACTGGGACCAAAAGATACCAGAAACCCGAGCAGCACTTAAGAAGCCTGAAAAAAAAAAAAAAAAAAAAAAAAACCTGATGGGAAATTATTTGGATTAACAAAAGCTCCGTGGAACCAGGTATCAAAATTCCTAAAAAAAAAAAACCTGCAGTGAACAATTTTTTTCCCTAAAAAAACCCTGCAATGAACAATTGTGAATGAAAACAGCAGCGTTTTGATGGGAATGTGTGCACAAACGCCTAATGCAGTTGTAAATAAGGCATTTAAATGACTCGGGGATCTGCAAGCCCTATGGAACTCTCCTGGGGAAGCTGTTGACAAATTAAAGCTGCTATTGCTACTCTTCCATTAGCTTTTGTATCCTAAACACATCATTAGGTGGTATTTCATGGCATAAAACTCTTACCTGCCTCAAGATTGATTTGAAATGGAAGACTCTTACAAGAATATACAGTCCCTTTGGGTTCCAGCTGGGAGGAGCAGTTGGAATCAATTTATTGCTTGAAAAGGGTCTTGTTTATTCAGTCTGAAAGTGCTTAATTTTCTTAAAAATTCGTGTGTTTATAAATAAATAATATGTTGAACTTATTCACTAGATTATTACAATGGATCCTTTACTTTTGAGCAGTTTGTTGGATTTCTTAAAATATTTCAAATGACGATCTTTATACTTGGATTTTTATTTTTTTTTTTGTCTCTCAGACCAAGGCAAACTTTCAACTTCATTCCAAGTGTCAGGACCTCTGATGCTGCATTTACATTTTCTTGTAAATATCAATTATAGAAGAGGTCATTATTGACAATCCAACAGAAAGCTCCTGAAGATGAGAGCAACTGATGGGTTTTTTTGGTCAAAACTATCTCCAAAGTGAATATTAGCAGGGGATTGTAAACAGATCTTATGGCCTGCTAATAGTTCTGTTCACAGGAATTCTGCTCCTGTCAGGAAAGGAGAGCATTTAGAAGCCTGCCACTGTCACCAAGACAAATAAATATCTTGAGTTTCCCAAAAAGACATCTCACACTTTCACTTCTATTAGTTGCTTCTTTCCTAAAATTATTGCAGCTAAAAAGTCCAGCAAAATTGTGACTTTTAGGAGAGCTTTCAGGAAAAAAAAAAAAAAAAAAGGAAAACCACAAAAAACCAACCTGCCTCTTTGAAATAACATTCAAGATGCACTTGAAAATTCTTCTCCCCAAACACAAAGGAAATTTAAAGTTAAAGCTGAAAAATCTGGCTGGAAACCATGTCCTTAAATCAACCTACCTCTCCTTAGCTTTGCAGGGAATCTCACACACTGTACTAATGCCATATGTGCCACAACACACAGGAATAATGGGGTGAATTGAGGACAGTGTCACACCATACTGAGCTCCTCTTAATTCAAAATTTCCTCCTTGCTATGAAGAGGATAGTTTACAACCCTGCCAAAATGGCACCTTTTTTTTTTTTTTTTTTTCCTTTTTCTTAAATATACAGAGTGAAAAAAAAAAAAACCCGCGGCATGAGAGCACACAACTTCTGGAGAGAAAACTGAGAGAGCTGCTGAAAGTGGGATGTGTACAAATATGTATAAACTGCCTAAACCCTGAGAGAGAGGAAAGGGAGCACCGAGAACCCAACCAGGGACAACAGCCAAAAAAAGGGCCCAGGTCTAACTCCCCACACAACCCCCAAAAATCAAATCAGGACGTGAATTTGAAGCTCCTTGGCCTCAAAATTGACTGGTAGTCAGCATTTCGGGATTGATTTTTAGCAGATAGCAGCAGCAGAGTGGAAAGTAGAGCCAGGCTGTGAGACACACGGTATAGAACATTTTAATGACTCCGTGCAGACTTCAGCAGTTTCAGTTTATGGGGCTTCGTGGGGGGAAAAAAAATAAAAATAAATGCTGTTGTTTGACTGTTTCCATCCTGTTGGGTTTTGCACCCTCCTTGCATTTCCCCCGAGGTGTTTTTCAAACACCTGGAGAGTTCAGGGCAGGTCAGGTGGCCCTGGCAGGGCTGGGGCTCAGCTCAGTCCTGTTCCCAGTGCAGAGCAATTCTGGGGCTCCTCCAACCCAGATTCCCTCTCCACACCAAGTCACAATCCCGCTCCAATTTCCTTTTGGTACGGACAAGCTTCAGTCACAACTTCGCCTAGATTTGAAGAGATGTTTGATAACAATAGTTTCATCCAGCTCCACTTTCAACTGCTGATCTGAAAACCTCTTGTCTCGCATTTTTTTAACTCGTGTCATTTGATATTCAAGTTTCCTTCAAATTTCCTCTCGTCTGAAGGCAGAATCAAGCTCCCTCGTTTCCTGGGAATGCATAGGTTATGTGACAAGGCATACAAACAGTTTTGATCATCAGGAAAATTTACTGCTCCACAATATTGCCGTTTTAATTAGCAGTAAAGTGAAATGAAAACTCTGCTGCCACGTGATCAGAACACGGCTTTACAAACGTGGGAAGGGACTTTTGCCTGATTCATGTAATGGATGGGATTTCTACATTTATTTATGGCACTACAAGGGTGTTGGGAATTTGTAGGAAAACTTCAAAGAATTGACAGGAATGGATTCAGTTTCTTTGTCTGTCACATGAAGGGTAACTTAACTTTTGTGGTAAAATGTGGGTTTTTTTCTTACTGCTGAGCCGAGCAAGACTTCCTGCTTCTCAAACGAGTTTCTTCCCTAAGTTCTTCCTGCAAGGACACCCTTCATATCGTATGTCATGACCAATTTCATATTGTATTCCATGTTCCTCGTTTGCCTGTGGCCAAAACAGGCTGGGGAAGCAAAGTGGGCCTGGAGCAGATGAGGAGAGGCTCCAGGAGACCACCTGGTCTCACTGTGATGCCCACAGAAGGTGCTGCCCATGGGAGGAAGGATTGAAAGTTGTGAGGAAGGGATGCTCACTGCACCCAGATCCATCTGGGAAAGGACAAAGGGGACCTTTGAGGAGCTCTGGTCATTTGCTGACATGAAATGCTCTGACTTTTCCCTGCTCTCAGCTCTCCAGCTCTGTTCAACGTGGAGCAAGAAACGCTCTTGCACAAAGTGGGACAGAGCCCAGCACTGACGTGGCTGCTGTGACCTGGCAGAAATTTGGGAGCATCTCCACTTGTGCAGAGCTTTGCAAACGTCCCGTGCCCAAAGCTGTGCCCTGTCCAGCCTCAGAGCTGAGCTCTGTTGAGCTGAGCTGCTCTGTGCTGGAACCTCCCAACTGGAGCTGCCTGGGCACAGCAGAGCGAGGGAAATGATGTTCCCTCTGAGAACAAACTGCTGCGAGGTCACACGCAGGGAGGAGAGGGACAAAGCCTCCCAGCCCCTCTGTGCAGCACCACCTGAGCTGGGGGAAGCACAAGTGCCCTGGCTGCGATGACAGAGAGGACACTCAAGGGACTCAGTGCCACGAACAAACGAGCTCACTCTCCCAGCTCACTTTCGTCTTGCACTGAACAAAAATCAGCAGAATGAAAGGCAAAGTCTGACTTGCAATCAATCTTCATTAAGAGTCAGATTCTTTCAGTGCAGCTCCATAAACAGTATTTTTGTGAATTAAAAATAACATTGTGTTAATTACAGTTCTGCATTACCTTTTTTGTTATGGCATGTTAGGCATACTCCTACTTTACAGAATGCCAATAACTCTTCACAATTCCCCGGGATCACAGTTCCCTCCTCAGATAAAGGAACAATCCTTTGAGATGATGGCACATCAAATATGCCTTCATATTTCTGTCTCCTGTTTCCCAGCCTTTGCCATATTGTGCACAAGCTGAAGCAGCACAATACACCACATCTGCCATTCACAGGGCCACCTTTGAATCTGGCCCAAATTTTCTTCTTGCACTGATCTACGGATCGTATCCCGTATTACAGTTGTTCTTTTCAAATCTAGTTAAAGCTGGAAAATCAGCTTTTTGGTGGCTGCTGTGTGCTAACAGCTCGGGGGATGATGCATCCTGCCCCAACACAGAGCTGTGTCTGTGTGCTGTGAGAGCAAATTCTGCTCTTGGGCTCTCCTGGTGTGCTGCCCACGAATTCCAACAACCCCCAGAGCTGAGTTCAGGAAGGACACAGAGCCCCAGGTGAGAAGCAGACACAGAAGCACAGGCAGGGAGGGAACCTCAGGGCTTCTCTGTGCCCACAGGCCAAATAATGAATTTATTTTGCATTTAGCATGCCTGAATTAGGGACAGGATGGAAAGCAGTGCCCGGCACAGGTTGCTGACCCTGCTGATGGACACTGGCTTCACCCAGGGCTTGCAGTGTCTCGAGCTGCATTTTTTAAATCTGAAGCTGACAAGAAGCAATATTCCTTGTGCTGCAGTGTCCTCTCTGAAAGCAGCATTTATAAACTGCTGTGAACAGGGCCCAGGTGCCGTGCTCAGCGCTCAGGTCAGTGTGTGCTCTGCAGAGCCAGATCCTGGTGTCAGGATGCAATTTCCCAAAGAAAGTTATGAAAGCCACGCCTGCAAAGCAGCATTTTGGGCATCTAACCACAGAAATTGTTCCTAACAACAGGAGTGAGAGAGGATCAAGACATTACATGTCAGCAGAAATATCCTCTCCTTCTCCCCCGGTCTTTGACATATTCAGATTTCACAAAACTTGGGTAGGAATTTCCATGACTCATTCCCCAGTAATCCATCTTTCATTGCTTTATTTGTGACACAGCCACAAAAGACTGAAAATCAGGATTTTTTTTTTTTGGTTTTCCCTTTTGCTTAAGAGGTGAACTCCTCATTCAGAGCCAAATGCATTTGTGTAGCATCCCTTTGGACACTGGCTGCATCCCCAGAGCAGGGGCAGAGCACATCAGCCCCAGAATTGCACTTGCTGCAAACCTTTGTGCACACAAAACCTGAAGTGCAGAGGGACCACGGAAATATGCACATGAATTGGAGTTAGAGAGGCTTCCTGCAAATAAATATTCTGTAAACAGCAGGCAGAGGCAGCCCCTGAGCCACGGGGGGAGAAGAGCCAGGAGAGGCAGGCGAGGACCAGGACGGATGGGGAAGGGGTTGAAAACACCTGGATTGACAAGACTATTTCAGCTAGAGAAACTGGAACTCGCTGCAGAAAGAGCAAGGCTCACAGGAACAAATAAGCAAATTTCACAGAAGGAAAGCAAGAGGGGAAGAAAGAATAAAGGAAAAAAAAAAGAAGAAAATTCCCCTACAGGTTTAGCCGATAATGTCAACAAGCATCATTCTTACTGCTCTCTCACTATATGTCAAGTCCTCTATTGCTTCTAATCTGTTGTAAGCTATATTCTCTATAGACAGATATAACACCAGAGGAGAACATTAAGACCACCTATTCATATTTTTCTGACATTTGAAGTACAGTCAGACCTCGGTAGGACTTCAGCTTTGGCACAGAGTGAATCTGTGATCTTATCAAATATGCAATCCCACATAAAGCAACTGCTGAGCTGCACAAGAGTCACATAAATATTAAAGTGTTCAGAATGGTTAACTCATCAAACAAGCTGCCTGTCTGGACAGATGGACGGAAGGACTGAGGAATACATCATGCAAAATCTTGAATTTAGGCTGCGTGAAGGAAGTGCTTTCAGAAATGAGACAAAAAAAAAAAAAAAAAGCCCACATTGACTGTGTATGTGGTCATTGCTGGCTTTTAATCAGGAAAAGGTTTAAACCAAATTTCCCTGGAGTGTGATTCCAAAGGAGAAGATGATAGAGCGGATGTGTTAGGGTGCTGATCAGGGAGCCAATATATTTCAGAGCTGGTATAAGCCTGCATTTATCCTACAGGGAAAAACACAGGCAGAGAGAAGATGTGTTATTTTGTAAACAACATATGAAGGCTATCTGGTGATCAGAGACTGCAGTATTTTCCATCCCTCTGCTCGTCTGGAGCAGGTGGAGCCATCTTTTACCAAAATTAAAAGGTATTCAAAGAAGACCCATTGCTAACCAGCCCAGAGAGCTCGAGGAGGCAGCACTTGATGCAAGTTAAAAATTCTGGGTTGGTACTGCGAGTTTCCAGCTGCATCTGAGTGAGGAACTCAGCATCTCACACACATCTGTTCAGTTAACCTCGAACAGCAAACACAATGAGCGTTTTCCAGGGAGGGGAGGAGAGGCACTGAGATGTCTGTGCCTGCTTTTCACAGGTGCTGAATTCCCTCTGCTCCCAGGGACATGGATACATGGATACTGGGCTCCCAGGGACAAGGATACAGGGATATTGGGGTCCCAGTGATAGGGACACAGGGATGCTGGGCTCCTGGGGACAGAGAGACAAAGAGATTGGGCTCCCAGTGACAGGGACACACAGACACTGGGGTCTCAGTGAGAGGGACACAAGACCTCCCAAAGTCGAGGCTCAGGGCCATTTTTGGTGTCTCTCCATAAATGCCACCACAGCGTTGAGCCCCAGGTGGAGATCTGGGCCTTATCTGAAGGTTAAACAGAGAGGAAATGTTGAGCACTTTGTCCCCCAGACTCTCCAGATTTCCAGACAGAGATTCCTGCCACATCTGCCCAGCTGTGCTCCTTACAACCCCTCCTTTGGGAAGGCGATGGGGATGGCTGAAGGGATGGATAAAAGGATGGATGTTGGGATAGATAAAAGGATGGATGGAGGGATGGATGGAGGGATGGATGAAGGGAAGGATGGTGGGATGGATAAAAGGATGGATAAAAGGATGGATAAAAGGATGGATGAAGGGAGTGATGAAGGCAGGGAGGGATGAAGGGATGGATGTTGGGATGGATGTCGGGAGGGATGAAGGGTGGGACGAAGGCAGGGATGAAGGCAGGGAGGGATGAAGGCATGGCAGCCCCAGGCACAGCCCAGGGAGGCTGAGCAGAAGCGACAGCTTGGAGAAGCCTGGCAGTACCATCTAGTGGGTGCTGCCTCGCACAGGCAGCTGCTCCCAAGGAGGAAGGGAGAAAAGAGGACAGAGAGCAGAGAAATAAAACATTCTTTATCACTGCTCTTGACAGGTATTATATTGTACTATAGTGCCATTTGTTTAGTTACTGCTACAGCAAGTGCTGTGCAGAAATCTTATAAGCAGCCATATGGCACCTCTGAATGAAAGCCATTATGCTTTTATGAGTAACCCACACTGTCTCTGCTCGGGGAAAGAACCTCCGTTTGCACCAAATGTCATTTTCCTATTCTGAAAGGAAGAAAATATTTCTGACTTTCACTGAACTCCACAAACCTGAGCCGATTCTCCTCTCCTGACAGTGTTTACACAGAGCCTGAGCCCACTGGAGGTCTCAAATACCCACCAGGTATTTCACTGCTGACATTTTGCCGTTTCCATGCTCGTGCTTTTCAACTGCGCCATGTTAAACAACCCTGTTTGCAGCTAATATTAGATTTTATAGTTACTAGTTCATTAACATTTTATAATTTACCATCCATTACACCTGACAGCCACTGTCCAGCCATTCTTAGCACTCTTTTGAAAAGGAGTTTTAAAAAAGACCCTCAGGAACAGAAAGTTGATTCTCTGAACAAGGTAAAGATAACAAGTTATTAAAAATTCCTGGTACCTGGGTGCAATATCTGGGCTGCACCTCTTAAATTAACTCTGTGCTTTTGCTGTGCAGAGAAAAGTTTTTGTGGTGATTGGAAAAAAAAAATATTTTCTTCCCCATCAGTTTGTGTTTCCAACCCTCCCATGTTGTATTAAAAGTACATTGTGTTCTGGGGATTGGGTTGTTAAACACTGAATAAAGGTCTGGAACTTGCTGAACGAGGATTATGTGTTAAAGGAAGAGCAAAATTTCTGCACTACACACGGGGAACTCAACTTCTCTAAAGCTGTGCATGTTTGCATGCTGAATTTGCATGTCAAACGCTGGGATTGCAGACAGTTGCAGAAAGTGCATATGCAAATTAGGCACTTAAAAATGAACATATTTACATACGATGAGCACTAAACAGATCAGTCCCTTGTCCACTTCTGTATATAGGTTATGTGTATTTGCCTTTTCTTAAAATATATAAGAAGATATCTATCAAAATATTTATTAAGAAGGAAGAGAAGAAGGCTTCATTAAAACAGAGCCTATATAGAGACGTGTTGTTAAAAGGAATCTAAATAATCTCACTTCCATGCTCCAGATAATTAACACTCTTCAGCAAGAACTTTTCTCTAAATATCAGTCTTCTTTTAGAGAGATTTGCCATTTTCCTGCATTCATTATCTCACCAGAGCAAAGGGAAGCCATGCACCAGAAATACTGCAGGGATCATGCAGGATGTAATTGCTCTAATGCTTTGCATATTTATGTTTGAGCCCTTTTTATGAAGTGTTACTTTAAAAAAAGAAGGATCAGTTCATCTTTAAAAGGGAGTGATTGATTGCTGCCAGTCAGGCATTCCTTCATTCTTGGCTTCTCTCTTAGTCTCTGTAATAAGTTTTTCAGGAACCCCAGCCTGCTATTAAAGAACAGCATTCATCATAAGCCAAGCAGAGAGGAGGCAGACTTTGATGGGCACAATACCATATTTCAATCTACAGTGTCCTTTTTGTTAAACTGGAGCTGCTGCCTCATTAGCGCTCGAGCAAAAATACACAAAGCCTTTTGTAAATATTAATCAGAAACGTACAAAAACCCCTCTCCAGACTAAATTACTTATTATTGGGCTCTCTCCAGGTGATAATATCTAACTAAAAATTCTGTTTGCCTAAATTGGGGGAGAAAAATACCTTTTTTTATGTACATTTTATGGGGCGCTCTTACAAGGATAAGTGTTTTTTAAGTAAATGCATTTCTTTAGTATTTTCTCTTTTTCTGACATCCATCCTTCACAGGGCAGAAATAGTCAGCCCTGCTGTATGTTGTAGGCTGCAGCATTCATCTGAACAGTGTGAGGTTTAAATTCCTGATATCCAGGTTTATTTCTGGCTCTGCTGATTAATATGAGAGTGCCTTTTCATGTTTTCCTGCTGAGCTTAAACTCACTTAATAGATGTGAGGCTGGGACTTAAGACACACTGAATTAACAACACATGCTTTAGGCTGGTAAATGCAGCACTACAGAGGAATCCAGATGGGTTCCAAAGCAGAATTTAGTCTTTTGCACTTCAGAATGGCCCTCTCAGGAAAATAAAGTTTCAGGATTTTGTTGCTGTTGTTGATTTTTTTTTCTTAATTAACTTTCAGCATTTCAGCCTCTGAGCAAGGTGAGATGAGTTTCTGCTGGAGGGACCCAAGCAAATGGAAGTTCTTTGCCCTCAGTTTGTACCAACACAACAGCTTAAGCTTATGAAACCAATTCACAGTCCTATAATTACTGGTACAAGGCCCAAACTGAAACTTCGGGAAGTTTAAGCTCAAATCCTGTCTCAGTCAAGCATTCCCTTGAAGTTTGTGATTAAAAAAAGTTGTCTGCAAAAAGGGATTAGTCAGAAAACTTCTGAAATCAAAGGTCACTGTCTCCAGAGGCTCTTTGTTAGAGTAAACAATAGAAATGCTCTCAAAACCATTTTGCAGAAACAATTTTTATTGCTATCATCAGACCTAATTCTGCCGAGATTTCTTGGAGGGAAAGTCGATCCTTAATGAAGTTCTTCCTCCAGCAAAGCCAAGGCTCTTCAGGATCTGCCCCCACTACAGCAAGAATATCAGAGCTAAAAGACTTTTGTGTTCTTTTTAGCAAAACCATTTCAGGTGAAACTCCCTGAAAGAAAGGCCTAAGCAAGCATCTGTGTGACATCACCAGCTGTAAGTGAAATTAAAGCTGGGCTGGAATTCCCAGAGTTCTGTAATTCCTGCCTCTTTGGCTGTAAAGTTGAGGGGTCACAGGCACTGCTTTTGTTGGTGTTTATGCAACACCCAGCCCAGCACATCCCTCACCAGAACCAGGAGTCCCAGTGGATCTTACAAACAAGATTATGCACAAAGTTTATCTGCCACAAATTCTGCAATAATGACTCTTTATCTAACCCCAGCTCTCCTGGTGCACCTGAGAGACTTTGCAAGGATTTGTCTGTAAAGTTCGTGGCAGCCACGCAGCGAAAATAAACATTTAACCACCTTGAAAGTTGTGGTCAACTTTCCGAATGGAATTCTTGCTACAGGCTGATTGTTCGTAGCAGTTATTCTGTATAATTTACTCCCTCTGAGACCACCCTAAATGCTTGTCCAGCACTTACAGGTCCCACTCAGAGGCAGCACTGAACCCACTGATAAGAAAACCCAGCCTCCCCCGTCCATCCAGCCGGAATAAACGCCCGGCACCGCAGAGTTAACAAAACACAGCAGACTTATTTATTTTTCTTTTCCTCTCCTGATGCTGTTTTCACAACCTGACATAACCTGGTAAAGTAATTCTAATTGTATTTTGGATTGATAAGTGCATTTTTCTCAGAATACACAACGCTTCTGAGAACAGTTGTGGTTCTTCGGTACGGAACAAGCGTTTAAAAAAAAAAAGGTTTAAAAAAAAAAGCCAATGACAAAATTATCAGAAAAATTAGGCCCTAAAAGAAAACTGATGGCAAGCATGTGGGTCCCATTTTTGCATCATGTAACAGCGGATTAATGAAGATGATTCAGTGGAAAGCAATTAAGAAGGGCACTGAGGAAGTCAGATGTGCCTGGGGAGGAGGAGTCTGCTCTAACAGTGCCCCAGAGAAAGAACTGCACCAGAACAAGGGAGGAGCTGCCCTGAGCCCCAGCTCAGCCTGGAGCTGGAAGAAACCTCCCTGCAGGTTCAAAACAAGGCAGCTTTCTCCTTTTTAATCCCTGTATTTCTGTATTTCTGGGCTTGCCCAGGGGCTGGAGCAGCAGCAGAGAGCTGGCATGGGCAGGCTGGTGCTCTCCAGAGCGAGATCCCATCGCAGCTCCTAAGCCAGGGGCTGGGAGGCAGCCAGAGGTAACAGAGCTGGAGCTGCCCAGCCAGGGCTCAGCCCAAACACACGGCCTTCCAAACTTTCTCTTATTCAAAACCTCCCATTTTCTACCTGACAGATAAACCAGGGTTCTGCTCTGAGATCATTCCTGTCTTCGAAGCAAGAGTTCCTCAATTAGAAAGGAGTGAACATTTGTTTTCAGGAAGACTTACTGACTTACTCTGTAAAACACACCCTGCATTAGGTCTTTCCACACAGACAAATGCTGGGAAATAAATTAAAAGAGCATGCAATCAGTTCAAAATGACTGTAATTAGGCAATCAAATAGCCATAGGAAGCAGAAATCATCAATGTCTTTAGCTAGTTCATTTTCTCTTGAATTTATTTGTATGTTGTTTGGGGTTTTTTTTCTAATAAAACCCCCAGATTATAGACTGAAGTTTAAAAAGGAATGATATCAATTCACCAGAATGCTTCTCATACACATCTCAGAGCAGAGTCTATTAACCCCAGCAATTATTTGAAGTCTCCATGCCCATGTCTGTGCCAGCTCTGCTGGCCCAAGGGACGAAAACCTTTGTGTAGGGTCTGCAAAGCATCAGTGCAAAACACAGAGTCGCTCCCCACACCCACGTAAACAGGAGGGGTAAAAGCATTTGTCAAGTTTGAACTCAGAGCCTAGGAAAATCTCCGTGTACAACGAAATAAAACTCATCAAAAACACAACCAAACCATATCCTTCCTGTCATAAAAAGAAGGCAAACAATATGCCCTTCTCCACGTTCCTGCATACCTTTGGAACTGCAGGCTTCCTGCTCAGGAGCTGCCCTGCCAAGAATCATGTATCCTGTGATGACATTTCTCAATAAATAAAGTGACTTCATTATTGAAAAGCTTAACTGTAGTCGTGTGTGCAGTTTTTAATGCAGTACCAGCCCTGAAGTGCTGATGAGAGAAAATCCAGATGCAGGAGACATTCAAGTTGGAGCCAGGACATTTTAAGGGCTGCAAAGTTTCATTAGCTGAGCTGTGGATCAATGGGTTAGATTAAAACACTATATTTGTTCATGGTGGAATCGGCTCCTCCACTGGGGTAAATCAGCACAGGAGAATGTAAATCCCTGTTTTAGCTGAGGATCAGGCTCCTGATTTAGTGGGCCTTGTTATTCTCAGCACATGTAACAAAATGAGGGGGGATTGGGAAATTCACAGGTAGATCACCATCATTTCACCTCTGGGACTGGAGCTGTTTGTGGGGACTCTGGGATAAGGCTTGGACGGGTTCCAAGTTCATTACTGGAGCCTGATTTGTGGTTAAAACATGTTAAGCCTAAATATTAAGCAAATACATCAGAGGAGGATTTACAGCTGTCCAAGGACACAGTAAACTGTAACACAAGCTCCTAGACTGTATTAAATTTGTATCCCCACAGTTTCTTCTGCAAGGGAATAGAAGAAGCAAATCAAGTCATTCCTGGGACACATTAAGGATAGGCTTGCTATAAATTCCCTCAAACTCAATTGTCTGTGCCCAGACTGGAGCCATCAGCTCCTATTTGAAGCTTTGGTATTCTGAAACCTTTTTTTTTATTTATTTTTTTTTTCTTTCCCTGGAAAATCTCAAACAAAGCATATTCTTTTGACTTCCCAGCAACAGAGAGAGGACAAAGAGATATTTTAGAGCGAGTCCAAAGGGCGTTAGAGGAGTTCCCAGGCGGGCTGAGCGTTGTTGCAGCAGCTCTGGGGATGTTGGTGTGCTGGAGAGGATGACTCACGGCCGGGCTGTGGAGGAGCAGGGTGGGATGTCAGCTGTCAGGACCATGCAACAAGTCAGACTTCACCAATGTGCTCTCACAGAACCGCAGCCGCCAAAGCGCTCGGCGTTTCGCCGAGGAGGGGACAGCGAGGCAGGAGGAGACACAAAACCTCTGTTCCCACCCCTGACAGGCTCTGCAGCTTCTCCCAGCCCAGGGATGGGGCCTGGGGAGGTGGCACCTGTGATCTGGGGGAGGACACCCCTGGGAAAGGCTCCAGCACTGGCGCTTCAGCCTCGTGTTCCCAGCACCTCACTTTGGGTGGTGTTCCTCACAGCTGGGTGCTCAACCCAGGCTGGGAACTGCTCCTGGAAGGAGGAACTTTGGTCTCTGCACTCCCAGGAGTTGGGCTCCCTGATGCTTGTGGGCTGATCTCCTGGGATGCTGTGGAAATGGCAGGGTGGGACAGGAGCATGGAGTTTCTGGTGGCAGGTCCCCCAGGGCAGGGGACACTGGGGCCAGTTCGCTCTGACAGAGCACACTGATGCTTCCAGAGGAAAGGAAAGGGAGTGTGATGAGAAGGAAGAGGCGAAGAGAAAATAAAAGAGATGAGGAAAGAGATCAGAAATGGGGTGATAAGCAAGTTTGGTTGATGGCTATGAGAGCTGGAAGGGGAGGAGGTAATGAGGGGTGAGAAGGAGATCCTCTTCCCCACCAAGGGAATTAGACTTTGCTAAATTCCCATCACTAGGAAAAGACCAGTGTGCTTGATTTGTGGAAAAACTTCCACCTTGCAGAATAAACACTGTCTCCTTTCTAACCATGACTCTTTGTCTGTGTTTAGAGAGTTCCTAAAATTCAGCAGCAGCTCCTCTCTGTGCCTCGGGGTGTTCACTTCCATCTCCTACAGATGCCCCAAACAATTTGCCAGGTGTTTTGGGTTTGGAGTGGGGGGCTTTTCTGTAAGAGATGTTTTGCTGCACACAGAATAATGCAACATTAATTGGACCTGAGGGATGCAGAAGGGAAAACTCCTGCTCCTGGTGTTTGCTCTTAGAACTTTACAGGGACCTTTTTTTGAAATCACAAGGTAAAATTTAGGAACAGTCCTGGGAGCCAGGTCAGGAATCCATAATTCATCCTCATCAGTAAATTGTCATAACTAGGTGACAAAAGCATCTTCCCATTTTAGTGTTCTTTCCCCTTCTTCTGCTGCATCAATTCATCTAAATATTTCCTTCCAACCTGCCCAGCTCCAGCAGGGAGCAGCTCCCTCCTCCCAGACCTCCACGGGGCTGGGGACCTGTGGTCACAGTGCCCTGCCCCGGGTTTGGGACTGCACAACTCCCATCTCCTGGGCCCTGGGAGGGGAGGGAAGGCTTTGAGAACCTTTCCCATGGCTGGCAAGATTCCAAGGCAAGGCCATGGTGCTGGATTTGTGCTGAGCCCAGGCCTGGCAGGGGATACCCCATGCCCTGGGAACAGTTCAAGACCCACAGGTCAGTTTGTGAACCCTGCACGTGCTCCTGGAGGTAGCTGGGACAGGAATATTCAATCCTGTCAAGCAAAAAAAACAGTCACTAAATGTTTTGAACTAAAAATTTCAGCTTTCTAAGACATTTTCAGATCACAAACTGAGCAACCAAACGAATGCAGGCACTTCCCAGGATAATGCAGTATCTTGGCAGCATCTCGCTGGTCTCAACTTTGCATTTAAGTATCAAAATACTGCTTAAATCCCTTAAGTACCTAAATCCTGTGCTGGATTTAATCTTGAAGGATTCATTTTTTATTTTAGACATGACTGTGAGTTGTGAGAAATGATGTCTCCAACATGCTGGAATCCCAGATAGGACTCTGGTAGTAGGAAAAGAGGAAGGTTTTGGGATAAGGCAACATGCTGGGGGAAATGCAGAGCACAGCTGTAATACTCAGGGCAGAGACACTTTAATTCCTATCTCTGTCCTGCTAGGCTGTATTTATGCTCTGTGAAACTTCAAGCAAGTTTCCCAATCTCAGCTTCAATCCCCATCTCTAAAATAGGTGCCATCCTTCGTTATTTTTCAGTTTTTCTAGACCATGCCCTCCTTTCTGATTGGGACTGCCTGGGTTCTTTCTTCCCTGTTTTTGTATTTCAGTGGCTGATGTAACACAGGTCAGTGCCCCCACAGCAAAGGGAAGGGAAGAAAATAACCAAACCCCCTTTAGATACTCCCACCCTGAAGAGTCTCCTGTGGAAAGCACAGGAAGCACATCTGACCTGTCCCCCCTCTTGTGCTGCTTCACATCCACGGATTTCCAGCACTGAGTTACAGAAAGCAAAGATGCAAAGCACCAGAGGTCTGCTCTACTCCAGGAAGTCTGGAGAAGCCATGGAAGGCTGGATTTTTGGTTTTTGGAAGGGATTTTGGTGCCTGTTTTGCTGACATGCTCAATACAGCTGGGCAGGCATGGATGCTGGCAAAGGTGGAGTGACAGTGGCATGGAGATGGACGGGTCCAGCCAGGAGAACATGACAAGGACCATCACAGGGACTCCAGATGTGGGATGGAAGACTTGGAAAACATCTGCTGGTTTCACCTTTTTGGTGATTTCTTTGATAAAAGCCGACTGGAATTACACACCTCACAGAGGAGGTGAGCATGGGCAGGGGGGGAGAACGACTTTTACCTTGTCAGGGAGAAGGGGCACAAGGAAGGCAGCTCAGTGCCATGGGCTTCATCTGTCATTAACATTAAATGAGGCCCAGAATATAACTCAGATTTCCCATTTACTTTCAGGTGGTCTGAGTCAGACCCTTGGCTCTCTGGCACAGAATGAAGGGAATAATGAAGGGAAAGCTTTTACTGATTTCAGTGGAGATGGAAGACTGCTAAGTGTGTCACAACAGGAATACATGCAACCAAATGAAAATTCATTTTGCCCAGCATTGTATCTTGACTGTCTGCTGGCTTTAGTGACCCAATTATCCCCAGTTTGCAGGATATTAGCAATATCCTAAATGGAAATTACCTCCAGTAAAAACCAGCATTAGCTGTAGCTCCACATCCAGATCCCAGCAGCCACCACAAGGATTTCTTTCCCTTCTCCATGCTCCCCACAGACACATTCACACAATTATTCCCAGATCACCCAAGCTCATCTAAAAGCGATTTCCAGGAGGAATTGCCACCCAAAAGGAGCCAGCACCAGCCCTTGTGGAGCTCTTGTGCTACCCTGGATTCACTGAAACACCTGACACCAGCCCCATGCAGGCAGGCACCTGGGGTTCTCGAGTTTAGGCTTCTCCTCGCCTGAAATCATCAGGTATTTCATCTTCAGCAGCGGCTGGGGTGGCTCCTGAAACCACCCCACATCTGCCCATTGCTGCTTCCTGCCTTTTCCTCTCCCTGCTGCTGCTCTGTGGCATTATTTAAGCTGCAGCCAGGCTGCTGTGCCCACACACTGCAGTGAGGAATCCGCTGCTGCTCAGGGCTGGGGACAACCTGTGACCTCCCGGTGACAGAGGCTGTGTCTCCTTGTGTTTTTATTCTGTGCCTTGCAGCAGGAGGTCTCAATCCCCACTGGGTGCTGTTCTATCCCAGGAATAACTCGGGTAGGAAGGAAACTGCAGCGCAGCGATGGGACAGAGGAACTGCTGGGGACATTTTTAGCCAGGGTGTAGTTTAGAAGTAAGAACAGGGTGACAGAAAAACAGCTGTTGCAAGAGAGGACCTGCCTCCTACTAGGGAATGATCCTCGTTTTTTTTCTGTAATGCTGACACAAATCTCTTGGGCTGTGTTTTGGTTTTATGGCTGTACCTGGGGACAGCCAGGCTGGGGACACAAACAGCTTCAGGTTCTAACAACCTGGGAGATCAGCAGCAATTAGTAAGAAACCTCAGAGCTGCTCTGCGCTTATCATGAGTGGCTTTCTGGGAGAAACCAGCAGCACGGAAAATTGCAATATTTCCTTTTTAATTTTAGCATGCGAGTTTGCAGCTCTATTTTGTGATATTTTTTGCCTGTACTCTCCTCCCTGCATGGGCACGGGCTCTGACTCCCTGAACAACCACCACGAAACCCACACACACATCAGATGGATCAGCGTTTGCCAATCAATTGCAGTACTTTGGTGCAGTGTCACTGCTTGGATGGAATATTTCTCCTCCAAACTCCCAGTCAAATCCGACAAAACAGAATAAATTTTGCCCTTGATTTCTTCCTTCCTATTCCACAGAGGTCAACTGAGGATACAATTTTTTACCATCCTTAATTTCACTCCGCTACTTGAGGTCTCCTGGAGTCACTTTGTAACATAAACCTCAAATTTTATTGGCGTGATAGAGTCAACCTCAAGTAAGCTGTGAATCCGGGAGAGTTGACTAACACTGCTTTCAAAACCCGAATTTTAATTTTAAAAGCTTTTTGTGTTCCTGATTTTTGGATGAGTGAACGGTAAATTGAAGAAGATCACAGAGCAGCTCTCCTGTAACAGAGGTCTGAAAACACACCGGGGATATGGAGGGAGCAAGTGACATTTGAAAAAAAAGAGATGTCACTTCAATTGAAGGTTTATTTGAGCCCATCAGCAAGTCTCCCTTTATTTGTTATAACAGCACAAACGGAGCCCAGTGCAGCCTGAAAAGCAGATTCCAGTCTATTCTGCAAGCGAAAAACCAAAATAACAACAAAACCACATCGGAGCAGCTTTTCTCCCATGGTCATTGTTCCAAGCAATAAGACTAGCACTCAGATGTCTAACCACATGGCTGTTCTCCTAATTAGCTGGGATCACAAAATTGTGTCTGAAAAAGCAGAAACCATATTTTAAAAATAGGCCTCCGAGGCCAGATTTTTCAGAGCTTCAGCTTCCAATCCAACACCTACGTGAAAAAAGGCAGATTTTTCAGCAGAAACTCCCAAACTCCTCCTGTTCCCAGGAGATGGAACCCCAGTAAAGCACATCTGAAAAACTTCCCACTTCATTTTGTTCCCTGAGTGCTGAAATCCACTCGCTCCCGAGGCTCTGATGTAGGAAATGCTGTATGGGCAGTTGTTTTTTTTAAAAAACCTGTCCCTCATTTAAGACACAAAAATGCCCCTTTGTGCAAGGCAGGGGCTGGAAGATTTGTGTTTCTCCATGAATTTGTGGGGTTTTGTGCTTTATCTTTGCAATCCACGGGACTGGAACAATGCATTGTCTGAATCACACTTTCTTCAAAAATGCACTCCAGATGAAAGCTGAAATTTGTGTACATTAATCCAAACACAGAGACAATGTCTGTGTGTGTGTGTGTCTACACTTCTCTGTGCAGGCAAAGTGAACTTGCCAAAATCTCCACACAGAAGCACACAAGTCCCACGGCAGCTGGAGCTGATGGAGGCACAATCCAGCCTTTGGACCAGCCATTTCAACTGCAAAACTCATTTCATGCAGGAAGGCCAAGAAAACAAACAAACAAACAAACAAAAATCCCTTTTTCTCATCATGGAACTTTTAAAAAATATTTCCCTGGAGCAAAATGGCTGTTTCCCCTCCCACATAAACTGGCAGCCAAGTCAGGAACAGCGCTGAAGACTTCCCATGCTTGCAGAATCAGATATAAAATTTGCAGGAAGGCTGGCACTTATTTTCTCACAACAGTTTGTTCTTCACATATTTCACAACTTTTAAGTTCCTTAATGTAAATTGGAGTCATACATTTTGCCTCCATGTGTTTTATTGACTCTGATCTCCATATTAACACCGGGGAAGGGCTGGGGTGCTAAATTCAGCAAGCTGGTCACAGTTCTGCCCAGGTAGTTCCCTCCTTTCTCCCAGGACACCCCCAGGTTTCCATGGGGGACTGGAATAACAGAGGCAGCTCCCATGGAAATCCAGGGCTGAATTCAGGGGATGGTGGGGAGACCTAAAGGTTTTTTCTCTCTTTGGGCAGCTGCAGGTCCTGTCCCTGTTTTGCTGAATTCCCCCCTCAGTGCCCAAATCCCTGTGGGAAGCTGCAGGTCCCTGCCCAAGAGGTGCCTCTCCTCTGTGCCACTGCCTTCCTGGAGGAACCAGACTGAAAGGGAGCAGAAATGGCCTGTTCTTTGGATGAAGACTACCTCAAAGAGGCTCAGCTGGCCTCTCCTCCTTCCCTGCACGTCCCCTAAAATGCTCTTCAAACACAACTTCATGCCATTTATCCCCAGCAGGTTCAGGGGAGCACAGGGTGGGCTCCCCTTTGCAGGTTCACTGCACAGGGAGGGTGTTCATCTCATCCAGGGGCCACTGGCCACATGGCAGATGCATTTAGGCTGCAATTAGATCCTGCTGCACGACTCAGGAGATGTTTTGCAGTGTGGACAAAAGGCTGGCCCAGCATGAGGTGCTGAAAGCCCTGGAAAAGCCAGGAGTTCTACAACCCCATCTGTGTCCCACTGACCACATCTTCTCTCCTATGGCTGCAGCAGTTTGAGGGTGAATGATCCTTGGGATTTTGGGCAGGGCCCTTTGGATTTAGAAAGAATTAGAAGAATATCTGAAATGATTTCCCTAATCAAGTTTCTGTTCCCTTCATGTTCAAACACTGCTTAAAGTAATTGAATTTCCCATCATGCTAACAATTTCTGTCAATATTTCCCCCACTAACGAACATCAGGTGGATGTGTCTTTTTTCCATCACAAATTTCATTACTTGGTCCAGAGATCAGGGTCTGCTGCTTTTTTTCAGAAGGTTGTCTGTGGTTCAGTTTGATCAAGAACAATATTGATTGTGACAACCTCGCATATTCCAAAAAGGGCTGTAAACCCACATAACACTTTAACTGCCAAAAATGCTTTTTCAATTTTTCTTTCTTAAACAAACTCACTTGGACCCAAACATCACATTTCATTTTTCTCTCTCTCCTGTGTAAGCTCTTGCTCAGAGTTACATTTCTGTGTATCTGAGCAAGGGAAGTGAATCAAAATCCCCAATTTGGATTCTGTTCCCACAACACAAACTGTGATGTTTTTGTTGGGGCTAACGGGGCACATGTGGGTCTGCAGTGACCCAGAACTTTCCTCTGGTTTTAGATTCCTTGGATTTAAACAATTCCTGACCAAAACTGCCCAGCTGCACGTGCACATGATCCTTACAGGAATAATCTGCCCAGACCAACATCTACCTGTACATTTGGGCACATTTAAGGCACATTATTGCATCATTTTCTACTGCAGCTGAATTTCACTATCAGCAGTTTGGGTGATTCTTAAAAGCCAATTTAAATCTAAGATCTGCCAGTGCATTTCTGAAAGTGTTACCATTTTTTTTTTAATTAATTACGTGATAGTGAACAAGTAATGGAAGACATTTCAGAAAAGCCAAAATTCCAATGTGTGTAATGCACACCTGTAATTGACTGGATTCGTCAGGAAGTCAGGTCAGCAATTGCCTTTTTTCCATGGAATCTCAGCACAATATGAATTTTTGCCATTAATAATTCTTTATCCTCTACCTGATTACAAGGCAAAGGTGTTCTTATTTACACTGAGTATCTGAATGCAATTTGTATGTCTGGGAACCTCACTTCAAGGAGTAAATTTGCTATTTTAATATTATCATGCTTTAAAGCACAAGGATGTACACTGGGTTATCAAACACATCCCTGAGGGATACTGAAAGGTAGCGAGCAGAAGAGGAGCATTCCTGAATTTTACTAAGATTCATTAAAAGAATGCTAAACTCTGCAGATTTTATCTCCTTCCAGTCTCAGTGTGAGTAAAATCTCAGCTCATTGTTTCCACTAAGGGATGGGAATTGTCTGTTGGATGTCCTTGAAGGCAGTTGGTTCCTGTAAACACCAGCAACAAACAACAGATACTCACAATAATTTTTTTTTATCATTAAATTGCTGTCTGCAATTACAGCAATATAATCTCCATGCAGAAATGTGCCTTATTTTGGTCTCAGTTAAATTTCAGGCTGCTTTGATGAAATATTTTCCAGCTCTTTGGCTTAACTCAACAGGAGGAAGTATAAAAGAAACTCAGGCCCAATTTGAAGCCAACCTTGTGTGTGCAAAATTGACTCCCCAAAAAACACTCAGTTCCTCAGCTCTGTACAAAACTGGGTCGATCTTATTCACTTAGAATTATAGTCTTTTGGATTTTTCATTTATTTTTCATCAAAAGCCCAGGCCCATGGAAATAATAGCAAAGAAAAAAATGTTGCATTCAGTTCTGCAAAGAAAAAAATCACAAATTTCATATTTGGGGTGACTTTAGTCATTAAATCACTAGTTAATATTTTTGTCTGATTATTTAAATGTATTTCCACAGTTGTGGCTTCAGCAATTTTAGTATTTAGCATTTTCACTTGTAAACTTTCTCCTCATATTTTCAGACATGGCTGTTGATTTATAAAATGAGTAAATTGTATCACAGATTAACCGAAAAATGGAAGAAAAAGAAAATATTTAAGAAAAAAAAAGCAGGTTGGTCAAATACAGAGACAGTTCCCTCAGGAGACTTAAAAAGAAAAAAAACGAGAAACGTAATTTAGAAACTGCAGAAAAACTGGCAAAAAAAACCAAAATCTGAAGTTGAGGACAAGAGTTGACCATTCCTTAAACAAATGTTGGCCTTTTATAGGTGGAAGAGATTGAAGGTGCTGGAGAAATAACCAATCCCTGCAATGACAGTTTGTCACCCTCACTGAGGTTTCTGCCTGTCCCAGTCCCTGTGAGCTCACATCTCCCCCCAGCAGCCACAGGAAACGCCTCCACAGGGAAATTCAGGAGCAGAGGAGCTGCAGCCCTTTCCCAGGGCTGTTCCCTGCTGTCAACTCCCTTCACTCCCTGTACCTGTGTGCCAGGGATGCCCCTGACCCTGCACGAGTCCAAATTCCAGTTTGGGAGCATGGCAACATCACATTGGCGTTAAACATTGTAAAAACACCCGGATATTAATCTTAAAAAACCAGTGAGAGTCTCTTTGTTTTGATTCCAACGGGCTTTGCATCAGATCTAAAACAAACCAGAAATGCCCTTTGTTTTCCTTTTTATCCTAAAAGCCATGGGCCTCTTTGAATCCCAGGACTTTTTACCAGCTTTCCACAGTAGCCAGAAGGGTTTAAAATCATAGAGATGAGCAGAAAGGTTTAATTTCACACCTACACGAGGCACAAAAACCACCAGAGGTACAATCTACAGATGGAACACAAATATATATATATATATATAAACCACTTTTCTATGATGGAAAGAGCTGCTTATTTCCATCTTATCTTAATATTATATTCCCCAAGTTGCTGAAAAGTGTCAGGCAGATGGATGAAGCTTCTGAAATCAGAGCTCAGGACACCGTGTGCTCTGCCACAGATTGGCTTTGGCGAGAAGAACCCTGCGAGGCAGCAGCCTCCCACAGATGCCCCTGCTCCAGCAGGGATTGCTGAGCCCTTTCCTCCACAACTCAGCCTTGATGTCCTTGTGGTAAATGTAATGGATAAATTCGTGTATCAAAGATTTGGTTTATTAAAAGCTACTCCAGGGCATCTCTGAGATTCCAAGAGCTGTGGTGCAAGCTGTGAAACCACAACATTTGGAACAGAAATGACATAGCCAAACTGGAGATGGCCCATTCATTAATGATGGCCCTCCACTTCACAGCTGCTCGACATCTGATATCAATCTTGATAAGAGATCCGACATCTGATATCAATCTTGATAGGGGATCCAGAGGATGATCAAATCTGCACCCCAAAGACGAGATCCGGGAAGACTGACAACGTCTTTTCATACTTAGGGAACCCCTTTCAAGACCTCACATGGAAATAAAGAGATACATGAATGTTTGGACTTTCAATGGACTTAGCCTCAGGACAAATAAACTGTATAAAAACCCTTACACCAGACCTAGAGTGTGTGGCTGAGGTTGGATGGTGCCGTTGTTACTGTCACTCTGCCCACCCAGCATTCCATCAATGTTGTCCAATTTTATTGTGGCTTTTAATTGTGGGGTTTTTTTTTAAATTTGCTAAATAAATTCTGTTATTTTGAATTGGCTTCTTATCATTTATAACATCCTGGTTGGGGACCATTCCCTTGCAGCAGCACCCCGGGGACACCAGGCCATGGCAGGTCCTTGTTGGGGACATCCCCGAGCTGTGCCACGCTGGGAACAAACCCTGCCTTTGTGGGAACAAACCCTGCCTTTGCAGCTCCTCTTCTTTCCACTGAGACATTTCCATCAGCCTCGTTTCGTAGCTCCCAACGACAGGGATGGAATTTTGATGAGGAGAAAGGAGCTCTGGCAAAGTTTTGTTTGTAATTTTGACACGCAAAAAAAAAAAAACCAAACCCAACACCCCCCCCCAAAAAAAAACCTGAAGGAATTATGTGCTATCACTTAAAAGGTGAAATTAGCAGCAAATGGAGATCTCTTGAAGTCCCTAAAGTTTGCGAAGACATCGTTTGTGTCATGGAGCACACGCTCGGTGCAATCAGCACCGCTCTACACAGGTAATTACTTTTACTACTAATGGTGCCTCCCACTCAGATAAGATGTTCCAACACTACTTAATCACAAAGCTTCATTATTGCTCCACCACCTACTGGGTAAAACAATTCACATGCTCTATTCAGCGACTCTCACAAATGAGAAAAATTTATGAATATGCGAGCAAAACAGCGCAGTCTACAGAGGAGGCACCACCCTGAATAATTGTAGAAGACTGTAGAAAGTTTGGAACATCTGCAGCTTTTTTTTTTTCTTTTTTTCCCTTTTCCCAAAATACTCAAGAAGAAGAAGAAGAAGAAGAAAATCTACAAAACCAAAAGAAAACCATCCCTTATGGTGAATTGAGACCCTGAAAGTGTTTTTGGGTTCTTCTGCTGAAGCTTCTGAAATTTCCTTGAGCCAGAACACAATGTGTAAAAATAGCTGCATTCATTGCAGTTTCATGTTTTATTTTTGGTATTATTTTTCATTCTTTTGTGCTAACAGCACGTTACAAATTGTTTTACTACTCAATGCATCAAGAACTGACACAGAAAACAAGAACTAGGGAATAAAAGCTCCCTCTTTGTAGGGTTTATAGACTCTTCAACATGGGTTGAAAATGAAGAGCAGTGCTGTAGCTGAGGGATGCTCTGCAGAGTGTCCTGCAGAGGGGATCGATTTCC
Organism: Sylvia borin; assembly: GCA_014839755.1. Taxonomy (NCBI): domain Eukaryota; kingdom Metazoa; phylum Chordata; class Aves; order Passeriformes; family Sylviidae; genus Sylvia; species Sylvia borin. The sequence continues at coordinate 13,586,486 of CM025972.1, forward strand.
AGGAGCTCTCACCATAACAAAGCCAGCACAAATCACTCGGGAAATCACCTGAAAAGGACACAGAGCGTCTTTATATTCCACCGATGTAAAAGACAAGTAGGTGGTGTTGTGCATGAAGAGAAAGTTTGGGGCCACTGAGGGCTGAATGCAGCCCTGGGGACAGAGTGTAGGACTGGGAGCCCTTGACTTGTGCCTCAGGAAACAATTTCCAACAATTCCCACACATCCCCAGTGCTCCACCTGAGTTACACCTGTGCCACACCAAGCACTGGACAGGCAGGAATTTACAAGGGCTGTACCTGTGCCTACTAGCTGTCTTCCTATTTCTCCAAAATTATGGCAAAACCGAAAGAACTCAGATAATTCCCAGTTGCCAGATCAACTCCTAATTGTCCCAAGAGGAAGCTGTGGCAAGAAAGAGATTTTCTCCCAGCACTCAAGAACAATCTCACTGAAGGATGGGAATTCTCAGTCATCTATGGGAAGTCCAATCCTTTTGCAGCAAGTTAAGGTGCTCTGATGACTCCTGAGCACGCTGAAATCTGTAATTCTGCACTTCCAGGAAGGCCAGCAAAACTCACAGCTGCATATTCATTCCTGAGGAATATTAACTAAACTATAAGGAAAAAGCTTATTTTGTGAGGTGGTGAACTGCCCACGGGAAAATCCATCACATTTACATCGTTTACATTGCTGGGAGTCCCAATAAAACAGTGGGGGAAACGTCTCACAGGGACAATGGGATTTCACAAGCATTTTGCCTTCTTGTTCCCTTGAAGCAGCGTTTTTTTTGGGTTTTTTTTTTCCTTGTGGATGGAAGAATAACTGAGTAACAGGGCAAGATTTCCATTATTTTGGTGAAATATTACCATGTTTAATCAGTGTCCTGGTTCTGGGCTACCTGGCTGGGTGAATCCAAGTGCTTGGATGGCCAGCAGGGCAGGAATGCTCCCAGCTCCCACCCCGACTGACCACTGCTGCAAACATCTCTTGCAGCTCTCTGTGTGGCCCTGTTGCACTAAGAAACGTATAAACATTTTCATTGACTCAGCCAGGAAGAACAATCTGGCTCCCAGACCAACAGGATTAACCAGACTCCTCCAAAAATCCTGATTTACGTTCACCATCGGAATCTTTTATTTTTGGTTATTAGCAGATGGATGGAGTTTTTAATTTATTCACTTTCGTAGCACATCAGAATAACACAAGTTGCAGAGACAGCACCTGTTCAACAGTTCATGGTTAATGAAGGAACAGGGATGGAAGCGTGTACACACACGCAGGATGATTCCTAAAAAACATGCAAATATCCAGGGAAATATTCCTTTTGGAATTTACTAGAAATTTGGGGGCTGCATAAGGAGGAATGGAAGGGGTCACTGTACAAGAACACTGAAAGCAAAAGTGGGAATATATAGAATTTATACCTTGAGGAGTTACAAATAAATTAATAAAGGTAATGTAGATTAAGGAGAGGATTGAACAGAGTTTATTGTCCATAAATACTGGCAGCAGTTAATGGTCAAACGAGTAAAGCAGTACATTTTAGAGTTTCTCACCTTTCTTCTTTCAAATTAAAAACTAAAAAAGTCGATGTCATTAACATTTGAGACAATTAAACAATGAGATCCCTTTCTAACCAAGACATTGCTGTGAAGTCACCTTTTGGGGGCTGCAAGCTCACAGGTCTCATGTTCAGAGCTGACTGTGAGCTTGTACCAAGAGATGGTAACTTACTGGTTAGGAAAATTAAAGGAAATTTTTAAGCACGTGCATGTGGAGAGAAAAATAATTTAAGAAATCAAATATCCATGTGCCTTTTCGGAAAAAAAATAAACGTATGCATCTGCTTTTTGCTAATCAAATGGAAAATTGTTTTGTTTTAATGGTTTTGAAACTTCCCCATCCCTCCAGCAAACAGTACCCATTACTTTAAACACCTCAGTGTCTAGTAATTGTTCACAAATGTGTCAGGCTACCAGTAATTTAAGTCCTGTCAGGAATAAATCTCAGACACTCACTTCTTCCAGTCAGTGACTTGAAAAGAGCCCGCCCACATGTCAATTAGAGGGAGCTGCACGCCGTGGCTTTGTTCGAGGCTGTGTAAACAGAAAGAGCTTCCTCCTCGCTAACAACTGTTTTCTAAAGCCTATATAAATGTTTATGTGAACTATCCTACAACAGCATCTAAGGCAATAAAAAGCAGGCACGTAAAAAACAATCTGTGTTGTGCTCGTTGGCAATAAATGTACAGCCAGTGGAGGCTGTAGATCCAGTTGTGAATTATTTTCTCGCAGAGGTCTGACCTCAAAACATTTAAATGTTAGACTGTAAATCAAAATGATATACTTGTGCTATCTACAGATTATTCCCCAGTTTCTGAGTTCTGCTAAATACGTGGGTCTGAAAAGACTTGCACATTAATATGTAAATAAGCACTCAGGTAGAGGTATATTCCAGGGAGATATAGGGGAAAGTCAAACAATCAAAATATATGAGTGGGCATATTTTCTCCCCTATGTTATTGTTCTCTGCAAGCCACTGGGGAGTAGCCACAACCTGATGTATGACTGATGCAGCATAAAGGAACAACAAAAATCACTGAAGAACGGCTACAGGGAGAATTTTAAAAGACCAAACAAGGTAAAACCTGGAGAGCTTGAGGTCATGAAGTGACACATTCACCTGACTGACACACTCTGAGTCACTAACTCTGAAATAAGGCACTCAAAGCCCTCACTCAGCTGTTCTGGAAAAGCCTTGGATGTCTAAATTTCCACCAATAAATTGTGCTAAGCACCAGGACTTCTTCTGCCTTGCCTTTCTATTGCAGGTTTGATCCATCTTGTGACACCAGGTGAGTGCTAAAAGTCCTGAGTAAAGGTGTCCACATGGCCTCATTCCACAGGGGGGTTTGGAGAGGACCTCATGGACTCAGGGCTGCCACCACCTCTGCCTTTGGCAGGAGCTCCCCACTGAGTGTGTTCTAGTTGTTTTCAGAGCCCTCCATGGCCTGGTTCCGAGTGGGAATTTAGGGAATTTTAACTCTCCACCCACAGCAAAGCCCTGAGAGGCTGCTCTCCCTCCCTCCCTGCCAAGGTGAGGATCCTCCAGCCTTTCCCACTGAAACTGCTCCACTTTGTCTCCACATTTGAATATTCGTTAGCAGAGAAGCTGGAAGGGGACGCTCCCACACTGTGGAGCAGCAGCAGCCCTAATCTGTCTGTCTATCTGCCCTCACCCCCTCTTTAATATCTCTCCATGCAAAGCAGAATGGTTTGGTGGTTACTCTGCTCTCCTGGGAGGTGGGAGAACTGGCTTTAATCCAGTCAGGCAGAGGGTGGCTCCACGCAGAGCAGAGCAGAGCTGCTGGCAGGACAGGGTGGGTGGCTCCAGGCAGGGATACCTGGATGGGAAGCCCAGCCAGATGTGCTGGAGCAGGCCAGAGGGCTTGGGTCTCTCTCTGCTGGCTGCTTTGGATGCCTGGTTGAGACTCCTGGAGTTTTCAGCTCGCTTTGAGACCTCTGCATTCCCAAATATTAACTTGTTTGGGCTACAGACTGATGGAGAAAAAAAACCTTCAGTGAGACCTTGGGGAGTTTTGCTGAGCTGCACACGAAATCCTTCATGTGCAAAACAAAACCCCACTGAGCCCTGTGAGCTGGACTTTGTAAGGCACAGGCTGAGATCCCCCTGAAATTTCCTGGTGACCGTTTTGCAGGTCAGGGTTAGTCAAACAATCTGGGTCGCTCTTCTGGGAATCAATCTGGCACTCCAGGAACAAACAATAAGGAAGAGCTTGAGGAACTGGCACAAGGAAAGGGAAATGGCAATGACTTCTCAAACTGAAGCCTCCTGCACCCAAAACTGCTTGTCCACACCAACATACATCTTATAAGATTGAGGCCTGAGCTTCCCAGCTTGGGAAATGCTCTTTAATTCAAGTGCACAGGAGCACTTTTGGAGGAGGGAAGGCAGGATCTGGCCCTAACCTTTCAGCCAGAATGACTCACCCTCCATTGTGCTCCATTTCTTCCTGGTGGATCGTATTATATCGCCGGATGAAAGGAATATGATGTTTGGCAGAGGGAAAAATACAGACAAACAGGGAGAGCAGATGAGGTGCTGCAGTTTAAATTGTGCTTTTCAGTTTTTATGTATCATAACTGTATGCAAGGATGCCCTGGAGCTACGATACGAGAAGAGCACTTTAAGAGGAACCAACATAAAGAAACAAATAGCAATAAATGACATAAGTGTAGCACCTACTTATCTTGCAGAGATGGAGGGGATTGGAAACAGCACAAACACTACTGGGCTCTACAAAGAGGGTTTTCAAACCTGAGCAGGAACACTCTCAGGAGATGTATTTATCAGACAGATGCGAGGCTAGAGTTAAATATATTCATATACACTCTGTAAGAACAAGACAGAATGGGAGGGACGCAGGAAAGAAATATTAGGGGGAAAAGTTTCATCGAGAATTTCTGCTTGAGATTTTCACAAGTATCCAAGCAAGTTGGAAGCTGCCTCCTAATTTTATTCTTCTCTGTATTATCTCTAGGCAATCTCCCGATCATCCTTCTGTTAATGTTTCTACCACTGCACTCCCCAACTGCAATAATTTTGTGTTGTTAAGAGTGGGACTGATGAGCAAATTAAAAAAGCTGGGGGAAAGGGAGCTGCTGGAGATCACAGGGTACAAAATAAACCCTCCATTTTGAGTTTGAGGCTTGACTGCAGCAGTCTATTTAGGATAATTTGGGACTGCTTTCCTCTCATGGGTTTGAGTTACAGAAGAAGCCTAATGGAGAAGTAAAACAGTTCCATCTCCTAATGGAGATGGAGCTGCAGCCTCCAGACACTCCAGGGAGGAAGAGGAAAGGCTGTGAAAGCATCCCAACCCTGAGCTGTGCAGAAAGCCATGGAGGGTGTCCCACACTGGGAACAATCCTGAACAGCTCAGCACAGGAGATGTAAAATTACTGCCCAGGCAGGATCAGGCTTTGGACATTCCCAAGGGAGCAAGGCTGGAGGAGAGCTGGGAGCTGCACACTCACGTGGAGCTGGACAACAAATCCTCCAGAGCTGAGGAAAGTGCACCAAGTTTAACTACGTCGCTCCTCATGCAAAATAGCTCAAAGAACATTTGGGTTGTTTGGCTTTTCTCCTTTTTCCAGTGAAAAAAATGATGTTTCCTCAAGGAAAAGCAATTTGTCAGCGAGCAGAAATATTCTGTGTGGACGTGCCTGTAACCCCTTTAATTCCCAGCCCTTGAGGGGTGAAACCTTTGCTAAATCTCTCAGGGTTCCAAAGCAAAGTGGAGTTTGCCCCATCCCTGAGCTGACAAACACCACCAGCCCAGGTGAGATTAGATAAGGAATTTGTGCCTCTGCTCAGGGCTCTGGGTGTTTGCCGTGGTGTGGAAAGAAGGGCCGGCACTGAATGACGCCTGATGATGATTAATGTATTATTCTGCAGAGCATTAGGGTTTCTTTTCATCTGGACTGCATTGTTAGGAGTAAAATTGTGATAAAATGGCTGTGACTGTTTTCCACCCTACTTTCCGCCTCCCCCTAGGGCTGGTAAAAATAGCATTGGAAAAATTATTGAAAAGAAGAGAGAAAAAAGGACCCTATTTTCTGCTAATGGAAGTGGGTCTAGCTCCCCTGAATTTAATGAAGCTTCATTCGTTTATAGCTGAAAACAAATTTTAATAAACATTTATTTTACTTCTTTTATTTTCTTTTTTTACTTTGGTGGTTGCTGTTTGCTTTCCCTCCCTCCCTTGCTTTCAGGAGTTGAAAATATGGCAAATACAAAGAATTCAAATTTGATGTAAGCCAAAGCTGGAATCTCAGCCTGGATATTTTAAAACACTGAAGCAACTTTCAGAAATGTAATACTTGGGAAAACATGTTTTGGTCAGGGAATCTGATAACCAGCTTTATGTGTGAGGGGAAAATGCTACTAAATTTTTTAAAACTTTCTTTCTGAAAACAGGAGCAATCATGTTTTCTCATGCAGAAAGCAAAAGTTTAGTTTAGATTTTTCTTATTTTCTATATGTAATAAATATAGTTCCCTCTTCCTTTAAAACACCAATTTCCTTATCTATGCATGGGCAAGAAGGCTCTATATTCACTAATAAAATCTCCAGAAATTCCAAGTTTGTTGGAACTTTCCTTATGTGCATCTGTGTTTCCTCTCCTAAAGTTGTTATTACATTTTTTTATCATCAAACACTGCCTATGCTGCCAGCTCCTCTCCTTAAGTGCTCTAAAGTTTAGAGAACAAAGAAGACCACAGTTAATCCCATCTGAAATTTTATCTGAAATCATTCAGATAAAGCCAGAATTTGCTTGAGCTTTGCTTGGAGCAAGTGACAGAGTTTCAGATAATTTGCTGCGTTTCCATTTAAAACAACTGATGCTTCCCACTCCTAATACACAGGAACACAGAATCCATGTCAGTCGTTTATCTCTGAGGACTGTGAAGTTATGAGGTTGCTGGACTTTGGTTTTTAGGCCAGTTAGGCAGGGCTTTGAGTGCACAGCCACCACAACTCCACATCCACGTCAGGGTGCTGGATGTCTTGATGGGTAGCTCCACTTTTTTTTTTTTTTTTTGCAGAAAAATCCTGTTTTCTTTGCACCTGCAGTTCTGGCCACAATTCCAGAAGAGAGCTCCATGAGTGATGGATGGAAGCTGTTCAAACATCCGAGCTCTGTGTTTACACAACTTACAACTGGCTTTTTCACCTGCCTTTTTTTTTTTTTCCCCCTGTTTCCTCCACAGTGGGAATAGATCTCCACAAAGCCACTTCTGCAGCAGGAGTGAGGTCCTGGGAGGTGCTGTTGGTGTGTTCAGGTGCACTGGGGATGTCAGAGCAGGAGGCAGGAACAGCAGCCAGGATTTCCTGCCTTTCAGCCCAGCCCACAGCGCTCTGCTGTTCCCAACCTCACCTCCAGCTGCTTTGGGAAGGAAACAGATGGAATTGTGCAGGCTCTGGGGGATGATGATCACCAAGCCTGGTGTCTGAGTGTCCTGGGGCAGAGGGAACAGCCCAGAGGGAGCTGGTGAGGGGCTGGAAGAGGAATTCCCAGGACTGGGAACTTCTCTGCTCCTCACATCTACACACAGCACAACTGTCAGTAACACAGATGGGGTTTGTACCAAAGCTGGGAAAAGGTTTAATTGTCCCCTTCAAACCTCGAGTCCCCTTTTGGAGTAAAATGTTGAAAAACACAAGGAGCTACGAAGTGCAATAGAGGTGTCTCTTCCAGGTCATTTAAGAGCATAAATTCCAGCATTTTTGGCATTTAATTCTCTCATTTATAATTCCCATCTAGTTTATTTTCTATAATTGAAAAAAAATAAATCTGATGAAGTAGAAAGCAACTGCAAGGAGTGTGACTAAAGCTGAACTACAGCTGAGAGAACTCTTCACTTCAGCTGGGTTGAGACTCCAGCTCAGCCGTACTTGGCTCTTGTCAATTCATGTCAGATTCTTAATGTTCTTTGATTTAGGACAGCCCTGCTGCTGTCCACAGGCCTTGCCAGAGAAAAGAACACAAAATAAGTTCCAGGAAGGGGTTTGAGGGGAGTTGTGAGACCTGATTACTCAAAGATTCATTTTTTGACAATGAACAGGCTTAGGGATAAAATAACATTGGAGGACAAGAAATGTCACTACGGACCTGAACCTGCAAATGCTTATGGATGTGTTTTAACTTTACTACTGTGGGTCCTGCTGAAATTAATGAGACTGCTCCAAGGGGTAAGAAAAAGCATATGCACAGGAATTTCCAGCATCAGAGACGATGTGCTTAAGACATGAAGAGTTCCAGGGCCTCAATTTGGGAGTACTCATATGCTTGCAGTTAAAACAGGCAGGAACATTTGTAGCATTAGGGCCCAAAAATCTTTGCCTTGTAAATAACAGGAGGTGGGAACCTGAAGCCAACAAAAGGCAAAGAAAAGGAAAAAAAAAATCCCATGATCTCACACCAACTGAGGCAACAGCTCCAGTGCTCTGGTCAGGCTGGGAGTTACTGCAGAGTGGAGCTGCAGTAACACTGAATAAAGGTAAAATTAAGTCTATATTTAATTGCTTTCCAGAACTGGAATGTGCAGTACTATTTTTATATTTTTTTTGGAGTGCATTTGTTCCATTTTTGAAGTGTCAGCTCAGTCTGACAAGACACAAGAGTCTGGAAAGATGAAAAGTTTTGGGTCCAGGGAATGGGAGCAATGTGGTCATTGCTGTTTGCTTCAGCGGAGCTGGTTTCACAGGGATCATTTCCAAATGTCAAGGAGACTGGAAAACGTTGAGATATTAGAATATGGGAATGTAAATTGGGAGATAGGGACTATGTTAAATCATTTGATTCTTTCCTTGTTTTTGTTTCTCATTTACTATCGGCTTCAACATAATCAATCTCGAAATAATGAGGTTTAATCCTTTGCTTGGTCAGGCTTTTAATACCAGTCCAAACATCACAGAGAAGAAAGAATTCTGGTATCTGAACAGAAAGCTACAGAGAGCAAATGGGCTAAATAACACTAAAATATTACTTAACAGGAGCTTTGTTGTGCAGCACGACCCAACAAACAGTAAACAGAAACATGTCCCTCACAAAAGCAATTTAAGCTCTCCTCAAAAAAATAAGATCCTTTGATTATTTTTTTTTTTTAGAGGCTTTGATAGGGTACAAGATGCTCAGATGTTTCAGAGAGGAGAAACACAAAAAGCCCTAGACAGATAATTTCATTCCAGAGCACCCACAGTTACCCTGCTCTGTTACAATGGAAGACGAATTCTGTGGAAATAAGTATTTCATCTCCAGGAGCCACACGGATCTAAGAGCCTTTTCCTCGTGTGTTTACATTGCTTAAGTTCTTCATTTCCTCTGCCCGCAGCAGTGAATTGAGCTGCAATTGAACGCAGGGCGAAACTCCCATGTAGGAAAGGTTTATGCATTATGTTAAAAAGCTCTGCCTTGATAAATGGTGCCATTAGCATCTGGAATTCGCTGCACCCCAGTCAGGCCATGCCCAAAACACTCCTTAAAAGTGTCACAAATTTGCTCAAATGCTAACGAGCTGAACCACCGCTGTTGATCTCGTTGAATGGAGCCAAATAGGTTTAAAAGTTGGAAGTATTTGGGTGTCACTGGTAGCCAGGCTTAGTGCTCTAAGTATATATCACTTTTCCTGGGGAAAAGATTGTGTGTGCTCCCAGCTCAGGGCTCCCTGCTGACAGCATGTACCAAGTGGTCATTAGAAAAGATTACTTTTTCCTGCTCTAAATTTCTTGTTCAGGGGATTGAATACCAGAGTTTTCAAAATATCAGCTATTTTAATCAATTTTTTTTCCCATCTGTAGTGTCAATCCAGCACTCTTATTCCTAATAATCCACTGGTAGATGTCCCCTGCACTGAAAAGGACCTTTTTGCCTCTGGGTAATAACAGACTTTTCACCTTTTTGGTACAAAGGAAGCAGGGATGGAAAGGCAAGCAGCGAAATTTAGCCCTGTCTGTTGATGTGTGGAAAGAGGAGAGAGGGAAATGACCTCTCTGGCAATACCTCGTTGGAAGTTGTAGTTTCCTAACAACCTTCCAGACAAAGGCTCAGCAGCCAGCAGTGGATAACTTGGTAGCAAACCACTTTTAAGGCAGCAAGAAACCCTCACCTGAAATGTGTGTGTAGGTTTGTTGTTTTTTTTAAAAAACAAAGTTAACAGAAAATGTTTTTGTTAGAGCGCAGGAGAAGCCAGAAACGTGCAACCAGAAAAATCTAAATTGAGTCTATGGTCTGGTTCTACTCCTTAGTCAAACCCAAGCAGCTGCAGCCAAATTCTGTACTGCATGACAAAGATGTTTAATGAAATGATATACAGAGTGACAGGAGACCACCAGGAAAATAAGGAAAATAATGGCAGATTATTTTCCTTGGCTTCTGCTCTCCTCCCTTGGCTCATCCCTGTTCCTGGGCACGGAGCTGAGCTGCAGTGAGGAATTGGGCAGGAACTGGCTCCACTGCCTTGGCTTTCCATGGTCACAGCCTCTGCAGCCAGGAGCTCCTGGGCTGGGGGCACTCAGGGTGTTCTGACATTGCATTGACACACTCACACTGAATTATTCCAGAAATAAATCCACCCTCCCGTCCCTCTCCAACACGGAGGGGAGATTTAATCACATTCTACAGGTGCTGGGCCACAAGGAGTTTTTCATGCGCAGAACTTGCTGACCAAAAATGATATTCAAGGTCATAATTGTTCACAGATGAGGGGGTGAGATTTGTGAATTTCTTTTTTTTTTTTTATGAGGGGGGGGAAAACAACTGAAAGGCCCTCAAGTTTTATCCAGTGAAAACTGTTTTTCTCTATTTTTCTAATGAAATTTTTCATCTGCAAGTGACAGAGCACTTGGAAATCCAGTAAATAAAAAACAAACTAAATAAATAAATAAACCCACCAACTTTTAAAACTGCAATAAAGCTTGAAAATTAATTGATTATTTGATTTTATGGGTTGCACATCAAATCTAAAAAAAAGGGGAAAGACCAGCGAGTCCCTCAGACCTCCCTGGCATCGCTATATGCTCCAAGGAAAGCCTTTTATTCTTTTTCAGGAATAAATTTACTTTACAGAGCAAGCACAGTGATAGAGTGCAGAGCTCCAAACATAAATGGAACACTCCGGGCAGAGCTTCCACCACTCGGAGTAAATTCAAGAAAAATATTGACCGCCCCTGTGTGTTTTCTTTGCTCTGCAGTCTGTAATATTTCTAGGACGATGCACAACAAAGCCCTTGCCTCCTCCTGCACTTCTGTTGTCAGAAGAATTTGCTGAATGCATCTGAGAGTTGACGTGGCCTGTGAATCTCCCTGCCTCCTTTGCAGAGATGCAAAACTTGCAGTGCCCCAGCTCCGTGTCCTCTGCTTATTCTCTGCAGTGCCTCTGTCACCCGTGGCATTTTGCATTTGCTGTTTTCTTAGGTACATTTAAAATAACCTGCCAAATGAGATAAACACGCTGCTCCAGTGAATGCCCTGGAAGTTTGGGATATTTAACGGTTTTAACCCCACTAACCAGTTTAATGTTTAATTACATAAAGCTGTGTGTGGTCCCCCGACTGGTTTGAACCTTCAACACCAGTCAAACCAAGTTAAATGCAGCAAAGCAGAAAATACAGTTGTGAACAGGCAATCTGCTGGCTAAATTGTTCAAGATGTCTTGCAATTTGTTAACCTTGAACACTTTTATTTGGAGCAACATTTTCGTGCTGCCCTTATCTGGGCCTTCCCAGCTTTTGCAGCCCTGCAGGTTCAGTCCTGGAACTGAACTGAGAGCACATATTAAGTACTAAAATGTCTGTTTTCTTTCCCCAAAATTAAATTCTTAAGACAAATAAATAGCTTAAATCCCACCCCCAATTAATTCCACTCACATTCTCCTGCAAATTACAGGCATAAAGACGCTGGCCAGGTTTTGAAATCTGGCCCTTCATTTCCCAGCCAAATGTGAATATTTGAGAGATAACTTCTTTAGCATCTCCGTTCTTGTCCTGTCCTGTCCTGCCTCTCCAAGCAAGCCAACGAGTTCCATTAGGAAACAGATACTGCCTGTAGTGGCCAGCTCTGTTTTCAGGCCACAGCTTTCAGCCCTGCAGCCTCGAGCTCTCTGCCTTCTGATGGAGCACAACAAAGGACTTGGCTTCATCTCACATTAGAGAACAAACTGGTGGCCTTTGGACCACATGAGAAGATGGACACTGAAGGGAAATGGCTCAAGAATAAATGACTTGCCTCGTCTTCTTTTCAGAACTCAGATATAAGAAGGTATTGAGGCAGAGCAATGCTGGGAAAAATTAATATTTTCCCAGACTTAACCATTTCCCTTTTCAAAAAGATTTATAACACACATGAATCTCAGATGTCACATCTTATTGTGCATAATTATACTGATGTCTAGACTAAACATTATATATATACCCACACATACATATAATTATATATCCTTATGACTATGTATTACTGTTTTTCTATAATACCTATTCCATGGCAGGGTTTATATCTTAATGATTCATAAAACCTATATTCCATGGGAAATGATTTTATCCAACATGCAAGTCAGCACTAGACCTGACACCAAAGTCTTAATGAGGTCTTAACTCACCTATGGAATAATCAGCAATGGGATAAACATCATATCCTGCATTCTCTAATCACTTCATACATCTTTCTTATCTATGTGAAGATACAAACGAAAGGTAAGTACCTAAGTTTATTTGCCTGGTCATCCCACCCATTAAGATGAAGGAATGCGTTATGTAATCATCAGAGAAGTTAATTACAGAAGTTAATACTTCTGCCTATTGCAGAAAGTTTCGTAGGCAGGGTAAGGCATTTTTAGAGAGCCTTGTTGGGGAAAGATAAAACAAAACTCAGGCACTGCTGCTGCTGTTGCTGGGTTTGTAATGAGGAGGTTTGCTCACCTTGGCAACCTCACACATGGGGTTCTTCTCTCCAGATCTCATTAGCGTGAGGAGCACATTACCAGACAAGCTGGATGGATTCTTGACCTACTTAATTTCAACTGCGAAAACTTGTTCAGTTTTTCTGTCTGATTTTTCCAGGCGTACTTGCAGGTGACCTTACAATGTACTATATATTTCAGGCAAATATTTGTATGCAGGAGCAGTGAAGTCGAGGTGTAGTCTTGGGAGTCTACTGGGAATAGAGGCAACATCACACAAAAGATGAAATAGCAGGGCCTGCAACACTTAGACATCTGTACTTGAAGTTTTTGTTTGAGAAAAGATTTCCATAGTAATGTGCAAATGGATTCCTCACATGTTTTGACAGCACATCCACATTTATCCAGCCCTGCTTCCCCCGACAGATTAGCCAGGCCAATAGCTGCACAGTACCCACTGCCTTCTCCAAGGTGGAAGGCTCCTGCTTGGCTTTTTATTTCGGGATTCTTGCTCTTTATACTTAGCAGAATCCCAGGAAGGCAGCTGAATTCCTACCGGAATAACCTCGGGATGATTTGGGAGTGGATTCCATGGGTCCCTTGGCTCAGGGAATCCAGCTGTGGTTTGGGGAACCTCCTGAACAGTGCCAAGCTTGGCAGAAAAGGCATTCCTGGGAAGAGGGGAGGGAAGCAGGAAAGGTCTTTGGTGGAGTACGGAGGATCTCCTCAAGGAAACCCACAGCAAACGCAGCGGATCATGAAGGAATATAACGCAGTGTGACAGGCAGTGTATTTAACAAAAAACCCGTGCGAGCGGACGGGGTGTGAGGAGAAGTGACAGACTAACAGGCTCTGGCTGCAGCCAGCCACTGCAGGGGCCAGCAGGGAGCTGTCCCCAAGCAGCTCTCTGCCTGTGGCCACAGCAGGGACCTCCTGTCCTGCAGGGCTCCCCTCCAGCTGGGTTTGGGAGAGCTGGGGGCTCATCCGCGGCAGCGCCCGCAGCCGCCGCACTGACAGCCCTGCTCCGCTCGTTAAAGAATAATCAGCTCTCCGAATCAGCTCAGAAATTATAAAATAAAGTTATAAAAATAGCACGCAGACCATATGTTAGTTTTCATTTCGAAGTTTATCCTTGCTCTAAAGGAGGTTAAATCGTATTCATTTCTCTGAAAACAGTCAAGATATAGGAATTTAAAATACCATGAAAGTGTTATCTATAGAGTGCACTCTGGAGTACCAAGAAAGAAATCACATATGCATAGGATTACAGAATACATTTCAAGTCAACAGAGAAGCACATCATACAGTAACTAAGAAACAAACATGTTTTTCTGACTCAGGAAATTGAGTTTAATTTAGTCTTCAGAAGCCTGGATGTGTCTGGCCTGCCGGCAGTCATGGATAGATGTGACACACCACTCCAGGTGTCTGGTCCCTGGGACCCAAACCTGATTTGGGGGCTGCAGGATGTGTGGGGAGACAGAGGCTCTGCAGCCTCTCACACCCCGAGAGTGAGAGAGAGAGAGAGGGAGGGATAAAAGGACAAAGTTTTGCACCTCGGAAACTCTGCAAAAGTTGTAAAGCCTGTGAATTCCTGCTCAGTGTGAAGCAGCTGAGAGCTGTGAGAGCAGACAATGCCTCTCCTCTGGCATGGCAAGGTAAGACACAGCAGGTAGAGATCCACAGAGGAACAATGGGATGTGGGTAAGAACTTTTCTGTCATTTCAAAAGTTAAAGCCAAGCAAGTACAGAAGACTGGTGTTAACGCTTCAAACACTCCCTCAACACATAACCAACTGTCACACATTTGCCACAGAGACATTTGTGATCCCAGCTGGGGTGGGGCCACAGGACAAAATCTGAATCAAACTGGCAACCAAGTCATGTTGTGTGGTCAAAGCAGATAGCCCTGGGAAGGTCAGAGGCTCAGGTCAGCCCTGGGAAGGTCAAATGCCACCATTTCCCTTCTTACCACCACAACCTCACTAAAAGGAACAAAAAATCCTCTTTTTCCCCTCGTTCATCTGTGAATATTTTGTGTGTAGAAGGTGTCAGTGCCAGCATACCGAGACACACTTGGGTCAAATGCACCCCAAGGAGACTCTGACCTGCTCTGTGGCCTTAAGGTCATTTCATTACCTTTGTACTGTAGGAGAAACTCGGAGATCCAACCAGAGGCAGTTCAGACAAAATGCAGGAAGAATGGTCAATGACACACTGGTGTCAGCTGATTTTCTTGGGGCAAGACACAGTTCCCTGAATGCATCAGCCTTCAGCTGCCCACTGCCAGACCCTTTGAGGGGTTCAGGCACAGAGCTCCTTGTCCATGCAGTTCCCATGCTTGCCACATACTTCACCATCATGTTTCCTGCACGTGCAGCCAGCCCTGACAGATACAATCTCCAGACCTCCAGTGGCTGCATATATTGTGAGTATTTTGGAAGGTATGGCAGGAATCTGAAGGCACTGCAGCATCTGCTCGTTACGTATGCAAAAAGGAAACTTAAGAATTACCATATGGAGGTTTGAAGGGCTTGAGCTCAACTTTTGTCCTTCAAGGCCTGAGTGCAGCTCTCCATGACACCTTAAGCTTACCCGAGTCAGAAAGGTTTTTCAATTGTTTTCCTTTGGGGTTTAGAAAGAAAAACATACTCAGCTGATGGTGCAAACAGAAAAATGATGTTTGTTTTATCACAGATTTGAGTCCCTACAGTGTAACTGTATGGGATGTTTGAGGTTAGTCAGGTAGGAAAACTCTGCTGTAAACCCAAATCTTTAGGTTGTGTTCTAGGCACATTTAGGTCACCAAAGATTCCTGCCTACATTTCTGAGTTGTAGGAGTGAATTAGTGGATAAAAACCCAGTAATCCTTGAATCCTTTATTTCTGAGCACTCACCAGAAGATTACTGAACAGGATCTGTCGATCCCAAATTCCTGGATAACCACTGACTTCTCCTTTGGAACATTTGCAACTGAGAACTGAAAAATAGGATGTGTGCTCATAAAATATTTGCATTATGGTTCCCTTCAAATGATAAGTGTATGGAATATAAACGCCAAAGCAGCCTGGCAAGGAATTTGACAATATAGCAACAGGAGCTGCTAAGAACAAATATTTGGCCAACCATTACGGGACAAATGTGCAAATACACGGAATTTGAAGTTGTCCATGCAAAACATGCACATCCCAAGTGTGCCTGGGGAAGATGGAGAACTGCCCCCAGGTATTCCTGCTCGGCCATTTGCCCATGGAATTCCCCTGGTCTCGGTGTGCACAGCCCTGGTAGCTGCACATAAATCAGCTGTGGAGCTGAGACGGGGCTGGGTGTGAAATCAGCACCATTTTTCAGCGGAGCCAATTCTCCTTCTTTTATCGCTGGTCTCAGGATAGTTAGTACTTGTCTTTAAAGCCTGTTTCTTCCAGTCCCGTAGCTTTGTGAGCCTCTCATATTTCATTTAAAACAAAAACAACCCAAAGAAAACATGCAGCTTTTATGGTCACAGGGAAAAGCCTGAAATCAAGAACATACCAGCTCTAAAAGTAGAAAGCAAACTGTAAGAATCCGATATGTGTTATTAAAAAAAATATTAAGTCCCTAAGCCACTCATGATTTTTAAGACTGTACTTAAGATTTCTCAGCATATGGCACTGGGAAAGCTGCTATTTTCAAATGCATAATGTTTTATGAACATGTAAGCAGACAAAGCACTGTAGATACATCAAAACACAGGCGAGGAAGGGACCTTCTGCTACAGCAAATTTCTTTCTCCTTTCATCACATGTCCAGCCCCGTAGTAGACTTTGGACACACAGTTGTACCTCTTTCTCTTCTCAGCTGTGTGTCCTTCTCCTCTCGGCTTTCCCTGCTTCCCTGTGCACTCACTGCACAATGCAGGCACCTCTCAGCTCTCCAGAGCAAACTTCAGACCCTCAACCAAACACCACGGAGAAATCCCAGAGCATTCTCAGCTCCCCAGGCCCCTGGAAGCCCAGAAACACCAGGAGAAACACATCAAGGTGATCACGCAGACATGCAGATTTTTCTGCGATGCATAGAAAACAAATAGCTGTTTTCTAGAAGGAACTGTCATAACTAATATAAATATATTAACACTGAAAGTCCTTTCCCACCTCCCTGTCTCATTTTGGTTTTCTTTTTGTTGAAGTGTGGGGTGAGTCATGGTGTTGATCAGATTACCTGGTAAGCAGGTCTCAAACTTCCCACGAACTCATACATAGAAAAGTTTAAAACGGAGGCAGAACTACAAAAGCCTCTTGAGGCTGGGCCAGTTAAAATCCAGGGGATTTTTGTGCTAGAATGTCACTTCCTTATCACAAATCAGGTGTTAAAGCACTGCTGAACACATCACCCAATGCAGGCAGGGACCCGAGAGCAAACCCCCTTGTTTTCCTTTCACTTTTAAAGCTTTCGTGCCAGTGTTCCTGAAGGCTCCAGGACCAGCCACGACGGGCACTGAAGTTCCCTGACTGATAACACAACCAGCTGCTGATCCTGCAAGAAGGAGGAGGAGGAGGAGGAGGAGGAGAGCTCAGTTTGCTCCATCAGCTGGCACCGTGCCCCTGAGCGCAGTGTGGGATTGGAGAGGCAAAGGAAGGATGCTGAGCTGGCCCCACAAAGCCCTGCTGACTCAATTCAGCCCCAGCTCCGCAGGCAGACGCGGGGCTGCTCCTCCAGACAAATCTACTGCAGCCTATTTTAGCTGTTTCTTCTCATTAAATGCCCAAATCGGGGAAAAAAAAAAAAAAAAAAAAAAAAAAGCCAGTGGAAATAGCACGCTGGCAAACTTCAGGAAAAGGGGCTGACTACGAGAGCATCAGTTGTGGATACACAGAGAACAATTTGTTACTACCAGGCAAAGGTGAACCCAGGTTAATATCACATATTTATGTACACCAAGAAGGAGGCGGTTTGAAAAAAGGGAATTAAATGCTCTGAAATGTTGGTAGGGAAAAGTCCAATCTCCAGGTTTCATTACAATTGTTCGGTATTCATATAAATGCTCAGACTCTGTGTCATTCCTTATCAAATGACTCTCCCATTGTAAATCATCTAAACGGTTACAAATTCAAGTTCAGAATCAAAAGCGTTCCTTAAAAATCCACTCCTTTGATGTAATGTGAATTACTACTCAGAGAAAAAAAATATATAAAAAAATAAGAGAAGCAGACCTAGATCTGTTTGCTGCCTCATTTAGTGCCAGTAATAGTTCAGCTCTAATCCCTGGAAATAGAATACAAAAGTACACACACACACATATGCAGTGTATCTATAGATGCATTTGAGACTTCTCTTGCATCCAATCTGGTGATTCAGAACATCCTGCTAATAAACACAGCTCCATGACCATGACTCATCTCAGCTGGATGCTGTGTGTGTCAGGCAGAGAGTGAAGGAGGGAGGTGAAGGGGCTCAGTGATGGGAATGTGCTGCTGAGGACAGGGCACGGAGCAGGAATGGAATCATCTCTCCAGCCAGGAAAATGGCTTTTTCCTGTGCTGGTGGCTCCTGCATTAAACAAACACACACATATGTGTGTGTGTTGGTGCATCCAGGTGACAAGGCCAGTTTTCTCTGCACGAGAAAATCCCCTCACACAGCCCTTCATGTGTTCTGCCTCCCAGGGAAGGGCTGGAACAGGAATGGGTGCCCAAACTTTGCTCCTTCTCATCACAACAAGACACATTCAATCAAAAGCAGAGGTGCAGAGTGGGTGTCTCTGGCAGAGTTTTTATTAGAACAGCCCTGCAGACTCCATCCTCAGCCCTGCTCTCTGCTCCAGCCACTGCCAGCTGAATTCTGGAGTGCCACACCCAAACCTTTACGTGACCCAAAGTCCCAAAACACACATCAGGTAATTCAGACTGAGGGAATGGCTTCCAGGAGCCTTCCAGGCAGAAAAAAACAACAAACTGTCATCGCATTTAAGAAAATCTTCATATTTAAGAGAACCTTGTGCAGTCAAGGAGAGTGGCACTGGAACCTTCCTGGACCACAGTTGTTTTACCAAAGCACGACAGAACATGGCAGCAGTTATTTCTGTGCCTGTTCAATGCCAAGCCACTGGGAAAGCTGAAGCTTTTAGTTTCCACTTTGGAGCAATGTTAATGCCCAGAAGTGCAAGCATCAGGGTAGTCTGAAATTTCTATGCCTAAAACCCGTTAAAAATGGATAAGGACCAAATACCTTGGTTGGGGAAATCTGTCAAATGTTGTGTTCAAATTTTCAGTGCATTTACTGCTGCTTGATTATCTGAGACACTTTAAATCTCGTGACAGGTAATGACTTTACCATAAAAATTCAGCCTTAAACCCAGCCCAGTGCATTTTAGCATCTACCAGTGCCATGGCAGAGCCCATCTTTTCAGGAAAGACATAATTAGAAAATCCTGGCATTCTCTCATTCAGTTAACATTTGTTCTAAATGAACTTTAACAATAAGGCCCATTTTCCTCTAGAACAAGACCCAGGCTTGAGGAATGTTCCTCCTCCTACCCTGACCACGAAAACATTTGAAAGCTCCCAAGTAAACTGCTGGACACGAGACCCCTGATTGCTGTGCCTACACGACTCAGGATTGATGGCTCTAATGAAATTACTGAGTTTTCCTTTCTATTTCTGGCATTAGTCAAGGCTTCATGTCCAAAGATTATTCCACCAGACATGTTCTGCGGATGTGATGGGATTAGCCAAATTTCAAAGCTTATTTTTGACCTCCAGCAGAAAATTGAGCACATACGCTATTGAAGCCAACTGGGACTATAGAACATCAAGTTGATTCATCAAATTAGCTCAAACTGCATGACTGGCTATGGAACTTGTCAGCTATAAACCTGTCAAAAAGCCATCAGCTTTAATGTTAAATAGAGACACAAAGTAATGTTGTTCAGAATTTGACATTTGTTGGACTTACGCCTGCTAAAGGATGCTATCTGCTTTGTTTCCTCTTAGAAAAATGTGTAGTCTGAAATACAGCCTTGAGAGATTGCTGGAGACAAAAGGTAGAAACCCTGGTTGGTAGAAATCCCAGCTTTAACAAAGCAGATATGTCTGTGCTGCCTCTATTAGTAATGTCAACTAACACCAAAATATCTGCAGCACACAAAGGCTCCAAAATCTCTCCAGCAGTTACAACATACAAATTTACCATCTTTTACTCTGGTTTTTATTTTTAAAAAAACCCTACAAAACAAACAGCACAAAACAAATGCATAGTTCTATTTCCCAAACAAAAGATCCACGGGTTTGGTATAGAATGCATTGGAACAGTTCTGGGTGAATTTTGAAATGCCTGCAGATAGCACACCCACGACGAGAGACTGGGAGCACTGCCTGCACCACCAGCCTGTTCCCTGATTATCACACACCAGGGCAGGGGGGGACCACATGGAAGCAGAGCTCACAACAAAACCCGAGAGGTCAGGACAATGTGAAAGGTCTCACAACCCCATCCCTCCTTAAAATCCAAAGCATGCTGAGCTCACGTGCTCCCAGCCCGCTCTCAGTCTGTTCTCCCGTGCCTGGGAGGATTACAGAGGTAGGCTGGGACATCACAGCTTTAACTCCACGTTTGTTCAGCTGGCAGCAGCAAAGCCCAGACTTTGAACGTGGAAACGTTTGTTGCTTCCTGGTTTCTTGTTGATTTTTCTTTAAATGATGCTTCTAGTCCTGTTAAAATTTACGGATGATCTATTGGTATGATCCAGTCTCTAATGTATTAATGTATATTTTTATGAGCCTTCAGCCCACGGAATATTGACTGAAGAACTGGAAACAAGGAGCTCCTGCTCCTACACCCATTGTGATCTCAAATGTCAGCCAGAGTAGGAGCTCTACAGGGTTTAACCTAAAGATCATAAAGTCTATAATGCAAATATCTTTTCTCTTTCCTCTCTCCAAAAATCTTACTGTACTTTGGGCAAAATAAAATAGGAATGAATAAAAAGGTGTTGAGGGACTTACCAGAGGGGAACTGCAGAGAAAAAGTGTCAGGCCAAAAGCTCAGTGTAAAGGAAGGAACAAGAGGAAATGCAGTTTCAGATGACCAGATACCAAGTGCCTCTGCTGTTATCTGGTGAGTCTTCTTGAATGAGGGACAAGCAGTGGCTGTACTATGCCAGAAGACATCAGTAAGCAGTTTCTGCTTTGTAGATCATATCTTATTTTGCCTCCACTGCAGATGTTATTATACATTATATTAGGGGTTTTTGGTTGGTTTTTTTTTTTAATTTCAGAACCCAGAGAAATGTATCAAATATTAGAGGAATGGGTCCTGGACCCTGATCAGGTTGAAGGCCTGGTGTCTGTGAGATTTCTAACTCAAAATGAACCATTGTGCAACAACAGCAATGCTTCCTAAGCATTTGAGGGTGATGTTTGCCCCTAAATCTTCCAGCAGGACAGGGCAGCCCCAGGGCTGGCCCTGGGAATCAGCATCTCCTGCAGCAGGAGGGATCCCAGGAGCCTTAAATCCCCAGGCTCTCCCTCAGACACACGGTTGAAAACAGACCTGGGAAGCCAGAGAGTGACTTTCCCCACTCCTGCAGCTTCAGTATATCTTTAAACCAAATCTGCTTTCTTGCATGCCAATTTTTCGCCTGGAGCCAGGTATTAGAGCTGAGTGATAAATCCCTGAAAGGTTGATCACAATAGAAACTCTGACAGACACTTAACACTACTGGGTACCAACTCAGGGAGCTCAGGATATATTTTTTCCCTGATTAGGAGTTGGCTGTGCATTTGTACAGACTCCATAAGCACAAAATGTATGTAGGACACCCTGCAAAACTGCAAATCTGTGACTTTTTTCTGACCTTTGGGGAAGCTACTTTTTTTCTTTGTACTTTATTTTTAAAGGTAGCATAATAATCACTAAACACAGCTCTCACAATTGCATATTTATTTTAAATTGAGCAAAAAGCTGCCATTTGAACAGTGATGACTTGATAACCAGAACATTCCCCCTCCCAAGCCATAAACAAAGCTACAATGCAGCAAGTGGGACTTGAGCTATGATGGGCTTCAGTATTAGTGTTTGTAAGATTTGTCACTGTCACATCTTGCTAACACTCAGAGCATCTCATTTTCTAAATATAATGTATCACTGTTTAGTGGCTAAAAATGCAAATTACAAAAAATCTAATCATGTTCAAGAAACTGAAAAAAAAAAAAAAAAAACAAAAAAACACCACCTCTCAGTGATCCCTGAACCCCTCAGAGCACACAGGACTTGATGTAGGACTTCCCCAGCTAAGCACAACAGCAGTGCACAGCAGACCTGTGGGATGGCAGCATCAGTGGCCAGAGCACACATTCCCTGCCCTGCACAAATCCCACAGACTTCCAAAAGCACCTTTGACTTGGATTCAAGAGATAAAACACGTGAACTGATCCAAAGGAGTAAGAAAAATACCTTCTTAGAGCTGATTTTGGATGCTCAAGGTTTAGCTTCTATTTTTCTTGTCTCTTCCCCCCCCCCCACAATAAGACTTATGGTATCAAAGGAACAAAAGAAAATATTCAGAATTTAAAACTATCTTGTTAAACTTCAAGCTGTAATATCCTGTAAAAGCACCACGTAGGAACACTTATATCTACAAAAGGCAGTTTCTTTGCTAAGGGCATTCTTGGAGTGCCTCCCCTCTTTAAATCTAAGCTACAGAGGGGTTCATTTGTTTAGTACCCAGCTGAGCAAATCAAATAGTTAATTGTCACCAAAAGAAGTTTTCTATGTCCTCTGATCTGCTCCACACACGTTCCTGTCCCTGTCCCTCCCTCTGCTTGGTGCTGGTGCTCACCTGACACAGAGGTGAACCAGACCAGGGAATTAAACTGGATTTATCTTCTGTACCAACCCCAGAGTGCCTGGCTGCAGGGCGCAGGGAGTGTGTGTGCTGTGCCCAAGAGGAAGGGCAGAGGACACATGCCCAGGGTGGCAGGCACTGGAGTGCTCCCTTTGGCAGCAGGTTTGCTGTGACCAGGTGTATTGTCACCCCCGTGCCCTAAACACCTCCCCTCAGGTGCAGGGAGAAAATAAACCCCGGGTTTCTTTTTCCAGGAGAGTGCCAGTTGCAGCCTGCCACGAGAGGTGAGAGAGGCTGAGGTGTAAGTGGGTTAGGACAGCCTGAGTGTGGGGCAGCAGCAGGGCCTGGCCCAGGGCTCAGGTGCTGTGCCAACAACTGCAAGGGGCTGCTCTGAAAAGCTTGGAAAAGCCTCGGGAAAAAAAAAATCTATTGCAGAAACACCCAATCCCTATTAATGAGGCAAGTGGGAAACAGCCTCACTGTGTTAAATCCCCTTTTCTGCTGTTCCATCAGGGCTGTGAGTGCACTGTCAGGTTTACCTTAACATCCATCAGGAACCAACCTGCCAATCCACACCCAGGGTCTTGATTGCCACTGGGTCTATTAATTACTGTATCAACAGATTCCAACCAAAACCCACTTGAAACCATTGGAATCACTGGTGGATAATTGGTTTGCTATTAAAACATCTCGAGTCCACCACAAATCTTACCTGTTCCAAGGAAACTGCTTAGTAGGTGTGTTAATGGAAGTTATTGCTATTATAAATTATCTCCAGACATTGACAAAAGAAGTAATACAAGGTATATTTTTTAAAAGCTCTGGCCAATGCATGGCTGAATGATTGAGTTGGAAAATGAACCATTCCTTGGGGTTAGCGAATGATTTTTCATCAGCTAGCAGGCTATTAAGCACACCTAGATAATAAACGGATGATTTTAGCAGTAATTCTACTTGCTTCTCATATTTTCCATTTTAAATTCCATGTTACTTTTAAAGGATTCACACATTACCTTGATTTACACCATGGGGAAGAGAGCCAATGATGTCCTTTAACGTCGGAGACGGCGCATTATTATTTATCATTAAATCCACCCTTTTTTTTCCCTTTTTTTCCCCATCCTTGTGAAAGGTTTGACAAATGCCAGGCTGGCTCCAGAGCAGGGCTGTGATTCCCCACGCAGGGCACACCCTGGCAGAGAGGGGCAGCCTCCAAGGGTGTGGGTTTGCAGCTTTGTGCCTGTTTAATGCAGGATCCTGTGATGGCCATCCCTGCAAATCCCCCTGTCTCCCACAGCAGCTCACAGCTCAATCATGTGAACTTAAGTTACCGGTAGGAACTGGGGAACAAAATCTTTACACTAATGAGATTATTTGCATGAAATGTTATTTCAATAAGACAGCCCAGGGAAGGAGGCCGTTCACACTTGATTTTCCACATTTGTTATTAGATTTCTTGCCCAAAAGAACAATTTGGGGAAACGACTCCGAAGATGCAGTATTGCAACTGATGGTCAGTTCCAATGGAAAATAAACGAATTTTTAACGTGAAGGGAACTGGGGCAACAGAGACATTACAAAGTGTTTGACTGGCAGCTTGTTTCATCTTCGTGTTCCAGTGGAGCTCTACCATTCAAACCACTGCCAAACAGGCAATTTTCTGGTGGAAAAGAGATGCATGGGCTCAGATTCTGGCTGAAAATGCCAACTACAATAACAAAAATGTCTGTGCCCGCCTGCTTATGTGCATTCTTCTCTTTTAGGGCATTCAGTGCCTACTACTCACCACACAATTTCCTTTGTAGCAGCACTCAGAGAATACTGAAATGTTATTTAAAGCAAATTTGTTAAATTGGGTTCATGCAAGTTCAGCCTTAGGGGCAAAAGCACTACTTTCATACAGGAAGGCAAACTTCTACAATAAAACAAAAAGCACAAATATTCACTGAGTCTGGAGTTTCATTACGAAGTGTGAAGTCAATTTATGGCTGAGAGTTTTGTATCAAAAGCAGATGAAACTTGGAAATTTCAAAAGAGTTTGGCCTTGCAGTTTTGGAATGATTCAAACTTCAAATTCAAAATGAAACTGGGGAGATGTGAACTTCAGTTCTTCAGGCTGATGCTGCAGAAAAATGTTGTGATCTATGTAGGTATCTACTGCAATTTTTTTTTTTCACAAGATTTCATACTTTCCTGGCAATTACAGACCCCTCTTGCATAGGTAATAATTTTCCATTTGAACTTCCACAGTACAGCCTGGTCCTCTCCTCCTTCAGGGCAGCGCTGAGCACAAACGCACTGATATATCATTTTTTCCTGTATTAGCCCTTCAGAAATTGAGTTGATGGACCACTAGGGAACAAATAACTCCCATACTCTTTCATGTTTTCCAAAGTTTTGAAGCTTAAATTCTAAAATTTCCTTCCAACAAAAGGCTTTTCTTGCATTTCTTTGTGAGATGCTCAGTATGGTTTCGATGAATGTAACCCCATTTTTCCAAAGGGATCGCAAAATTCATAGTTCCAGGGGAAAAAAAGCAAAGACTACAGGAGATCTCAGGATGCTTTTTGAATAAGAAATCCTTCATATCAGTCTCCCCCAGTGCAAATCTCCCCTCCTCAGCTTCTGGGCCAGGTCTTTGCCTGCTGAGTGTCACCCTGACTTGGGCTTGCTCATTTATTCAGGGGCTGAATATCCCTAATCTGTAAAATAAAAATCTTTAGCAAAGCTGCCCGAGTATTGTTTTAGAAAGACGTAAGTGAAGGGTCACCAGAGAGACTCCTGGCCACTGCTGTGTCCAGCAGCTGAGTGACAGACAAGCTGGGAGCCACGGCAGGGCTCTGAGCGAATCTGCAGGACAATTACACGCTCTGGAATTCCCAAGTGTACTGAAGAATTATTGAACAAAGCTAAAAACATGTGAATAAAAAAAGGCATTAAGCTAAAAAAAACAACAAAAACATCTGCTCTCCATAAAACGAACTTTTCTTCAGATGAGGAAGGAAAAGAATTCAGTATAAATAAGCACGAGGCGTATTTCTCAAGGTGTTGCGAATGGGACTTATTTAAATGTAAAGCGCTGTGGCTGAAAGACACATGGCAGAAATACATCCCCCATTAAACTGCCCCGTTTTTCCCACAGCACTCTGGAAATTTACAGGGAGATACACTCTGACACAGTCAGATAAGGTATCACATATGTTTACCTAAACAGTCACCTGTGCCAAAGACTAAAAGTATGGGGCTGACTTCTGTATTTAGGTACGACATTTGGTGCACGATCAAACAGCAAATTCTGAGCCCACCTGAAACTGGTTTCATGGTTTGTAAGTGAAACCAGAATAAATTATGTTCACACCTTTCAGAGGAGCAGGCCTAAATATGTTTCTTGCTAAAAAATCGCTAGTCCTGGTTGCAAGGGAGAGAAGGGAGAGGAGAATGTCAATCTCCAAATTCTGTGAATCGAGAGTGGCAGCGCTGAGCGCCGAGGGCGGCTGGACCCCGGATCCAGGAACAGCAAGTTGTCTGTGACACGTGCGATGTGTGGACTCCTGTCTACACTGCTGCCACCTGGACTGATAGCTGAATGGGAAATTAGGCTAGGAAATGTATTGCTGAATATTAAACTGACTATTAACCATGAATAAATTCACGGTGTTACATGCCGGTATTAAGGAACTTTAGAAAATGAACTTGCTTTGTAAGTCTGAAGAGCTCCACGGGGAGCTCAGGCCTCGGTTCCCTGACCAGGTTTGGGGCTTTACTCCCCCAGCCTGAGCTGGTCACACCAGGTCAGACGGGGCAACTGAAATTCTATTGCATTTGCTAATGAATGTTGGATATTTTACGCTGATGACTCGCTCTCACACTGGGTTTTCAGGAGCTGTTTGAGGACAAACCATGCTTGTTTTGACATAATCTTACAGTGGCGTGGAGGACAATGCTGATCACTACAAACCCTGCCCAGACAAAGCAGACTCACTAATATTTTCTGAAATGTGTCAGCTGGCAGGGTCAGTTCACACGGGATCTGCGCCGTGGTTAGTGCAGATCCACCATCGGATTTTTAGTGGAGGATCTCAAATTAGATCAGTTATAGCACTGAATACGGCCTCAGTCTTTCTTGGCAGAAGGCACCAACAAACATGAGCCTGGGGACTAAGTGAAATTTAAAATCAATGAATAAATGCTGACTTGTCTGGCTTCTCAGTCAACTTCACCCACATTTGTAACATTTCCTCCACAAGTGCTGAGCACGGGGGAAAGAGGAGCACGGCTGTGGTTTCCCTGTACTCGGCTTGTCAGGCAGCTACTGCTGCTCCCTGTCCTGCCACCCCTGCTCCAGCCCCACGGGATTCCCTGGGGCATTGGCACGGCTGGGGAACACCCACGTGCCCCCTGGTACAGGTGGGGAACACTCACATCTCCTAGGTACAGGTGGGAGACACCCACATGCCCCCAGTACAGGTGTGAAACACTCACATCCCCCAGGTACAGGTGAGAAACACCCACATGCCCCCAGGTACAGGTAGGAGACACCCACATCCCCCTGGT